>OW028580.1:17426601-17794101 GCA_932294295.1 Alitta virens | reverse complement strand
TACTACTAAGACTACTACTACTACCACTACCACTACTACTACCACTACCAATACCACTACCACTACTACTACCACTACTACTGCTACCACTACCACTACTACTACCACTACCAATACCACTACCCCTACCACTACTACCACTACCACTACTACTTTTACTACTACTAAGACTACTACTACTTCTACCACCACTACTACTACTACCACTACCACTACTACTACCACTACTACTACTACTACCACTACCACCACTACTACTACTACCACTACCACTACTACTACCACTACCAATACCATTACCACTACTACTACCACTACTACTACTACCACTACTACTACTACTACCACTACCACTACTACCACTACCACTACTACTTTTACTACTACTAAGACTACTACTACTACTACCACTACCACCACTACTACTACTACCACTACCACTACTACTACCACTACTACTACTACCACAACTACTACTTTTACTACTACTAAGACTACTACTACTACTACCACTACCACCACTACTACTACTACCACTACCACCACTACTACTACTACCACTACCACTACTACTACCACTACCAATGCCACTACCACCACTACTACCACTACTACTACTACTACCACTACCACCACTACTACTACTACCACTACCACTACTACTACCACTACCAATACCATTACCACTACTACTACCACTACTACTACTACCACTACTACTACTACTACCACTACCACTACTACCACTACCACTACTACTTTTACTACTACTAAGACTACTACTACTACTACCACTACCACCACTACTACTACTACCACTACCACTACTACTACCACTACTACTACTTTTACTACTACTAAGACTACTACTACTACTACCACTACCACCACTACTACTACTACCACTACCACCACTACTACTACTACCACTACCACTACTACTACCACTACCAATGCCACTACCACCACTACTACCACTACTACTGTTACCACTACTACTACTACTACCACTACCACTACTACTTTTACTACTACTAAGACTACTACTACTACCACTACCACTACTACTACCACTACCAATACCACTACCACTACTACTACCACTACTACTGCTACCACTACCACTACTACTATCACTACCAATACCACTACCCCTACCACTACTACCACTACCACTACTACTTTTACTACTACTAAGACTACTACTACTTCTACCACCACTACTACTACTACCACTATCACTACCACTACCACTACCAATACCACTACCACTACTACTACCACTACTACTGCTACCACTACTACTACTACCACTACTACTACCACTACTACTGCTACCACTACTACTACTACTACTACTACCACTACCACTACCACTACCACCACCACTACTACTACCACCACCACTACTACTACCACTACCACTACTACTACTTCCGTTACCACTACCACTACTACTACTACTACTACTACTACTACTACTACCACTACCACTACCACTACCACTACTACTACTACTACTACCACGACCACTACCTTTCCTACTACTATCACTACCACTACCACCACTACAACTACTACCATTACCACTACTACTACCACTACTACTATTACTACTACTACTACTACTCCTACTACTAATAGTAATACTACCACTACTACCACTACCACTACCACTACTACCACTACCACTACTACTACTACTATTACTACTACTACTACCACTACCACTACAACCACCACTTATACTACTACCACCACTACCACTACTACCACTACCACTACTACTACTAATACTACTACTACTACCACTACTACATGGCCAAATGTGCCACGTGCGTTATCCATGAGAAGGATAAACGCATGGAAAACGCATGGTTTTTAGCTAACTTTAATGAGGCAAAAACCATGCGTTTTCCATGCGTTTATCCAAATGCATGGAAAACGCACGTGGCACAATTGGCCATGTACTACTACCACCACTACCACTACCACTACCACTATCACTACTACTACTACCACTACTACTACCACTACTACTGCTACCACTACTACCACTACTACTACTACCACTACCACTACCACTACCACCACCACTACTACTACCACCACCACTACTACTACCACTACCACTACTACTACTTCCGTTACCACTACCACTACTACTACTACTACTACTACTACTACCACTACCACTACCACTACCACTACTACTACTACTACTACCACGACCACTACCTTTCCTACTACTATCACTACCACTACCACCACTACAACTACTACCATTACCACTACTACTACCACTACTACTATTACTACTACTGCTACTACTCCTACTACTAATAGTAATACTACCACTACTACCACTACCACTACCACTACTACCACTACCACTACTAATACTACTATTACTACTACTACTACCACTACCACTACAACCACCACTTATACTACTACCACCACTACCACTACTACCACTACCACTACTACTACTAATACTACTACTACTACCACTACTACATGGCCAAATGTGCCACGTGCGTTGTCCATGAGAAGGATAAACGCATGGAAAACGCATGGTTTTTAGCTAACTTTAATGAGGCAAAAACCATGCGTTTTCCATGCGTTTATCCAAATGCATGGAAAACGCACGTGGCACAATTGGCCATGTACTACTACCACCACTACCACTACCACTACCACTATCACTACTACTACTACCACTACCACTACCACTACTACTACTACCACTACCAATATATACTACCACTACTACTCTACTAATATACCACCACCACTACTACTTAGTTATTATCATATACAAATTATTTTGAAACAAAGAGACTGCTAATTGTTTCTATTTTAGAAGGTATAACCCAAAATCCTTGTTTGAAATTAAGATGAATAGCATTCCTTAATTTTGATAGAAAAGTGGTTACACTGACAAACAATGCAAACTTTTCAGTGCTTTCCAAGTTGTTATTGTTAGTAGGTTCAGCAGTGAAAAACCATTGAATATTTCCAGCCAACCTTGATTATTTATAAAACCTTGGGGAAATGTCTAATCCAAGATACATAGTAATTAACATTTTAGGATAATCCCTGTGTTAATCAAAACTCTTGGCTGAGTATCACAAACAAAGTTTTTAAACAAAGCAATGACACTATGTCACATGAGCACTTTGTTTAGTTATTTTTAAGCTTGCCCACCTCACCGTCTAACTAAAATATGCCAGGCACTCTAAGACGTCACATTTAGGCTATTATGAAAGTAACAATTACAAAGAATTACAAGTTTCTTGAAAATTAAACAATTCAAAGAGTACAAAGGAATTGAAGCAAATCTCAAAGGAATAAACTATAAACAATCAAACAGATAATAACGATTATATATATATACAAAAGCTACCGAATAAAGCAAAGGTCAAATTCTGATTTTGCCATGTTCAGTTCTTTACATCAGAAAATTTGAGACTGTCCAATCAAATGCCTGGAAATGCATGACGTCAGCTGCCAAGTGAGATCAAAAATTGTTACAGAGATAATAAGTACAGTGGGATTCAAAATAAATGTCCAAATTATTTCGGATATTTTTTCATACCGCGGTTGAGCAGCACAAACCTGGATTGGAACCCGAAACTCCAGATAGACCACTCACCTAAACCATTAGGCCACACATGAATGACCTTCGAGACACCTTCCATACATAACTATAGAAACCTTTTCGAACTTATTCTCATTTTCATGATTTATTTTCAAAGCCTCAGAACAACAACAAATGCCTTTATTTAAAACCTCGCATTGTATATATAAACTGCTTGAAACTGTAGACATAATGTGTCAGGACAAAATCCTGTATTGTATAATGTATATACCTAGGTTACTACTGTATGTGATGTGATGCTTGTTGATGAGCTTATGATATATCTACCTACATCTACTTCCATGTATAAATGTGTATGTAAAACAACTATTGCTGATATGATGTTAAATATAATCATCTATGTAAATAACTTTCACTTGGTGGCTGGAACCATTACTAAATGTATTTTAATTTTTTCTCTTCTTTTAATGAATTTCTATTTATTTTATTTTAAATTGTATAGTGTACTGATGTTTTGTTGAATTTTAATGTATTGATGTTTGCGACAAATATGTCATATTTGACATAATACTGTCAATAAAAATTATATATATATCATACTTGCTAATTGCACTGGGACTTGCTAAGGTGACTATGGTACATGTATGCAGGTATGGTGAATCATTTCTATTGTTCCCAGGAACAGAGATCTATTGTCGTATATATTGGCTTGGTACGTGACAATTAACCTTAATTTGATTGGTTTTATCTGGTTTCACGTGCTCCTTGCCAATGGACTACTATTTACCAATAGAGGGAACTCTCAGTAACTGCGCCCAAACAATATTAAGATGACGTAATTAAACAATGGGGTCATTGAGTTAATGATGTCATATTAAGATGACGTCATTAAACAATGATTTGGGCGCAGTTACTGATAGCTCCCTCTATTGGTAAATAGTAGCCCATTACATCAACTGCTTTGCCTACGTAACAACCTGGATACCATGATGAGTGCAATTTAGCAATTGAAGCTCTATGTACTACCATGGAGACAAGACTCTTGTCTCCATGGTACTACCACCATTTAGTTAGTGAAATGGCAGTAATCTTAACTACTGGTCACCAACGTTCAATATAATTTCTTATTTGGTAATTCACATCAAGGCCGGAAAGGGTTTACGCAAGATAATAAATAGTAACCTTTACAATAAATTTTAGCTAATACATTCATACCATAACATTCCTTCTTTTCCTGAATAAACAGATATTATATATTTCAACGGATATTTCCTTTAGCATTATGTTACTGTCGGACTGAAGAGTATGAAAATTCCATCTCCTCATGGAAAAATTTAATTAAGTTATAATATGGCTGCTCACAATAGGCACTGCAGTTTTCATTGTGAAGATTTTTTTTTTTGCAAAACTTGCTGAGAAAAATATTAAGAATGACAACACTGTTGGTATACTTACCTTACAATTTATAATATTGTTATGGTTAGAAGCACTGATGTACCTATCTATTGTAAGCTTTGCTTCATTTATGAGGTGGCCACCTATGGTAGCACTAGACTCACCCTGGCTTAATGGGTGTCTCCAGGATCACAATGACTGTTCGGCCTAAGTTAATATCGTTCCCTAATTCAATATTAGTGCTGTAAATTTCATTGTATCGTGTATCATATTAGCTGTATCCGAATAAATTATATCTGTCTGTCTGTCTGTCAGTCTGTCTAGCTGTCTGTCTGTCTGCCTGTCTGTCTGTCTAGCTGTCTGTCTGTCTGTCCGTCCATCCGTCTGTCTGTCTGTCTTTCTGTCATCAAGGTAACATGCCATGTGGCATTATTACTCTGCGCAGAGTAATAATACCCATACAGGATAGTGCAATTGTTCCAATGTCAGCCTGTTCGGGTTAGTTTTTCTCACATACATCAATCCCACAGATATATGATGTCACAATAAAAAACAATCTCAGTGACGTCACTGGTGATTGTGATGATTATTATATCTTTCATAAAGGCCTTACTAACCCAGACAATCCCACAATCCTTTGCAGATGGCTTTTGCAAGTGAAGAAGTGTCAAATCTTTGTACCTATATTTATCTTTGTAACATTTCTAGATTGCGAACCACACAAAGTCACCTATTTCCCCAAAAAAATGGAAGGAGTTTAGGATGACCTTATCATATTCATCCACTTAACCTATTTTTCAAAGTCACAGAGCTGTTTAACATTGAAATTGTTTTAATTTAAATTCTAAGATCTCAAGTTGTAATGAAGCTATTGTCAAATGCTTTCATATCTGAGGTCATACAATAGACATTTGGCCCAAATTTTCAAAAGAAGGTCAAACTTAAGGTCAACCGATTTGCAACTATTAAAGGGATAGTTAAAGGCAGGGCCGTAGCCAGACTTCAAAAATAGAGGAGGCGAAATCCTACTATAGGCTTATAACTTCCAAACTAATTGCAAGCAAGAGATGTACACTCAATAGTTTTCCTTTAGTTCATGTACAAAGGCAAGTCACAAATGTTATATTAACAAAAAAGTCCATCATACACAAATTTATTACCAATTTTGTCCAAAAAAAATTGGTTCTTTTGTCCAAAAATCACCTCCTCTGCCTCAGCCTAGCTACGGGCCTGAAAGGTTCTTTGTAAATTATATGCTTGAAAGAACCAGATTATGAGATTGATTGTGCACTCACCAGAAAATATAATAGAGGAGCATCTGCATTCTGAAAAATGTTTCTTTTTATTCTGTTCTTGGCAGTGTATTTTCTTTAAAAGCTTTGTAGGAGTACACATCCACTTTTTTTTTGGTCATATTTGATCAAAAGCACAAAATGGACAGAAATGTTACTAATAGGTTAACCTCAACTTTCTATTACTAACCCACGAAAACCCCTCTTTGTACCAATTAACTGTCTTTCCAATGGTAATTTTTGGCCATCTTGTCAGCATTATATATATATATATTTGTCTCAGAGTAGCAGCCAAAATTACAATGGGGCATAAAGCATAAAGCCAACTTAAAGTGTGTAGTTTCCCAGAAGTTTTTATCAGCTAAAAAGTTGGAATTCGACTTGTTGTTAACATTTCTGTCCATTTTGTGCTGCTCCTATAACATTTATTTCAAATCCTGCTATGGTAGACTGCAGTGAAACCTCTTCATTAAGACCGTAACAAATTGAGGTGATCTGGTTGCACTGCATAATTGGAAGTCGAGACAACGTTCTTTTGTCATCACAAATAATTCCCAAAGTAGCAGTCTGAAATTGACTCACAAAGTAAAAAGAACTATTGTTGAACCTCATAAACTGATGCACCTGATAATGAATTACAACTAAATATATAAATGCACCCCAACATTATTTTGAGACTTATTAATTGTGCAATGGAAAAAGCAATGGAAAAAGCAATTGGTACAGCAGAACAGATAGAATTAAACACAGTCTTGCGTGCAACTTTCCTGCACTCTAACCAGTAAGCTAAAGAGCAGCTGCCCACCAGCCAAGTGCTAGTAGGCGAGGTAGATTTAGGATTATAAAAGAATGATTCTTTCTATTGAGGGTTACCTCTCTGAGGCAGAAATAAGAGTATTTCAGTTAGGTATCGAAAGACCTTTCTCTGATTACTATTAGATAGCGTCCAGAAACAGAATGACCGATCCCGCCCCAACCAGATTGACTAATGAATTATTCAGATTTGTCTAATAGGTTGGTCAGCCTTATTCTGGCCTGCTAATTCGTAAGGGTTGCAACCTCAAGAGTGAAAAACAATGGTTAATTGTCAACTTCTTATCATTTGAGTTAACCTTGGCTGAATCACCTCTATCTGACCTTGTGACCTTGACCTTTCAGGAAGCTGACCTAGCAGCTGCTCCTTTGACACTGGAGGCTGTGGAGTTCCCTTTGCCTTTACTGAGGAGTTCCCTTGTGATAGTTTACAAAAGACCAGCAATTAAGAAACTCTGTTTTGCCTTTCTGGACCATCGAAGTAAGTAGTATTGTCAATAGGTTTTCCCTGACTGAACTTTAGTCTCTCATATCATGTGGGATACAAGATATCCCCGGAGTGACTGGTAGAAATAAGGCGAGCAAGAGGTCCAGTGGGGGAGTAATTCACATATACTTACAGTACCATAGTCATAGATCTATGTCAACGAAGTAACATAGACTGCACCTAGGTTTTCAGGCTCTTGCAACACACCCAAAATACAGTCTTGAAAGTCCTGGGCCTCCTTGTGGGACAGGTGGTTTGAAGCCCTCGAATCCCAGTGGCCGAAACAGGGCTCTGCACAATTCACACTCTGCATGGTTGTGCCTGTCTAGCTCTCCCAAAATTACAACTATTACTGGCTTCACTAGTTAAATTTTATTCAGTATCAATAAATTAATAGTATGTGCCCAACACATATAATAATAGACCATCCTTGGGAATCACTGATGTGGTGCAGTGAATCTGCACCTTTGACATTATACTCAGTTTTTTTTTTACCAATAAAGGCTTGATTTGGGGCCATCCTAAAATTGACTGATCACGGTCGGTTAATTGACTGTGGGAATGTACTAATAACTGATCGTCACTTTTTAAAATTGCATGGTTACATTTCAGGCACTTTAGGAGCAAAATATTCCATTGGCACTCTTCAGTGTGGTGCCACTTGTCACCACCTGAAGACCTCTGAGAATTCCGAGATTCGTCCCTTGTGGTTCGCCACTCGTCGTCACGACCGCTCAGTTCACACTGTGCAAGAATGTTTAGAAAGTGTCAGACGTGGAAATTATGCTTTTATTATGGAAAAAGATGGCGCTATGTTGGCAGTGAGGTCAAGACTGTGCAATGTTGTCATTTTTGGTGAACCCCTGGGGGAAAGAGACCATGCACTAAAGCGACCTCTATTGGATCTCCACTTACAGCACCAACGAACTTCTGACCAAGTTGCACGAAGCTGGAAAGATTGATGAACTTGTTGATAAATACTGGCCAAAACAGTGTGACGATTTGTAAATTAGTAACATACATACAGTTAAACATTGTACAGCAATTTCAGATGTAAATAAAAAATGTATTTCATACAAAAGCTGTTTTGTATTTTATAACAAACATTATATTATTTCATCCAAGCAAACTTAAAAAAAAAAACATAGGCACAAAATTCAGTCATGACTTCATCATTTATCTGAATCAAACACATTGCTCAGAGATGCAAAATAAGACCTTGGTGGTAATAGACAGATGCAACCTTCTTCAGTTTTCTTATCAAGGCCAATAACAACAATTAACCCTATCCTAACCCAACCGAGATCTTCGTTCTAAACAGGTCAACACAAATGATTCAGAAAAATGTAGGTAAATGATGTCCGGAAAGTCGAGCCAGCCCATTCACTTCACTTTATAACAGTAGAGCAATTTGATAATATTATTATTTTGCCTATGGGAGCGTCACTTCTACTAGGGAACCAACTGTCTACCTATGGTCCTTGATTCGAACTTGCTCAATATTATAAAAATTAGGATATTTCCTCTTTGCAAAGCAATCTACAGTGGCAAACGTTGAGCACTTGCATAGCAATCCAATAAATGTAGGTCACCTGAGTTTCCAGGGACCCTGAAGATTCAAGGGTCCCGAGCAGAGACAGAGGAACCAACTAGCTTGTCATAGCCACACATGCCACAGTCAAGTGAGGCATTGGTTGCTGTATAATGAAGGATTATTCAGGTTTATACAAAAAACAGGACCTACACACTTTGGAGAATAGTGTTCATATTCTTGATGGCTGAAATACCACACACTTCCAATCTCGTTGTTGGGTAACAAACAACTGGAAATTGTTCATGTGGTTCCCAGTAGTATACATCAATTGATGCATTTTGCTGGATAACAGGCAAGTATAGTAATTGATGTGGTTCCCAGTAGTGTAACTCACTTTGCTGGATAACATACAAGTATGTGATTCCCACCAGCATAGACCCTTTTTGCTTTCTTCAATTTTGAATTTTTTTTAAAGTTTGCGACTTACCCCATATAGATCTTTAACTGTTAAAGACTATGGGGGGGTTGATCCCACCTATGGGGCAAATGTTTAGCATGTGTGGACTCCCCTCTCTGATCATTACTTGCCTCAGCATAAACGCGGAGTTTAAGTTACTGCCAATTTAACGTCTCATCTGAACAACATCCAGCAGGGATGTTGCATGAAAGATGCCTGGGCTCGAATTGAACCTTGGACCTTCAAGGGAGCAGGCAATTGTGTTACCATTAGACCACCCTCAATATCTAAGAGTCAATATACAAGATAATATGAAGTGGCATGTGCATGTAAATAGTCAGGTAAAGAGAGCAAGCAAATGCTTGTACTATCTCAGATGTTTATTGTCATGTTGAAACGGTAATTATGTGCTTGTTTTAAAGATCAATGATCTCTATCATGCTCACGCTGTCTCTGCTTGGGACCCTCAATTTATGCCGAAAGACGTGCTTGTCCCGTGCGTAGCACCGGTCTTTCTGAGAACTGACACAAAGCTCAAGGGATAAGGTAAAAAATAGATCGTTGAAAAGGCGTTGCAACGCCGTTAAAATGCTTGTTCAGTGCCATTTACAAAAAAAGTACCTTCTGCAGTTGGTGGAATTCCATGGTAAAGTTGTTCAATTTCATGACGTAAGCAGAGTTAAAGTCAAAAGAAATTGTCTGAACCAGTTTCACAGCGAGTGGTTTCTTGGAAGAAAGAAATAAGGCATAGTAATCGCACTACTTTGTGTGCAGAGGACGTGCAGAAGCATTTCCCTCCCCGATTCTTTCGGAAGAAAACGCGGGACCCTTGTATCTTCAGCGTCCCTGGAAACTGAAGTGACCTACTTTTAAGGGATCGCTACGCACGTACAACATATTGCCGGCCGCACAAATTAGTTCAATGCTCATCGCTCTAGATTGCTTCACAGCATATAATATCGTAATGTCGTCGGTTTTTTATAATGAACAAAATTGAATCGAGGACCATAGGTCAAAACTGCCTGGGTTAGTTGTGCAAAAATTTTGGTGAGTTGCTCTAATGAGAATCTGTACATGCTCGCGCTTCTCGCATAGTAGTTATAAATAGAGATAGTGCGGGCAGTGGACTTGTACATGTTGTAACATATTGTGGGGCTCAACTGAGGAAAAGAGGTTTACAAAATCAAAAGAAGATCTGAAGGATTATAATATAAGATCTTATGATCTACCTTTGTTAGGTCAACGTTCCACCATCCACAGAGACAGGTGCATTGCCCTCGCACAGTGCTCCTGAACAAACTTCAAGGTTAAACAAATTGACCAAAGATTTCATATATATTTCCTTAAACTGCACTCTCATATAATCATTTTAAGGCAAAAACTAAAAGAATTTGTTGGGGAATTTTTTGGAAATAACCAAGGTGTGATAAACCAACATTTTAAAGTTAAATATCTCAAAAATTCCCCAACAGATTGTTTAGTTTTACTGATCGTAACTGAGCGAAACAAGTGTCCGAACATCAATCGGCTCTAGCTCCGGTTCTAATTAAGCTACATAACTAGCTCATTGTCCCCTCTTTAAAATGCAATGTAGACCGATCGATTCAAAAGATTAACCGACCCTGAAATTTTCAAGTTAAAAAAAAAAATTTTTTAGTTGAACATTTGAGTTATCATTTTTTTTCCCAAGAGGGAATGCTTGGATTTTAAGCCATTGGTGTATTAACACACATGTATAAGAAAATTCATGCAAAAATTTGGGTCAATAGGTTAAACAGTCAAGGTCACAGACCTTGAAAAGTACTTTGAACAAAAAATTATGTAACTCCAGTCCTAATCAACCTTTTTGAATTGGGAAAACATTTTTGGAAAGCACATCCTAAGCCCTTTCATTAGGGTAGAGCATGATATGATGTTCTGAACCTTATGGTTGCGGCATCAGTTGACAATGAGTTATGTGTAAAACACTTTTTCTTATACTGATTCATACTGTTAAAATGACAAGATAATTTTGTCTGAGATTTAAAAAATGCATTAATCGGCGATGCCTGAACGTAGAAACGTGGTTCTGGTGTTGAAACAACGGGAAAATTATCCTCTTTTAAACGGTGTAAAGATTGTGTTTTTTAGCGGCTGCAGAGTAATCAGCGATTTATTTTGGGATGTCTGCTCGTTCGTTCAGTGCTAGTGTGCACATGGCCAGTGAGAGAACATGGCGTTGTTGGTAAACAAAGTTGAGTAGTGTGGTGGGGTTTTGGGGGGCTGGCAGCAGGGTGGGTGGTTGTGAAAAAACAGTAGAAAATTTGTGGCGTGGTTGCCTGGTGGCGAGAGGATGGCGGTCAATCTGTGGTTGGTGTTGGTGGGATTCTGCGGGACTGCTCTGGCCATGCAATGGTCGCTGTGTTTTGATGGACTTGGACTTGGCTGGTGCTGCTGTTTGGTTGCTTGATTGACAGGTCAAGGTGACATTGGAGATTACATTGTAGGAAAAGATAAATTACTGATTTCTTACATTTGGTTACATGCCAGAGGTGGACGGCGGCCAGCGGGGACTTGACCCAGCATGGATCATTATCATATTGGAATATGACTGGATTCTCAATTTTGTGTACCAATCAAGCAAGCACGCAGGTGGGGTGAAATGCACTGTGAATCATTGAATGTCATGTCATAAATTGCATTGCACTGAATTCAGGGGCAGATCCATGGCAGATCCTCCTTTATATAGCTTCATCATGTGTAAAACATGTGTAACATCATGTGTAACAATTTTGTATTGCGAAAGCACCCCCTGGCAGGGTCCCTCAGTGCCAAAATGTGTTGTCATGTCATGCCAGCTAGCTCCCCAGCACCATCCAACATGGCCACCAGGTCCCGGTTAACATGGGGTGCATAGAGAAGTGGTAGATCTGCCGAACAGATTTTGGCTAGACCCGGTTTTCTCTCATCTCGAGGCAACCCTCTTCAATTAAAAAAATAAGGCCAGAAATGCTGGAAAGAATGGTCCCTGCCTGTCCCAATTAACTCATCATTAGCTGAGTAATATATTGTTGACTGGCTTTAACAAATCTAATGCCTTGCAAACAGTGTTTATTTCTTTGACTTAATTTCTGCCCATCAAGTTATACTTTCTGCAATCAGGATTCTGCACAGTCTTGCCTTGGTGAAGCCTCGAAACTGTTCAGCAGTTTCAGTTTTCTAGTTATCATTCCTTTTCCTCAAATATCATACTGTATATATATTTTTTCTTTGCTTACCCACTTTTTATTTTTATTTTATTTTTTTCTAATTAATGAATATTTCCACATCTGCTATATACGTATTTCAACGCATGTAATTCATGAATTGTTATTACTATGATATTCTGTTTTTCATTTACATAATTGATAAAGGCAAATACACCTGTACTAGTGTCAGCCTGCCATATAGTATTTATTGTAAATTATATCACACCCCTAGCTTCTACAGTCACCCCCGATATTATTCAGACTTTGACCTTTTACGAAGATTTAACTATCCATAACTTGTGAACTATAATAATTAAATGAAGCTCATGAAATCATAGCCCGAGAAAACCTCTGCCTTAAGCTTTTGAATGGTACACCGATTACTTAAATAAAAAAATTGAATTTGTATTAAATGCTTAAAGTGCCTGAATAGTATTTGGTGTGACTGTATGTTATTTTATATTGTATCATATCATATCATAATAAATATCATATATTATATTATACTATATTATATTATATTATATTAAAACAGGTATATATACTCTTCAGATTAGTAAGCTTTTTGCTAACTTAATTTACGAATTATTATGTAGGCCTATATCTTATTGTAGGGAACAGTATCATGTATGATTATATAGCCACTGTTATGAGTGTTAGAATTGTGTTCTTGTTATAAAGTATTACTTGGCAGGGGCAGATCTAGGATTTTTGGAAAGGGGGGACTTTTACGAGCAGCGAAGGTGCGATGTCCTTGCTAGGGGGGTCCGCGGCGTTTTTTTTCCAGAGAAAAGGGAGGTCAGGACCCCCTTGACCCCCTCTAAATCCGCCCCTGCTTGGAAATCATTAATTACAACATAGTCCTACATTTTAACTGCAGCTGTTAATAATATGCAGTTGCCCGTTAACTATTGTAGCCAGGTATAGGCTATGTAGATGTAGGCCTACATTGTATTTCTTTTTGTTTATGTATGTTAATAACTTTAATAACTGTGGTAACAACATCACACTTCTAGTTTGGTATATAGTCAGTTAATTATTCTTGCATATTACATACTCTCAACCAGTTTAAAAAATCGTATTGTTATGCCGTGATCTAGTTTACTAGTTCTTGGTTTTATTACTTTAGTTTGGACTTTTTCTTTTACTGTGATACACGTTTATAATAGAGTCTTTTCACTGAACAGCCCTGAATTCAGCAGGACATAAGTCTTTCCTCTCCTCTTCTTACTCATTTTGCTTTTCAGACACAGTTGGTAATAACTAACTGATTCCATAAATATAACTTTCTCAGAAAAATAACAAACATCAACTAAATGATAAAGTGTCAAATATACATTAAAATGCACTACAAATACTGCTGCTTGGATGCACTTTGCTCTAGCCAATCACAGCCAAGGGCGGGAACTTTTTCAGCCAATAGAATTGCAGTATTCTGTTTTAGCCACCTGGTGGAAATACAGAGAACCTTCCGTGAAAATCCCCTATTAGGTCTACCACAAGCACTGGTGGTATTCTATTCTATTTTAATTATTTCATAAAACATCAACTATTCTATTCTACTCTACTCTATTCTATTCTATTCCATAGAACAATGGGCTACTTTTTATCAACAGAGGGACCTATCAATACAATGAGAGTGCAATTGATGACGTCACATTCAGATTACCTTATTAAATAACTGTAACAAAAGAATAATAATTATCAAGAACCCGCACTCTCGTAAGTAGGACGTCCTATGCCAACGGGAAAAGGAGGCGCATTGTTATACTGACCAATTATGACGTCATATGCCATGATACGGACATAGTAGCTTTCAGATTTTGGTGTTTGTTGACCTCGTACATTAAAAATTCTCCGTGCATCATTATGACAATGAAATAATGTGGAAGTTACATTTTATTGTGTTGTTCATGTGAAATTGGCAAATATACGCACTTGACTAGAAGTTTCTGAATGAATTTTATTATCCACTAGGGGCGTTAGAGAACTCCGGCGCGCAATGCATGCTGGGAAAAGGAGGCGCAGGCGTTTACAGTGTGAAGTATAGGGAGTGGCGCTTCTTGGTAGTTATTCTTTGATTGTTAGGCGAAGCTGATAGCTCCCCCTATTGGCACTAAAGTTCCCCCATTAAAAAGGATATTTTAAAATTACAATGTGGTAAGGTGCTTGTTTGCATGTGTTTAACAACTGGACAGGTTTATAAGTCGCCGCAACCACAAGGCCAAGATTTCTCAAGGATTTTTGTTGGACCACTATTCAAATTTTGATGACCAACACTTTGATGTACGTTTATCATGCAAAACTTTACAAAAATAAAAGGAAAACATTTGCAAGATTCTCATATTTATGATATTGCTACATTCTGATTATAAATTTCCTCTTATAGAGTCAATAAATAAATTACCAAGATCAAAATTCTATGAGTTTGTTTCATTTCCCCCTCGACAATCAACAAAAATTCCATGCTTTTTCCATGACCTGGTGTTTTGGGTGGTGGATTAGGGCTTTACGTCCTGTATTTCTGCACCTGGTGGGCTAATTAGGACAGGCAGGGACCATGAAACAGCCATTCAACTTAGGCTCAACCGGGAATTGAACCCGGCACCTAGTGGTTGGAAGCCCAGTGTGTACCACTGAGCTAGGCCCCCACCCGATTTCCAAGACCTGGAAGAAATATCCCAGTTAGGCCATTTCACCGGTCCAGTTTATACTGCACCTCGTATGTATACATTTATAACAAAACAAAATTTAATTCGAGACAATTTTTATTCTTAAAAATTTTTCACAATGCTTAACTTCAAAGTACTTATTTGACAGATCTGTCAATATATTTTACAGTCTGTCCCATAAACAGTTTCTTGACTGTAAAATTTACAGACAGACGTTTCTTTTTAAAGCTATTTTCTGAACAAATATATGTGACATTGATGGAACAGATAGAACTTTCCTGAGATGTCTACAACTTTGACCACCAGCTTTCTGATGAAGGTACTTGCGACTAGTTTAAGAGTATTGTACATTTAACCTAACAAATTTTTTTTTGAAGTAGACCTAAAATAACATGGGTTTAGCATCTTTAAAACTTTAATTGCCTGAAAACAAAATGCCAGAAAACAGATCCGGTCATAGTTCATAGAGATTCTCAATTGTGCAGTCCTCCTTATGGGCCACCCAGCGAAATTGTCACACATCCATGGCGGGTAGTCTACAATACTCTACATCCAATTTTCACTAAACAAATAAAACCCAACAAATACCACAACAATAAAATCTCTGCAGATTAATGACCTAGTAGGCGGGAATCATCAACTTTTTTTAATTTGATACACATTAGGTTTTAGGTGGTAATAAGCTAAACAACTGTGGTCAATATCACCTAGCAACATCAACAAAGAATAAAAAAAAATTGGACTTGGCGAAAAAAAAGGCATCACATAAACATTTATAACAACACCTGCTTCAAAACCTAAAATGTAACCAAAAAAATTATAAGCGATAAACATTTATTGTCTTTGAGATTCAATAGTTTTTGGGTTTTCTTTACATAATACATTACTAAATGACAGATAATCTATCCGAGCTATTTTCCTATTGATCATTTGTTGATTAAATCTGAATTATAATGTAATACTGAATCGATAACATCTGTTGTTCATCACTGTTTATCACATTTTCTAGCGAACATTTGACTAGCTTTGGGCAATGTCAATACAAACATATCTACTGTTCAAATATGTTGGATAGCAATGCAACAATTCAATCTATCCGTAAACCAGACATTTAGATCATAGAAATACAACTTTCTAGGTCAGAAAGTTGATAGCAGCAAAAAAGAAAAAGATCCCAGACTAATAAAGAAAAAATATCACATTTATGATGGAATGTTACATCATTAATCTCATGGTAAAGGTCTATTACTATGACGACCTAAAGAAATAATATTATCAATTCAACATCCACCTCATTGCATTAAATAACATTGCCATCTTGACTAAGTACTTTTATATTTGACAAGTTCATAACTTCTCTGTGACAGTTAAAGATACACAGTAGCCAAGATAGTTAATTTTGGTCAATTGTACGAGAGGTAATCTTAACAAGGTTTTCACAGTAAACGAGTGGTTTTTCTTGTTCAATTACAAGAGCACACACAAAAAAATACATTTACTTATTTTCAGAAGTAAACTGGTAGCCAGCAACCAAACTATCACAAAACTGATTTAAAGCGATGAAAGCGTTAAGCGAGAATTTCCCACGCTTCTTATTGCTGCTTCCTTCTGGAATGCCCTTCAAACTTTTGCGGAGCGGCGACTTAAAAATGAAGATTTGGTAACGATGTGGTCCCGATTTCGCAGGTGGGCTTGGCCCCTGGTATGCTAAAAAATGTAAATGAAACATGTGATACACAATTAAGGCATAGAACACATAACACAGACACACATTTCATATATCATAAACTTTTACTGTCGTTGAATATTTGTTCATTGTTGCTTTCATCAATACATTGCATTCAAATTGCCAGCATAAATCCATGCCATGACTTCAAAACATCCGAGTTCAATTTAACGACAGGACTTTAAAAATCATTAAATATAAGACTTTAAAAAATTTGCACAATATAACATAATCACAAAACTTACAAATAGGTTCTTGTCCGCTAATAGCTTTCTCATTCCGTAGGGCATTTCCCTTTTAAACAAAACAAACAAATTGTATTAAATTCTCTTTATTTTTTAGCACTAAAAACATATCATTACGAATGTATTATATTAAACGAAGCTCAAGTTGTAAATTTCTTAACAGTCACGAAATTTTAATTTAGGCATTGATCAATACGAAAAGTAATAATTATATCATGTATAAATATGAACCATCAAATTGCAGTTCATAAACTCGTTCGTAAAATATGATCATGATGATTTATACATAACAATGTGCACAGGTGTAAGATGTGTGCTACTCAAACATCCTGGACACATGTTGCATTATAATTAAAATTCCGGCTTAAATCATTTAGGATTAATAAATTCTGCCCGCACAGCAACATTTGATACTAGTATGCATACATGCTTATTTTAAATTTAATCTTTAAATTTTTTGTTCCCATGACACTTAGCTCTATTCAACAGTTAGCTCTATTCAACAGTTGTATGCTAAGAATGGGGGAAAAATAGCAGGATGTAACGTATCTAGATATTTTCTCGTAACAAAGCATCCTTATAATACATATTCATAACTCACAGAGACGCCAGTCACCATCCAATGAATCCAGTATCGCATTTTGTGACTTTTTGCATTTGGGGCGTCAGGATCGACCATAAGAATGGTGTAATAACTGTTATCCTAGGAAAAATAAAAAATAAAACACCAATGAAACAGGTTTATTTCAATGCTAAAGCAGAAACAGCTCATATATAGAAATGAAAAACAATGATCACTGGTAAATATCATACAAAACAAGTTCATTTATTTTGAGCAGGGCTGCACCATAACAACTCATGACAGCAACCATTGAATTATATTGTAAAACATAAATCATGTGTAAATAAATGTTAATATTGTTAAAATTTCCAATTTTATGTGTGCCACTGGGTACGAAATAAAGATGATATATATATATGTTACTTGTGTACATTTATAGGGCTGTACACCGGTTCTCGATATACCTTATGTTCCGGTACAAGGTTAACGATACGGGTATTGATAACCATTATGTAATAATAACGATGCAATTAAACGGTATGCAGAGCAGCATTTTCAAGCAAATAAGACACCTGCTACCCAGATGTTCCAGTGTTTATGAAGAAAAATAACAGCGACTCTTAATACACAATAGTTTGCGGTTATTCAATGAAGATTGTTCATTAAATTTGATGGTATCTTTTGATTATTTATAATAAACTTTTATATAATTGACAAAATTTAACGATACGTATCATGATACGTATCGTATCGGTTTTACTGTATCGTGATACGTATTGTATCGTTTTAAAGATAAAGGTGTACAGCCCTATACATTTATCATTGTTTATAATAGCCCTATATACATATATATAGGTATATATATGTATGCTGAAAACCTGTTCTGAAAATGTGACAAACTTGGGCAAACAGACATAGATCTATCTCTCTATTTTTAGATCTGTCTAGCTTTCTATGTCTATTTACATATTACCTATAACAGCTAGATAACAATGTTACAAACCCACATTGCCCATATGGACATTCTGTGCCTATATAGTCATACCAATAAACATTTACATTTATAAATACAAGTAGACATACTCAATCAGAATTAAGTATTTTTCTTCATATTTTTAATTTGTCTCAGTAAGAGAACCAGAAAATCTTTAACATTTCAATGTTAATTGGTTGGAAAGGGCCAAATTCATTCATTCACCATTCCAAAACTCTCGGATACAAAAGGGGTGTGACAAATAACCCTTTACATGTAAAGCTATGTAATGGCCAATAGAAAAATATATCTGACAAAAACTACGATGACAACTGGTACAAAATAGTGCAAATTAACTTACAACTGTAGAACCAGGCCATTTGATCGCAGGAACCTCTGCAGCATCATTAGGATTGAGAAAAGATCCGCATGATTTTGGTGGACTATTTTTGCCAGAAAACTTCAGTGTGATGTGGGATGCAAGTTGGCTACACACGTCGAAGTTGTCAGGGTCACGTACCAGAGCTTTACAGTTTTCATCAATGAGACTGTCTTCACCAGACGCTATTATTAAACAAATAGCCAGTACCTGCCAGAAAACCCATCCTATCTCCATTTCTAAAAGCCCACACGAAGTTTTCCAAAACACAACTTGTCACACCAACATGGCGGAACTGCTCTGCGAATACACTAGGTGGCGTTGCGTCGATGTGGCGACACCTGGCGGAAATAAAAGCTGGCCCAAAATTCACACTCTCAGTCCTTACCAACCACAGTCTACTGCATCACCCATAGCAACCATGGTGTTTTCCTACAATGTAACTGCCATTTCAAATATATCTGACCTGAGGAGCTGCAGGTGAGCTGCAGGAGATTTGAAAAGTCAAACAAATCACGATAAAAAGGAGAAATATAAGGAAAAAAAAAAAAAGAAAAAGAGAGGGAAAGAAAAGAAGAAAAAAATAAAGAAAAAAGAAAAGAAAAATAGAAAAAAAAGAAAATTAAAGAAAGAAAGAAAGAAAGAAAGAAAGAAAGGAAAAATGTCGAAAACAAAATGCTGTTTCTGTGGAAACAATCAAAATGATTTATCGTTTCACAGATTTCCCCGCGATGATGAAAGGTGGGTTAATTTCCTTAAATTTAATTTTAATTAATTTTTTTAATTAAATAATTTATAAATGTGTTTATTTAATCACAATACATGACAGATTCCTATATTATTCATTGATTTGAAAGTGTACAAATATTTAAGTGAATTAATTAAATTTATCATTATTTAATTGACATGTATAAATGATATACAAATAAAAAGAGAGAGGGAAAGGAAAAAATAAAGTAAAAAGAAAAAATAATATAGGAATCTGTCATGTATTGTGATTAATCAATGGAAATGCTTGTGTATTAAAATATTTAATTCATAAATCTTTTTATATTATTTCATATATAAATACACTGTTAAAAAATTTGGAGAAACAAATTTGCATGTGGTACACTCTAGTTTTTTTTTTAAATTTAAACAATTAAAAATATTAATCAATTGAAATGCCTGTGTATTGAAGCATTAACACATACACCCATTGAACAACTTTTTTAATTTCAGTAATTCAACCCCCTTTTGTGAGTGATAAGATTATGACATTTAATGACTCCTATGACATTTAAATTATTTGATTAATTATTTTAATCAGGTTTCAGCCAAAGGTTTCATTCACCAATCTGTAAAGCATTATGATCAATTCATTTATCAGGTCAGTTAAGTACTCATCAGATCTCAAAATTATTGAAATTTTTATTTCCAATTCAGTAAATCGCGACTGACAAGAAGGGCAGTACCAGCCCCCAGCATACAAGAAGTACAGCAAGTCATGCAACATGATGGACCAGAGTTAGGTAAATATTGAAACAATAAAATATGTATTTTATTTGATTGTTAAACATTTCAGTGGTGAAACATGTGATATATGCGATGTATATTTCTTTAATCAGAGCAAAAAACCGTAACGATGATCGCCCTGATTCCTCTAGATTTGAATCTGCCTTCCGGTCATTATCTGTTGAATCTATATTTAATTTAAGTAAAAATTCTAATTGTGAAGATGATTGGGATAATTTTCTTATCAAACCAGAGGACTTATATAATGAAGCAATACAGTCTGTGGATACCATTGCAACTGATCACCCATATTCCCAACCCTCCCAACCAATAAATATTACCACTGATGAGTTTCCAGATTTAATTGATACTAATGCAACTGCATATATTGCAGGATATTTGATTAAAAAATTCCCCTTAATTCTTTCATGTCAAAATTGTAAGCAATTACTCACAACATCTCTTCAGGAACAACCAGATAATAATAAATACATATTTTTAAAGCATAAGCAATATTCAACATTGTCATCAGATTCTGGCCTTGTCATCCCTAGTGAATCATTTATTTCTTTGCTAGAGTCCTTTCAACAAATTTTAACTTTTCAATTAAATATTTTTTCTCCAAATAACATAACATATAGTGAATTTATCTTTAGTCTATACATAATAAATAATACAACATTTCATACTGAGAATATTGTATTTATCTTTTATCATATATCTAGTGTGACTTATATTTTATCATAAATAGGGTTTAACATGTTTATTAATGCTAATAAAAATACTCAGCAAAAGTCTCAACATCATATAATTATTAAGAAACAATGTATATTATAAGCTCAGTTAAATATCTAATATTTAATATGACTACACCTATTTATATATTTATCTATTACCATGCAAGTATTTATTTTATTTTAATTATTTATTAATCATGTCATGTATCAGATATTTATTAAAATTATATATATTTATCTATTTATTGCCATGCAACTATTTATTTATTTATTATCTATCTATTTATTTATCACCATGTCAATGTCATGTATCAGCTATTTGTATACAATGTGTGACTGCATGAATATCTTATATAATATATGGCAAACATATGGTTATTATTGTAAGCAAAATATCAGATGAAATCAATTTGAGGGGCTGGAATACTCCAAATTTCCAATTTGTATATCAATGCATGAGGCCAATAAATATTTAAAAATTGAATTCTCATTATTTTCATTATTCCTGACTAGCAATAAATATATATATACGATCAAATTATTCATAATTATGGGTTTACATTAGCAATCTGCAATTGACTGTGTTCTGCAGTAGTTCTGCTACCATTAGCCAGATGGCGACGTCACAAACTGGTTCCCATTGTGTACATGCTAGCCTGCGCATCTTGTAGTAGATCATCTTTGGTCCTTACTCAATGGCTGCATATATGAAAACTTAAATTTTCAAAAACGGAATGAATAATTTTAGCAATTTAAACCCAAAAGACGGCGCTTGTCCGGCACATAGCTAATAACACGTACCAAGCATCAAGGGATAAGGTAAAAACGATCGTTGAATAAGCGTCGCAACGCCATTACAATGCTTGTTCAATGACATTAACGAAAATAGTACCTGCTGCAGTTGGGGTGGGGAGTGGGGGCCTAGCTCAGTGGTAGCGCGCTGGCCTTCCAACCCAGGGGTTCAATTCCCGGCCATTATGCTAACAGTGCCAAAAGAAAACATTTGCACCAGTTTCACAGTAAGCTCATAAAAAATATAGAAATAATATTAACTTAGTGCGCAGACGACGCATGGAAGCATTTCCCTCCCCGATTTCAGGGGAGCGGCAAATCGGTTAGGTCCCTAACTGCCTGCAAATGGTCGCAGGCCTGATTTAGAGCAGCGCGGACATAATAGAGTGTCAATGAACCCACCTTTCTACTGGAGGGTGCTGTGATCCTCAAAATTACAGCTTTAATAAATCTAGTAAAAATTATATAGGCTATATTATATGTAGTCATAGGTAGACTTTTATATAGTAGATCTACATATGTCTGCTGCATCGATCAAAAGAGCTCAAAAGAAATTTATCATGGACTTAAAAATTCAAATTAGTGCTTGGTCTTTCCACCTTCAAATAGTTATTGTTGACTATATGTTTTCAGCAGTGTTCAGCAGTGTTCAGTGTTTTCTTGAAAGAATTCTCAGAACAGCATAAATTTGTTCAACCACATTTGTTCAAAGTTCCAATAATGTTTTTATCTTCAGGATTAAGTTTATCGGGGTAATTTGCACTTTGTATTATCCAGGAGCAATAAAGCATGACATGATGAACAAACCACATAGTTGTTTAATAGTAGTCACAACAAACATAATAATAATACAAGATAAAAAAACTAGATTTTTTATTTCATGGGCAGTGGAAAAATTTAAACAAACGGCCGTCTCTCACCTCACAGATTCTGAAAACTCTCCAGTACATTGTTGGGGGGTGAACAATGCTTGGCATTTGGCCAAAGTGAATATTTCTCATTGAAAATGGACATTTCATAATTTTTTCTCTGATAATTCATCTTTCCATTTTTATGAATTTGTTTTTTAATTCAATGGTGTCAAAAAAAGTTTCTAAAATATTACACTTAAATGTCCTACAACTTCAAAAATTCCAGGTCAAAAGTTAATTACTTTGGAGATTTCTTGAAAATTAACAGTTTTTCATGCTTTCAAGGGCCAAATGACCTTGAAAATTACCTTTAAGGTCAAATTTGATTTTGGGGTTTGGGAACATGTTTGGGGTAATTTACATTAGCATGTTATAAGCTAAAACCAAGATTTCATGGTGAAATACCACGCATTTTTGGTTAACTTTAATTACTTAAAATATTTAAATTCTTAAAATTCTATATCTCATATATATCGGTACGACAATTGAAATTATTCTCCTTTGAGACCTAGATAAATTTATGACATCATTATTTTAGTTCTATGACTTCTGATTTTCTCAAAAACCATCCGACTACTTTCATTTATTAAGCCAGGAATTGGTTGACCTAAATTTTGACCTACTTTTAGATCTGAATGTATTTGACAATAGCTTCATAATTAATGGAGATAATTTTTTTAATTATAACCTTTAAATGGGTCATGACCTTGAAAATAGGTCAAGGTCGCTCAAAGTGGGTCAATGTGATAACGTCTAGGCATCAGGTGCACCAGTTAATGAGGTAGGGATTCAACATCAGTTATTTTCACTTTGCGAGTCAATTTCTGACTGCAATTATTTGTGATGACAAAAGATGTTGTCACCGACTTGCAACTCACTGCAACGCAGATCACCTTAATTATTGATGGTCTTAATGGAGAGGTTTTACTGTAGTCTACTATAGCAGGATTCGAAATAAATGTCCCCATATTTGTTTGTCATATTTTTGCAAAAATATATTGGCTATAGGAGCACAGAAATGGACAGAAATGTTAACAAGTCGAATCCAAACTTAGTAGCTGATAGAAGTTGGCTTTATGCCTCATTGTAATTTCGGCTGGTACTCTGAGACCATAACAAAACGGCTTTCATTGGAATGACAGGAAACTTGAAGTTAATTGGTACAAAGAAGGGGTTTTTCATGGGTTAGAAAACTGGGGTTTGATTAGTAACATTTCTGTCCATTTTGTGTTGCTCCAAGCTTTTTATGATAAAATATGACTGAAAAAAGTGGATATTCATTATGGATCACACTATAGTTCTTGAACATTTGGCTTCTTTGCCATTCTAACAAAATATAATTTACAAAGAACCTTTCACTATCCCTTTAATAACATGATGATGCAATATGTTATGAAATTTGTAAATGGGAATTTGGGTATCTTATATATTAATAGCAGTGGCCATCTTGGTTCTGTTCTCCTATTCAAAACCTCAGACCTTGGAAAAATTTGACCCTCTAATTCCTCCAAGCTCAGATGCTATCTCCTCCCTGGATATTCCTTCTCTATCCCACCTGCTAGGCCAGGACATTTTACACATTTCTTAAGGGAGTCCGGTTTCCTTCATAAATCTAAATTTGTTGTTTTAATTACCATAATAAATCAAGTACAAAACCAGAAAGAGGCTGAATGGATGTAGGTCCTGTGGCACCATAGCAACTGACCCCCCCCCCCCCCCCCCGCCTAACAACCATGCTTCTTAGCAACCATTCACACCATTGTTGCCAGGGCCCTTGAAGGAAGCGCAGAATGAGGCTGCATGACCTCACAGAAGACCGGCGCCCACCTTAGACTAGTTGGCTGACAAAAAAATCAGGCTGGCCACCAGCTCAGCCACCTCATAAGCGGCTGAGGCTGACTGCCATAATTTATAGGTGGCTACCGTTAATTATGGCAAACAATTCAAAAGCGTGGTAGCAGGTAGCGGGTATACGCTAATTAGCATGGTAGGCTTTCTTAGTACAACAGATTTCTAATCAAGTTGCTGACCACGCGCCATGGGTCTATAAACATGGCCAATAGATAGATAGATAGATAGATAGATTGGAGAATTGGGTCATACCTGAGAAATATTGAAAAACTATTGTTAGGACATACAACTAGTGCATATGCCCAGTTGGATCCCTGTATTGCATTGCCTTCCTAATGGAACCTACTGTCATATTATTACATTTCTGAAATATCTATTAACTTTGATTGGATATCTGCGGTTTTTCCATGAGTATATTAATAAACCCCACTGTCTTTTGGCCTTATGTCACACATCATACATGGAAATTGCAAAACATATAATACAGTTAGTTTCATTAAAAACGGCCTGTCAGATGACAAACCTAGACAACTTGTGGTGCAAGATATGCTACCTGCCACTGGTTGGCTATAGATGGCTACTCAAAGCCAGACGTTAAATTACATGCAGCACCATTTGAGAGTAACTCATATTTGTCATTTGGTGTTGAATAGATGCATGTCTGTTGTACATTTATTTATTTATTCATAAAACATATTTATACAGGGTAAAACAACATTTTGAGCAACAGCTCTTTTACAAAATGGCCCTGTTACGAATAATATATCAGAGCTAAAAATAACAATAAATGAAACCTAGTATATATAAATAAAAACAATGATAATATCATGAGATTAAAAATACTTACTGGCCTCTTGTTAAAACATCCAAACTGCTACACTTCTTAAGTGAGTCAGGTAGACTGTTTCACTTTAAAGCACCAATATATGAGAAACAATTTTTAGTAAATTCCACTTGGGACATGTACATTGTTTTCATTACATGACCTTAATTGTTTCTCTGTTTGACACTTCAATCTGCATTGTAACATTAGTCAAATAATCTGGAACTAAACCATGTATAGATTTGAACATCAATACTGACATAAAATAATCACATCTTTGCTTTACATTTAACCAGTGTATACTAATTCATTTACAAGATCAACTCCTCTCATATAATAATCATAATTACTGAGTATTACCCTTATAAAGTGGTTTGCATATGCTGGATCTTATACAAGGTGTTTTGACTAGCATAACTTCACACTGAAATTCCATAATCAAACTTAGGCTGAATAATACCATTATAAATCTTCAACAGTCTTGAAAATAATCCAACCTTTTGCTCTGAGTTCTTTACATTAAGAAACAATCTGGTTTGACCAGAAAAGGTTTTTTAATCTATTTTGACACCTGAGTAGTCAATACAATCAATATCAGAAATGACATTTCATCTATGCAAACATTAAAATTTGCAAGACGATAGAGTTTGTTTTATTACAATTCACAACTAAGAGATTCAGATCATATAACTTTCATAGAGTTTATGGATAATTGTGCCTTTTTTGCACCTCATTTACATTGTTACCAGTGCAATACTAGAACGTCATCAGAATAAAGATTACATGAACCTAGATATATATATATATATTGTACATTATTATTGATATCATTGGAATACATGCAGGCTTTAATTTGCCCCTGAAACTGGAAGCCTGTACATACATGTTTATGACATATTAGATACATTACTTACATTTACAAACGTTTATATTTACAATATTTATATTTTTTTCAGTGGTTGCAGGTTGAAGCCGACTATAAGCTAGGAGTGAACAGAAGCAGCTGGCTTTAACAAGTTGTAGCTACAGCTAGGAATAGTTTGAGACAGCTGTTATGTCTAGAGTCGACCGTATTTTACGAAATTAACTGTAGCATTGGTAGTATTCGACTGGCAGTTTTCCGTGAAGTACATTTAGGCCACGCTCTACGTAGATTTCCCAGTCAAATAAAAATTCTTGGAATTTGCCCCTTGACACACTGACAAAAAAAAAACAAGACTCAATCATGAAAAGAAACAACTGGCCTTACACCTTTCAATGTTATCTACTCCATCCGGAGTTTTGCTGGGTTTACAGTTTCTCAATCAAATAAATAAGCATTTAATTGCTGAAAGTGGCTTCTTTTTAATTGTGACATTAAACCTGTAATCCAGGTATGTACGGAGGCAATTGCAATTGACTAAAATGACAATTAACCTTTGTGAAGGACTTCTTTACATTTGGCCAATTGAATTAATCCAAACTGCTACACTTCTTAAGTGAGTCAGGTAGACTGTTTCACTTTAAAGCACCAATATATGAGAAACAATTTTTAGTAAATTCCACTTGGGACATGTACATTGTTTTCATTACATGACCTTAATTGTTTCTCTGTTTGACACTTCAATCTGCATTGTAACATTAGTCAAATAATCTGGAACTAAACCATGTATAGATTTGAACATCAATACTGACATAAAATAATCACATCTTTGCTTTACATTTAACCAGTGTATACTAATTCATTTACAAGATCAACTCCTCTCATATAATAATCATAATTACTGAGTATTACCCTTATAAAGTGGTTTGCATATGCTGGATCTTATACAAGGTGTTTTGACTAGCATAACTTCACACTGAAATTCCATAATCAAACTTAGGCTGAATAATACCATTATAAATCTTCAACAGTCTTGAAAATAATCCAACCTTTTGCTCTGAGTTCTTTACATTAAGAAACAATCTGGTTTGACCAGAAAAGGTTTTTTAATCTATTTTGACACCTGAGTAGTCAATACAATCAATATCAGAAATGACATTTCATCTATGCAAACATTAAAATTTGCAAGACGATAGAGTTTGTTTTATTACAATTCACAACTAAGAGATTCAGATCATATAACTTTCATAGAGTTTATGGATAATTGTGCCTTTTTTGCACCTCATTTACATTGTTACCAGTGCAATACTAGAACGTCATCAGAATAAAGATTACATGAACCTAGATATATATATATATATTGTACATTATTATTGATATCATTGGAATACATGCAGGCTTTAATTTGCCCCTGAAACTGGAAGCCTGTACATACATGTTTATGACATATTAGATACATTACTTACATTTACAAACGTTTATATTTACAATATTTATATTTTTTTCAGTGGTTGCAGGTTGAAGCCGACTATAAGCTAGGAGTGAACAGAAGCAGCTGGCTTTAACAAGTTGTAGCTACAGCTAGGAATAGTTTGAGACAGCTGTTATGTCTAGAGTCGACCGTATTTTACGAAATTAACTGTAGCATTGGTAGTATTCGACTGGCAGTTTTCCGTGAAGTACATTTAGGCCACGCTCTACGTAGATTTCCCAGTCAAATAAAAATTCTTGGAATTTGCCCCTTGACACACTGACAAAAAAAAAACAAGACTCAATCATGAAAAGAAACAACTGGCCTTACACCTTTCAATGTTATCTACTCCATCCGGAGTTTTGCTGGGTTTACAGTTTCTCAATCAAATAAATAAGCATTTAATTGCTGAAAGTGGCTTCTTTTTAATTGTGACATTAAACCTGTAATCCAGGTATGTACGGAGGCAATTGCAATTGACTAAAATGACAATTAACCTTTGTGAAGGACTTCTTTACATTTGGCCAATTGAATTAATCTATATTATTACATATATTGTAAATATTATATGTCATAATATTTTTAAGTTAAAGGGTAAATGCCTATATACAATATACAAAATGTATATATAGATAGCTGTCTATAGACATCTTTTTTTATTAATAATATAAACATATCTATATATTATGCCTAACACAAAAACGCATTTTAATGCTTTTTATTAAAAATCAAGCTACAATTTAAAATCACAATAATAAGCAGACACATCTTTATTGGCAAACTACACGGGGGGGGGGGGGGGGGGGGATGCGAGTTGACTGGCCCCCAAATGAACGTCATTCGCGTCCTCGCTTCGTGATACATTTTGTTAAACTGCTCCTTCAATTTTCGTCCGATTTTCAAAATTCCAAGTTCCTCATGTACAAAAATTTATTTGTAGTTCGCTTATGGTGTGAATTGAATCAACGCCGATCCCTTTTTTTTGTAAAATGACTCTGTAGATGCGAATCGGCGACGCTCTCCATTACAGTTTTGCCCACAAATGATCACGTGACTCGGTTTTACAGATGTTTACGTACTTTTTTCTTCGTGAAAATTTGTGCTTCACGAGAATTTACGATTTTTTTTGTAAACTCCAGTCGCATACAATTCGTGCTTTACGAAACGTAAGTGCTCCAAGAAAAAGCCCAGTCGAATAATACCATTGGTTGTCATTAAAAATTGCCAGCGTGTATGTACAATAAGGCCACTTCACCAATATTACCACCCATGTTTTTGCACCAAACTGTTTTCCTATAATTGTGTTTCAATTTCCTATTCATTTGACCAGTAATTTTTTACCAAGGGTGGTCCTAATGGCAAAGCTTTACTGTATAAGTCAAATATCAGGTGCAAATGAAAGCCTGTAAACCGCCATTGAGGAAAAACTGTCTATACACTGATGTCATTGTGAGTTGCGAAAGACTCATGCCTGAACTAGCTTGAGGTTTTGTTTGTCAGTTTAATTTCTTTGGTTCTTTTTTCTTTATTGTTTCTAGACAGATAGCTAGATAGCTAGATAGCTAGCTAGCTAGATAGATAGCTAGCTAGCTAGATAGATTGATAGATAGATAAATAGATGGATAGATAGATAGATAGATAGATAGATAGATAGATAGATAGATAGATAAATTGATTGATTGATTGATTGTTAATTGTGAACTGATAAAGATAAGTTTATAAGATTTTGCAAAACTTTTAACTTACCTACTGCCTGTCCCAGGCTGGCCTGCTATCCCAAGTCAAAGTCCCAATGATGGCTGAAGTCAAGGGGGGGGGGGGGGGGGGCGGAGGTTGCACATCTTCTGATGTTGACATGGATGATGACAGGACAGAGATCCAGACTTCGATGTAGAGGAGAAGACAGACACCCAAGAAGAAGAAGATGATGATAGTGATGCCAGGGAATTTCCTGACACCCAGGCTTCCTCCGCCACTGCTCCTGCTGCATCTCAAGAAGTCAAGAAGAAAGACTGAGAAGCTTTTTCTACCTCTCAATGATGAGCAACACATCGCTGACTGGTACCAGGAGAATGACATATTCTATGATAGGTCCAGACATGACTACAAGGATCATCAGAGGAAGATGAGGCTCATCGAGGACAAGGCACACACCCTCAGTGTCCCCTGTACTGGGCTACAGTTGAAGACCTGGCTTGAGTCTTATCAGAACCAGTGCTGGGAAGCTCATCAAGCCGGGCCCTTCCAGAACAGCCAAGAGAAATCTGCCAGAGAAGGAGAAGTGGATTATTGCCAACTTTTGGTTCCTTGAGCAACACATCTCCAGGGTGCCGTCTCGTCAAGCTGTCAACCTAGAGAAGATTGCGAAGAGCAACAAGCAACTGCCCAACTTTGATGAAAGCTCCAGTGCAGGGCAGCAAGATTCTGGGCCTGAAAAACTGGAAGAAGTTGAAGAAGTTGACGTCGAGCCAAGTCCAGTCTTCCCAGCGACAACCAAGGGTGGTCCCTTCAAGAAGAGGAAGAATAATGGTGATCATTCTTCTGCAACAAGCTCCAATTTAGCTGACATTGTCCAGACTGCTCAGCAGACAGCTGCCAGTATTGACCAGCACGTCAAAGTCATCGCACAGCCTCCTTCTTCTGCAGATCCAAAGACCCTGAAAATCCGCTCGATGACTGACTACATATATTCTGAGTGTCTTCAGTTGGACTTAGACACACATGACAACATCGAAGCCTAGCTGATGTTGTTCTTCCTGCAGCTAAAGGAGCAAGTCAGGAGGAATAAGTAGCAGCAGCAACAGCAGCAGTCAGCAGCAGCAGCAGCAGCTCCATCAGCAGCAGCAGGCCCAGGTGTAGCCGACGTTCAGCCAGTTCCAGCATGCTACTCCTGAGAAACAATGGACTACCTTGCAAACGATGTCAGCACAGCCGTCTTCTTCAGCTTCTTTACAGTCTACAGGAGCTTCTTCTTCAGTTGCCACGTTCCAGCCTGCAGGTACCTACCAGTCTTCTTGACCTGGACCTTCATTGGGTGTCTTCCCTGCTGTACCTTCTCCAGTGGTGCCTGGTTCTTCTTCCTTGAACCCTCCATCAGTGGGATCCTTGCTGTCTGCCAGTGACAATGTTCGTGCCAGTTCGACTCCGCTCAACATAAGCCAGCTCATGAACTCGTCCTTTCTTATGACTCAGATGTCTCCAAAGAAGTAATCACCTTATCCTGGTCCTGTTCCTCTTCCGGTTCCAGTAGATGTTCTAGTGGAAAAACAAGACTCCAAAAAAAATTATGACCTTTTTCAAATAAACCAAGATTGTATTTCGATTTTGGCAGCCATTTTGTTCCCCCCCCCCCCCCATTTTGAGGGGTCAAATCTAAAAATAGAACTTGGCATCAGGCAGATTCGGATTCAGTACCCTCAAAATAGGGTAAAACCACTGCATGGCGACTTCTACTAAAAACTGCCTTAACCACTTTTTGCAGCTGGGAATTGGTCCCTGACTACAATAACATCAGTGGCTTGTAAGCTTATTCCTTTCAATCTCCACCAGAGGCAAAAAGCAGTACACTTCAGGACTGCATTGAATCATCATGCTTTTGCCAGCGCCAGTCTGATGGTTAAGGTGATGCAGCTGGTGATGTAATTATAGGTTTGAAAGGCTTGAGAGGCTGGCATCAGATGTAACAAGCTTGGAAGATGGCATGATTCAGGTGTTGAATAGAACTTCCCATGTTGGTGGAATTTTCTCAATGCTCTGCCCCATTCTTCAAACATACTTTCTGCATTCATGGATGTCAGTACTACAAACTAACAGAGCGTTCAATGATTGCAAACTAGGTAATTCACCTGAATGAAAAAGTTTGTTAATTGATTTCATGTAGAAAGAATGCTTCGATTTGACTCAAAAAGGCGTGAGTAATAACTCTATACCTTTCGTATAGACACATTCAAAATTAGGTCATGGGTGAATCGGTCGGGGTCACAGGTTATGAACAACTACCTTACTTTTAACGGTTTTAACTCTGGACCTAATTAAGTTACAGAAATAAGAAAAATATTCTGAAAGCTTATTCTTATGAACTATAGCATTTGGTTTTAAAGATCGCACCTTGAAAATTAAAGTTACAAAATGTTGGCAAAATCTTTTAATAGGAAGGCTGATCTTGAAATGGACCTTGATATATAGGTCATAGGTCAAAATTGACAGAAGATTCTGAAAGCTCACATGTGAATTGCGGGGGTCAAGAATGCTTAGCATTTGTCCACTTTGAAAATTTCTCATTGAAAATTGACATTTTCATTATATTGTTACTCAAACTTTGGTGTCCATACCTACCAATTTTTCAAAAATTTACAAGAAGTGTTGAGTCAAAATTATTTTATATGCATATATAAATTACTAATATTGCCTTAACACTGAATACTTTAAGTAGGGGAGCATGGGGTAAGTTAAGTCAACGGGTAGGCTGAACCACCCCTTCTTAATGTATGAAAAAGATCCAGGAAAGTTTGCGGATGTCACAGAGAAAGAACAGAATTTACTACCAAAGTGAAATTTATCAAACCAGGCATATATAGCACTATTATTACAAGTCTGAGAACTTTTACTGAATTACATGGCTGTACCATATATGCATTGGAAAAAGATACATATTTCATTTCGAAGAATATGAAAACCTTACCTTATCCAACAAAAAAGAACAGCAGCGGTTCCACTTACTTCTCTCACTGTCTCAATGTACCATTGGTGGGATAAGTTGAGCCATTTTTACAATTTTTATTTTAATTACTATTGTACAGTTTTATACTGTGAATAAAGATATTGTAATAATTGTCTTATAATTTCCATGATAAAAGTTTTCACAGCAGTGGGCACTCTGGACATATATCTGAATAAGATGTTCTTCTGCTCTTAGCTACAAAGTCAAGCTGTCCTCAGGAAAATTGGCTCTAGCTATTCAGTTCTAAGCAGGAATCACTCAATTTAATTATCCTTTATCTCCAGGCACTCGTGAAGCAAAAAATTGCTCAACTTACACCTCTCTCTCCTTCTGTTCCAGTGTGGCATGAATAAACGACAAACTGCACATATTATTGTTATATTCAGAATATATTTAGAAAATAGTGAATACAATATGAAATACAATATAGGGAGAAGGTATACAACCATTACATATTGTTATATTTAGAATATATTTAGAAAATAGTGAATACAATTTAAAACACAAGATAGGGAGAAGGTATACAACCATTACAAAAATATTAGTCATCCAAGCATTCACAGTTATTTGTGTATTTGAAGACACGTCATATTATGAGAAACTAAAACATCCCTATAATGATAATAACCACACAATACAACTGTAACCATGCTCAGTATAACGTCACCTCACAATTAAATCACTACAAACTACTACAAATATTACTCAAATTATAATAAATATTTAAGCACATTATGTATGGCCTACTAGTGAGGTAATTCATCCGTGGCCAACTAAAAGTTATATTTGAATTAAATCTATTTGCCAAAATAGGCTTAAGGGGTGTACACACTGACATGAATAAGACCTACGCATGACCATGGATGAAATTTTTTTTTATACTTGCTTATCCTCATCCATACATGATTCAATCGCCGAGCGTTTTACGTATACTCGCGCTAATCCATAGGATGCTCCTGGTAGCGCTAGATCCCTCGTAAGCATCCATGGAGAAGGCCAAATTTTTTAAACATGTTTAAAAATTTGGCGGGACGTTCTACGAGTGAATGATTACATTAGTTATGTAACTCGCTCGAGATTCACTTGGCGAACGTTCTACATACGTTCGACATATGTTCTACGTACGTCCGTGGCCATCCTTAGCCATCTGTAGCCACTGTCCACCCATGTATACTTGCCATCCAATCGCATTCACTCATAAAACGCGTGTGAAATGCTCAGCAGACCTCAGTCGTCTGCCTTTCATCTTCCGTACCCATCTGTAGCCAATCCTTAGCCCTATCTTCATTTAGTTTGAACCACTCACATGAGCGATCTACAAGTGCCTCACGGATGTCTCACGGATGCCTCACAGATACCCCACGGATGACTCAAAGATGCCTCACCAATGCTTGGCGACGAACGTTCTGAAAGCTTGTGATGGACGTTCAGCGAGTGGGCGCCAGATGTCCACCGAGCGATCTAAGACTGCCTCCCGTACGCTCGTGAAAAGAATTATACATGATTAACAGAGCACGAGTGAGCAAGTGTAGCCCATTTTTTACATACGTGGTCACTCGTAGGTCTTATACGTGACAGTGTGAACGACCCTTTACATGTGCATGTTACAGGATTGCACACTTGAGTGAATTGTCTCCCAGAGCCACAAAATCTTTTAAATTTTCAAGAATATATGAAGAAAATATAAATTTGTAGGACGGGATGTATCCCCCTCCATCCCCCAAGGAAGTACGCCCATGGCATCAACTGCTTAGTTCTGCCTGAGACTTACAAGATTCCTACTCTTCAAACAATATCACTAACCCTCTTGTCTGTTACACACACACATTCTCATCATGTTATACAACTTGGCAAATGTTTCTTTGTAAGCCCTTTTGAAGGAGTGGTTTGTAAGGCCATAAATGATTACATTGATTGAAGATCCGCTTACTATACACATCGCTCCAATGCAATAGAAAACATAAGACACTGAGCGGTTTTTGTCAAGAACAATCAACAGGCCAAGGGGTAGGACTGATATGATGAAAGCAAAGTAGGTTATTACAAGCATTCGTACAACTTTCTTGTCCCACTTTTGTCTCATCATCTGAGGATCGCTTCTTTGTGTGGTTGTATTGCTTCCATTCCCACTGCTATGTTGTTTCACTGTCAAAGAATTATTTCTTCGACCACTTATCTTATTTGTATGTTGTGATTTTACAGGGACTTCATTCAGTACCTCATCTCTTCTGGATGGAGTAGCAGGAACCTGATCTTCAGTCTTTATCGATTCGGTGTCACATTTGCCCACAGGTTCGACATTGACTTTGGCACTGTTGCTGTTGGAAGATCCCGGTTGCACTGAAATTGCCTTAACTGTTTGTGAAATGTTGGGAATTTGGTCTACTTGGACAGGCTCTGCATGCACTAACCTGGACCTCCGTAGCAATTTTATTATAATCAAAATGTAACACACAATTACTACAATATTAGGTATAAATACAGTACTGAAAATCATTGTCAGAGTGTATTTGAATGATGATATCTTGTCGAAACCGCAAACCCACATTCGATCATCAAATATGAATTTTGCTACACCAAAACCTAAAGGCAAAAGGAATACTAGGGCTGTTATCCAAACTCCTGAAAATAAAACCATACACTGGGATTTAACTAAAGTCTCGATATATCATGATAAGTCTGAATACGTATATAATTTTTTCCAAGGTTTCATTAATCACGGTCACATAGTTTGATGTTTTAAATATGATTAGTTTGAGGTGTTCAGTTTAAATCAGATTGATTATTTTAAAGTGTTTGGCTTTCAAAGAGATGCCTTCATCCGCTTATCAATTTTACTTTCATCCACATTGCACTTATTATTGTAGCGAAAATCATAAATTGTAAGTTAAGTATACCTGCAATACACAGTGCTGTCATTTTAGTAGTGAATAGCTTCTTCCTCATATGTGGACGGCAGACACTGATGTACCTGTTCAATGCAATGAGCATCATGTTTAAGAGAGTGGAGATGACTGACAGTGGTCCAGACATCCCGACCAGTTTGCATCTCGCAACTTCTTCAAACCACCTTGAACCCTGAAGTACACCTTTGAAAAAAAAACAGGGTGTTATTCATGACATTTGTTTCTCTTAGTATGAAGCCATAGTGCCGGGTTTATGTTCTATTAGATATAGGACAATGGAATCGATTTTGACCACTCATCAAGTGAAAAATATTTAAAAAACCTTTTTTTTAATTTAAATATATCTGATTTCTTCGATATGTTGATATACAGAGCCTCAAAAAAGTGATGGGACAGTCCAAGATTTTCTCTTATATCACTGGCCACATTTCATAGAATGACATAAGAACACTAATACTTATAAGATGACTTTATTGAACATAGTAGAACAGATTTAAAGCAACAATGACAATTATGTAATCAATAGATCTGCAACAGTGTGACAAACAACCAACAGATGATTAATCACTTCAAAGAAGTGTCAGGACACCCCAGATTATCATATGCAAAATCAATGTCAGTCAATATTTTGTGGCATAACCTTTATTTGCAATACATGATTGCTTCAAGACACCGTGGCATAGAGTGGACGATCTTCTGGAAAATGGATGGTTTAATGTATTTCGAAGCCTTCAAAACTAATTGTTTCAGTTCAGCCTTATTTTTCAGAATGCATTTGCCTCTTCAGGAGATAGAAGATGTGCTCAATTGGGTTCAGATCGGGTGATTGACTTGGCCAGTTGAGCACTGTCCACTTTTTCTTGGCAAAATGAACTCTTGGGTAGCCTTTGCAGTATGTTTCAGGTTGTTGTCAGACTACACAATTAAAGCTGCATTGTCAGTCGGTTTTTGTACCAACAAAAAAGCTATCCAAATGAAAGAAAATGCTTCTTACTGATGAATTCGACAACCAAAACTGTCTAGATAGTAATAAATTAGAAATTATTGCCGGAATTTATTACATCGACTTTGTTTACATTTAGATAATTATTCATTGCAACGTGATGGAGAGCATCGCCGATTCGCAATTTCAGAGTCGTTTTAAGAAAAAAGTAGGTCAGAATTGTTTCATTTCATGCAAAAAGCGAAACACCTACAAATTAATTTTTATAATAAACTTGCAATTTTGACAATAGGACGAAAATTGAAGGCACAGACTAATAAAATACATTACAAACCGACAACGCTAATGACGTTCGTTTTTTTATCGGTGTTGCCATCCATTATGCTTGATCCATCTTCAGTTATGCCATGAAGACCAGGTTACCAGGTCCTTTGGCAGTAATACATGCCCAGGCCATTACACTACCTCCTCCTTGCTTCACAGATGCGGAGGTATACCTTAGATCATCATTTTAGTTTCATCTGTCCACAGGAATTTTTCCCAGTAAGATTTGGGTTTAGCATGCCCGATGTCCCATGAACCCTGCATCATGTAACCTATTCCTTGTGGTTTGGTCACTGACGATTATTCCTGCATCCTTCAATGCTTGGTTGACATCAGGGGCAGTTAGTTTGGGTGTTTTCTTCACCATCCGCCTTATGGCATGGTCATCAGTAGCTGAAGTTGCCCCTGGACACCCTGATTTTGGAAGGTTGGCTGTGCTGCAGGTTTGCTTGAACTTCTGTAGGACATTGTGCACAGTGGTTTTAGCAACTTTCAACAATTTAGAGATGTTGCAGATATTGTTCCACAACACCTATCAATTAATGCCATGAAACACCATGTTATAAAATACCTCCTGTGCAATAGTTTAGAAACAAATTAAAATTATGTATATTATTTATTATTGGATTTAATATGTACTTAGCCGTTTATTAGTTTTCAATTATCCAAGCCATACATGAATTTTGTATAATAATTGTATATAGTTTACCAAATATACACGTATGTGCATCTGGTTGGAATTATTTGAATGTTTAATATCATGTGATCTATATAATACTATGTATATTGTTTAAATCCAATAAATGAACTCAACTCAACTCAACTGAATGTTGCTAATGCCATCATTTTTCCAGACTTATTATTGTGTTTTAAATTTTTGAACACAATTGTTTCCATGGCATCCTTCAAGATATGACTTGATGTCTAATAATTTCAATATATTGACACTGCCAAAAACAGTTTCTCCTCACTCAGTGTCACTTGTGGTGATAGCCTGGAACTAAAATTAATTGTTTAACTTCAAGCTTAATAGCAGATTAGTGTCTAGCAATCAACTAAGGCTTAATTCTTAAGGTGTCCCAAGACTTGTTTGAGTCCTCTGTACCATGGTTCAATGCTTTTTGTGTAACTGTGTGCTTAATCGAGCATGGAAGGATAACACAAACCACTAAACAGAACACCTTGAAACAGTAAGTCTTAATTTTTGAACGTCCATTTCTACAGAGAAAGTAAAAAGAAAACCCTGCATGTCTGTCCCATCACTTTTTTGAGGCACTGTATATGAACACTTCCATTGTACAGTGTGAACAAAGATAATATGAGTCAATTATATTTTTCCATGAAGAGATGGAATTTTCATACTCTTCAGTCCGACAGTAACAAAATGTTAAAGGAAATATCCGTTGAAATATATAATATCTGTTTTTTCAGGAAAAGAAGGAATGTTATGGTATGAATGTTTTAGCTCTAATTTATTGTAAAGATTACTATTTATGCTCTTGTGTGGACCCTTTCCGGCCTTGATGTGAATTACCAAATAAGACATTATATTGAACGTTGGTGACCAGTAGTTAAGGTTCATTACGGCCATTGCACTAACTAAATGGTGGTAGTACCATGGAGACAAGAGTCTTGTCTCCATGGTAGTACATAGAGCTTCAATTGCTAAATTGCACTCATCATGGTATCCAGGTTGTTACGTAGGCAAAGCAGTTGATGTAATTCCCAGAAAGCATGTGATTCAGAAACCAGATATAATCAAATTAAGGTTAATTGTGACATACCAATATACAAAATTACACTCCAAGCCAATTTTTGGTTATCCTATGTTTTTCTATGCCCAATATATGTAGACTCAGAACTAAGGTGTTTAATGGAAACACAAGTGATGGCAGTACATCAAAACCACCTCTAGATAACCTTCTTTTCTTGAAAAAGAAAAAAAAGTAGATCTGGAGGATAAAACAGTGTGAACATTAAATATGTAATGCTTACATACCCACTGCCAAATATGGAGCCACTCCCAGTGCACTTAGCAAGTCTGATATAGCGAGGTTTATGATAAAGGCGTTTGTTGTTGTTCTGAGGCTCTGAAAATAAATCATGAAAATGAGACAATGAATGGGGCATGTTAGGTATAGAAGCTGTCTCAAAGGGCATTCATGTATGCCTAATGGTTTAGGTGAGTGGTCTATCTGGGGTTTCAGGAAATTTATTTTGAATCCTACTGTAAGGGAAAGAGGGCCCTTTGGGAAATGGGGTACATTGGGACACCTGCCATATCTGGATAATAAATATCTTCAGAAATCAAAGGCTGGCCTCAAACTAAAGCAGGGGAAAGTCTACATTTTATCTGTGGAAACCGTCAAGATCAAGTGAAGCGTTCAGCTGCGGTGGATCATTTCATGTTTTTTTATAGTAGTGTATAGCAGTTGCGCCTTATCCATGTTTCATAAGTGCCTTTCATGGGGATTTGAGTGAGCATAGTAGTAATCTCATACATAATCTCATGCATGGATGAAAGAGTTAACGGGGGTTCTACTAAAAAAACAAAAAAAACACTGTATGGGGACCATTTGGACAGTCACTGTATAATAAAATTTATGTTTAAAATCTACCTATTATCAATGTATAGTGAAAACCAAAAAGATGAACTTGAGAGGCACAGTTAGAGTGGCCCTGATCTCAAGACGAGAGGGTTTGATGATGTATTGCAGGAAAAGGACATGCATCAGACTGTCAAGGCACTTGATTCTAAATTTATGTCTCCACAGGTATGAGAAATTGGTTTTAAAAAAATCCAGCCAATGAATTCAAGACAAGTTTTGCTACATGTAAACATCCAGAAATTACATATCTCATATAATGCTTATTATGGCAAATTTCAAATAATGACTGGGATTTGTTAAATTGTTTCTATACCTAACAGTCCCAACCAGGTGTTTGGTAATTAAGAAATTGTGCCAGGGGTATTTTGTATTTCATTGTGACAACTTGCAAATTGAATCATTTCATTGCAGAATAAAGGTACAAATACTGTTGTTTTTATATGTCCCTGTGGTCCCAAGCCTCGGTTTCAATCCAATGTACCCCATGCCTGGGGACCATTGGGACAATTTTTAAGGTCCCAAAAGTGCTGCCTCACTGGATGATGAAATTCAATATCCAAGATTTGCTACTACAGAACATATAAGACTATGTCACATATAAGACTATGTCTGAGTATCAAACTTGGTTAATTTTTATTTCGTTTTTGAGACATTCAACCAAATGTCCCCCAACTCCCCTAATTATTATCTCCATAACAATTACGAGGAATGGATGTTACTTTTTGCTCTTAGTTGGCAGCTGACATCATTTCAAGGCATGTGATTGGACAGTCTCAAATTTTCTAATGTAAAGAACACTTTAAGAACTGAACATGGCAAAAACAGAGTTTTGTTTGACCTTTTGTTTGTGCAATTAGGTTGCTTTTGCATATATATATATAATAGTTATTATCTGTTTGATTGTTTCTAGTTTATCCCTTCGATATTTTATTCAATTCCTTTGTACTCTTTGAATTGTTTAACAAGTTTCTCATGAAACTTGGAATCTGAGACAGAAAAACAGGGACTAAAATAGTACTAAAGCAGAGAAACTAAATATAATTCTTTATACTATATATAATATCCTGAATGTAGCATCTTGTTGTCTACTTATATGACCAGCTGCCAGAGGCAGACATAATGATGAGATGGGATGACTTGGCGTCTGGACTATGTTACACGTTTACCCAGGCTATGAGTGGGGTTTTTTTTATTGCCCCAGCATAGAGACCGAGTACAAGGCACCTCCAATTTATCGTCTCATGCAAACGAGATCCAGCTGGGATGAAGCTTTATAGGTCTAATATTCAAGATCGCCTCATCATAACTTATTCACATGTATATCTGTAAATGACTCTTGTGCTCCAAGTTAATGACCCTTCATAAGTCATCATCTCAGCTAATTCATGTTAGCCACTGGCCAACTCTGCTGAATGTCCCGGGTTCGATCCCCGGCCCGGGCACTCCTTATTAGCTGCATCTAAGCTGGATATCATTTGGATGATATGTTAAATTGGCGGTTCCATGTACTCAGTGTCTATGCTGAGGCAAGTAAAAGATCCCACTCATGGGGTAAATGTGTAACATGGGTGAACTCCTCTCTCTCTCTGGCGGTTTCATCCTTCATCTCATTGCCATGGTTCCATCCATGCATCTATCTATCTATCCATCTGTCTGTCTGTCTATCTATTTGTCTATCTTTCTATGACTGATTAATAAGTTAATCACTGACATAGTTGACATGTCACTGCAAAATCTCCAGTGCCAACAATCCAAAATTAGCTATAAATAAGATAAGCTTCATATTGATGCTTTGAAGAATCAATCATCACTGTGGCAGCTCTTAAAAATCGTAAAATTATACCTTGTACAAAACCAGCCTGCGGGTTTGCAATTAAGGCTACGTGCCCTATGCACATTATTCAAACTTCTTCTTTTTTTTTTTGTTATTGATTTTGTTCAAGTGCTGATCTTAGGGGATTTTTCCCTGAAAAAAGTATTCAATATCAGTAAGATTGAAGATTAATTGCTGAGATGTTTTATCAAGCAAATTTCCACATGAAGGACATTGTAGAGATGCATGGAAGTTACCACCATTCCAAATCTTTGGTCAATGGTACTTAACCATTATTATTTTGATATGGTATAGTATTCAATGAATTGCAAGGAAACGAAATTCTTACCTTTTTCAATAGTATTGCTGCCATTATGAGAATATTTCCAAGTGTTCCAAAAGCACAGTTGAAACACATTACAGAAAAATAGATCCAGCCTATAAATGGGTTTACCCAGATCAGTGATGGGGTATCATTGTGAGCATGTATTGATGCAGGTGATGTTCTATTAGCTTGTGAGGAGTCATTTTCTGAAGTAATAATATTATTCCATGACGTTGTCATTGTAGAAGTGGCCATTCTAGAATTGAGGGTGTTCTAGAATGATAAAAAAATATTTAAAAAAAAGCCCGGAATAATTAATGGGATTTATTATTTATTTTTTTTTTTCTTCTTTGAGTAATTGAAAATACGTGGTTTTCTGAGCTTCTCTATTTTCTTGGTGGTCACCACCTTATCTTTCTTAAGGTTGATAGCGACGAAAAAGTTCTTTTTGACACAAAAACGGTTTGTCCAAAAGTATCCAATTAAAAACAAAAGCTTATATCGTTTTCAAACAATATAGTATGTATGTCAATTGTAGACTAAAGTGTGATTGTGTTTTTCTTATAAAGTTATCTTCCTTGTATTTGACGGAATATTTTATGTCTGACACTCCTTTCCGATTTCCAGTTGTCACATCAGACAGATGCGGCTGCAGTTATGATCTGCCAGCATCATTTAAGGATGAAGTAGCACATAAGTCGGCGCATAAATTAGCCACGCACAACAGTCCAACTACCACAGGAGCAATTACCAGTATGAGTGGCCTGAAGCAAGTAGGCGTCCTCATATAACATACAAATAATACACAATACAAATAATACCTTCCCAGATAACATTTCAAATCGGCACAACATAATTGGACGCCGTCTAATTATGGACGTTGATGATACCATGTTTTACCAACGGCGGCCAATGTTGTTGTAATGTTCTCAGAGGGATATATCCGACAAAAACATTAGTTATTTATCTCCTAAGTGCAATATGTACTTTGCACAATGACAGCAGCCAAAACAAACAAACTTATATCGGCCTAATCATCAGTGGAGTATAAGTTTGTTATAGGCCCTCATAGTAACTTTTGTTGGTTATATTGTCCGGACCTAAACAACAAAAATATTAACTCCCTCCTACTCAGTACTGGGGTAATGCTTTTTTCCAAGTCAAGAACCAATACTCAAGCCTCCAAGCATTGATGTACATGTACAAATGTATGTGTACTGGAGTCTTATGTCCTCTATTTCTGCACCAGATGGGCTAATTAGGATGGTAGAAACAGCACGCTATCACTGACGTTAAGCTTCATTGTCATCCAGCATGGGTATATGTGTGATTACTGCAGTGTTCGTTGGACCTTGGAGAAACTAGAGAAATAAAGGATTTATACTAGTGATGGGATCATCATTCTACTGGCCCTTCGCCTGGACGTTTAATCACTACTAGCAAAACCCATAACAATATACAATGAATGCATCACATGTTTTAACAGATAAACATATTCAGTATAGCTCATCTTGCTCAAAGTAAAGGAAATGAGCCATAAGTGTCTATATAAAATAGATTTACGCAATAAGTTTAAAAGACAGAAACTTTCATTGGCACAGTTGAATTCTACAGAAAGGTTTTTTTTTGTATCCTTTTTTCAAGTCACTTTCTGTCACTAATTTGTACGTTTTCTGCCACGCCAACTTTGAGGTTCTGCCAGCATGTCCTTTTCTGAATTAAATTTAAAAACAAAAAAATTCCTTTGGGTCCAACAACAATATTTTATTTTATTTGGGGGGGGGGGGGGGCAGGGATTCTCAAATTTTGTGCAATTCAGGCAAGTAGGACCTGAACAAGGATTTGCTGACCAATGTCCGATTTTTGTCACTTTTTAGTCTGTTGTTGCCAAACTCCCAAATTCAACATTTTTGGCCTTTCCCAGCCCATAAAACAGCAATTCAGCCTCTTTCTGGAACTGGAATTAGCGGAAAAATGGTGACGTCACTTAGCAACACAGATTGGTGAGGTCATGTGACCTGCCATTCAGTCTCGTTCTGAGTTTCATTAAAAGGCCCTGGCAACAATGGTGTGAATGGTTGCTAAGGAGCTTTGCCTTGCAATCATGGTTGTTAGGGAGGTCATGTGACCCACAGGCAGTTGCTACATCCATGCAGCCTCCTTCTGGTTTTTTAATTTTCCAGTTATTGGGGACTGACCAAGCTCTGACTTGTTCCCGTCTCATGTAGGTGACAGGTCGGGTTTGTCAATCGGAAAGTGACATCACAATGTTTGGATGCTAGATATCAGCCAATCAGATCACAGAACTCACCTAACCTTACCAGAGTGTTATTCACTCAGGGAACCAGAGAGGACCAGGCTATTGAAAATTTATGAGCAATCTGCCACCAGGGTAAATCTTTAATACACTGTTGCACAATGAATGATTTTGCATACTACCACTACGTACAATTGGACCTAATTTATATTTATTTATTTTTGGTAACTTATTGGGCAGAGCAATGAGCAGTAATGTAATGCCCATAGCTGTCTGGAAAAACTGTAAATTTTGAAAATAGGATGAAAAAAATAAAATAATTATAAAAGGCTTAAGTAATGTAATTGTAACTTAAAAGTGCAACAATATGAAGATAAATTGTTAATGTACCAGCTCTGAGTGGACTGAGACAATGCTTGCTTGGTGGACAGGACAGTATAAATGATTTGATCGTCTGGAGCAGAATGATTAGCCTGAGAGGTAACTGGTTCAATGACCAGTAGCCGATGCATGGATCCAACCCTGTAAGCTCTGCCCCCTTTGTCCAGTGCTTTTTAATTTGATTTGAGGGATCCTACAATACATGCATTTGTATAAAAACCAAATGTTGGCACTGCCCCTATTCAGTCAGAGTTCAAAAAGATCACTTGCTCTGTGAGGTCATGTGACCTGCCATTCAGCCTCATTCTGAGTTTCATTCAAGAGCCTTAATTCTACTTGCAAGCATGGTCGTTAGGGGGCTCAGCCTCTTTCTGGTTTTTCATTTAATTTATAACGGAAAATAAAACAACAAATTTAGGTTTAGGAAGGAAACCGGACCTTAGCTCCCTTGAGAAATATGCTTAGAAGGTCCTGGCTAAGCAGGAAGGATATAGAAGGATTGTCCAGGGAGGAGATATCAATTTAAATAGAACAGAACCAAGATGGCCGCCGACATTAATTTATATGATATGTTTCTGCATCATGATTGGTCGAGCTGTGGTTGTCATGCCCACGTCATCTAGCGGCAACGTCACAAACTTATTTAGTTTTGGAGCGAAAGATTATTGACACAATGCGCATGGTGGCGTCCTGCAATAGACATTTTTTTAGGTATATTCTTTGTAATTTCTGTTGCCTCTTTGTGACCATGACAAATGGCCCTAATGTTGGAAAGATGGCATTTACAATTATTTCCTTCAACTTTCTTATATTTCTGTCCTTTTTGTGCCACTCAAAGTTTAAGAAAAATAAAATACAAACAACAATTGGTTTATGGTGGATCCTACTATTATCCTTGAGTAATTCCAATGTCAGTGGCGCAGAAGGTAATTGTACTTTTTCGGGGGGGGGGGGGATGGGGTGAAACCTCTCTAAACCACAAAAATCGTAAAATTTTACTACTACTATAAAATATGAAGAAAATTAATTTGATGGGGAGATGGATCCCCTCCATACCCCAGGATTTGCACCCATGAAATGCTTCCATAAATGTCCCAAGGAGGTTGGCACCAGGGTGTCAAGAAGGGGTCAAGGGTGCTGATACAAACATCCTCGCACTGTGTCAGAAGTGGGCATCCTTCAGTGCAGGGGCCATCATTTGGCTGACCCTTCATCGGATGTTTATACCCACACAGGAACGCTGGCCCCTTCACCAAAAAGTTTACCAAAGACAAAGGCATCCCCCAGCTATAATTATAATAGGCAGGCTGGCTCTTCACAGGAAGATAGTTCCAGCCCAGGGCAAGCTTGCCCCTTCGCCTGGAAGGTTATGCCGAGCAAGGAAGATGGGGCCCTTATCCCGAGACTTTGGCCCGGCCCAGGAAGAGCTAAACATCAAAAGAAGGGGCAGCCAAATGATGGCCCCTTCACTGAAGGATACCCCCTTCTTTCACAGCACCCATGTCATGCTTCTGTAATTTTGCCTAAATTACCTGATTGAATTTCAGAAGATTTCTTATCAAGAATTATACAAAAAGAAATTGATTATTTTAATGCCATGCCTATCTTTATATCTGAGCTGTGACTGCAGTCATATAGTTGTCGGACATACTGAATGCTCACAGCCAGAGACTTGCGCACAAATTATCAAACTACCCTATTGGCATCAATTGATCTTTGTGTTCTAAGTAATTTGGTAATTGCAGTGAATATACAATGGCTGAGTACTGATATGGGGAAGAGCACATCATTGATCTCACATGAAAATTTGCATTTCTACATAAAAATAATAAGTTCCCTCATGAAAGTATGTGTGCATTCCCTAAAAAGTAGGCGTTCACTCTTGATCATTGTATTCCCTCATGCACTAACATCAGGTTCCGTGATCATTGTGAGGGAACACATCACTTATGGGATAATTGCAAGGGAATGCAATCAACAAAAGGGAACACAAAGTTATTGCGAAGGAATGTGTAGCTAGGAAACATGCAAGATGATTGGAATTAGCGCAATAATGATTTAATTTTTGACATGTCCTCTTAGGTAGTGATCGTGAAGGATGAGAGAATGCTAATTTAATAAATTAGTGAGGGAATACAAAAACGAATGTCAGTTTTTTTTATTTGTCATATTCGCTTGGGGGCTCCATACAATTTCATTGTCACTAGGACTATCTTCATACACTTCACCTTCCAAGAAATTGTGAAATGCAAAAATAAAACTGCAATATGCCTTTATTCACATTTTTGGACCTCATTGATTTATAAATAAGTTCACAGGTTTGTTTTCAAAATTTTACATTTAGCTATAAATCTTTTCATGGTTGCTGCAGCAATATCTTATGTTTATTATTTTCATGGACTTCCACAAAATATACTGCTATACAACATACTGATTTAGTGTGGCTAAAGATAAATATACACCAACATTGTTGAATGTTGGCCTTGGGCCTTATATAATTTAACTTCAGGGTAAAATAAATTGATATATTCTATTTTATATATTTCTTTAAACCTCCATTTTAATGTTAAATCCTAAAATGAATTACCTAGTTGGTGTAAAATCCTAAATACACAGTTCTATATGTTGGGTTTTCAACTTTTGTTGCCATTTAAAAAATAATTATTATTTATTTTATCCAAGTTGTCAGGAGCAGTAGTTCTACAAGGCAGTATTACTCTTCATTTTACTATTTAAAGGGGAACTAAAGGAAATTTGTATGTTGATGTTAAAAGTTCAATTACATGTAAAAGAATATATTGCAGTGAAAAGAAATGTTTTAAAGTCGGGTTTGGTATGGTTTTAAGCCAATTAAAAGTACAATATGCAGCACCCGCCACAACGCTGGAGGCCGCCATTATTGCACACGGCACCAAGGCTGGTGACGTCACTTATGTCCTATAACTTCTGAATAGGCAACTACTGGCAGCCAGGCAACAATGTATAATCAAAGATTGCAATCCGTTTCACTCTTCATTGCAATTTTAATGACAATAACCGATAGCACAACATAAAAGGTGTTAATTGTACTTTACAGTAAACCCAACATGATTGCACGTTGATTGCAATGAGCAATTTGTAATATTCATAGATCTATGTAATTAGTGTCCATATTTTACGTTTTATTATGTTACGTTTTTGCCCAAGCATGGGAGTTTAAATAAAAAGTTACTTAAAAAAAAGATAAGCATACTAGGCATAATATGCAAGATGTTAAAGATTAAATTAAGCTTATATATCTGGTATAACTATGAGCCTATTTCTGAACATATTTGCTGAGAACAGGATTGGATTACTGTTTTACTTTGTAAATAAAATGTTACATAAGCAGATAAGCTTCAGGGGCAGTGTGCAATTAAACAGAAAGCAAGTCAAAAGTCGAGAAACAATGAATCCATGTCTAGTTATTATTATCTTTCAGGCTCAGATTCTCATTCACACCTATAGTCATGAGCAATTTATACCATCCAATTTGCAACAATAACTCACAGGTGAAAGTACTTCAAACAAAAGTATAACTAAGTCACCTCACAAAATATGGCACTTTAACAGGCATCATATTTGAGTAAAAAATGTATCTATCTACATTGATTGACACAGACGCAAAGAAAATTCTTATAACAGGTATCTATTATTGTATACAGTATTATGGTACTAATAGTATCCTGTCCTGATCGAAATAAGGGCCAGTGAGCATTAGAAATCAGAACAACTATATTTAACCAATCACATGTAAAAAAAAAGTAATTGATTGGGGCATCTGGAACAAAATGGCATAAACACCTATATTCTCCTATCAGCTGCTGACAACCAATCGCAAGTCAGGATTACCAGTCAATATGAGGTTATATACAAATAAATAAACAAATACTTATATATTGCATGCCATGCATAAAATTGAAAGTATATCCCATGCCTAACACTGACCTTAGTCAGAACGCCCCCCCCCCCCCCCTCCTCGCATTTCATGGCCTGTGAAAACATCAACAAAAATGTCCGTGGAAACTTATATAATAGCATCATTCATAGTATGTCGTATACTCGTAGTATCTAGTTAGTGTACATGTATAATGTTAGCATTTGCTTATCAGGTGGTTTTTAAGGGCATTACCTCCTCCCCCCTAAAGTAATCTTCACCAAAATTAACACAGTTATCAAATTGCTCTTTTACATTTAATTGTATCAGCTGTTGTATGTCAGTAGAATTGCAAGATACATTCAAAGCTCGGTGGGAGAAATATCACCTTTGTACCAGTGTAAAAGAAAATAAATATCAGAAACATATTTTGTACAGCACAGAACTGTTTCCAATATACCATTTTTAAAAGCTTCACACCTTTACACCTTCACTATTAAAGGGGAACTAACCCCTTTTGCACTTTACCTCTCAGATGATAGCTTGGGTCCATAGAAACAATTCCATACGATTCATAACTTGTATATGTGCACTGGTAATGAAATATCCTTCATTTATTAGCTCCGTTTTGTGAACTACGGAGGCCGCCATTTTTTACTTTCCCGGTGTTTTGCACTGACCGGAAATACGTCACTGTTGTACTATAGATCTCGGCATTGCAATCAACTGGTGAGAACAACTGTCAACAACAGTTTTAGATACAGTTAATTGCACTTTCAGAGCAGTTCTTACTGAGTGTCAAGTAATTGCCATTGAACTGTTTGACAATGCAATTAGAGAGAGAGAGAAAGAGAATTTATTAGACCAAATTAAATAAAACAAACAAAAGCAGCAAATTACAAGGAACAACAATAAGCAGTAAATAATAAAATAAAATAAAAAAAGGTCAAAATAAACTTTTTTTTGGTCAGGAGACATCCACTAATAAAGTTCTATTTTAAAAAACGCTAACGAGGATGCCCCCTTTAAACTCCTATTTAAAAAATATTATAATATTATTTAATAAAATTAAAATAAGAAATAAAAAATTAATAAAATACATTTATATATAAATAACAAGATCAAAATATAAGAAATAATGATGGGATGAAAATGAAAGTATGGCAAACAAATTGCAAATTTAATAAAAAGTTTACAACAGGGATCAGTTCTTAATTGTGATTGTGACATCAAATATATTTTGTGTATGAATGTACTGGGTGGTACTGGATGGTCTCACAGATTTCAAAGCAGCCAGCCGAATTGACAATATAAAATTATCAGAGAAACAGCTATCAATTATCCTGCTATGTAATACAACTACTGAATGTTTGGATAACTGAGTACCAATTAAATTAATTTTTAGTAATTTAGAGCAGTTTACATTGTATTAGATTTCAGCTTGTATGCATACACGAAAAAAGTATTATGTTGTCAAATAAATCTATAGATCTATCATTCGTCTACTGTTTATTAGTGAAGCTTTAAAAAAAAAGGTGGTGTATTGGACAATGTTTTGTTGAAAATGAGTTTTTGATATTATATTTTATTTTAAACTGGTAGGCCTATATTAAATGTATCTAGCAATGCAACCAACATACAATTGAAATAAGCACAATTTGGTAATTAATATATATTAATCTTGGTAAAGAAGGAGGTACTGCCTTTAAAACAACCCCACTAACACTACATATACACCAAATATAAATACTATGAAATATATTTATACTATAAATAATACTGCACACTGCCCCAAAATATTATGTAACATATTTCATTTACAAAGCAAAGCAGTATTCCAATTCTGTTCTCTTGCAAAAATATGTTCAGAAATATAGTGATACAAAATATTATTCGCCCATGCATATATACCTATTCTTAGATACAAATTGCTCATTGCAATCAATGCAATAATTATGCTGTATTCCCAAAAAATTGCAATTAACACCCTTTATGTTGTTGTGCTATCTGTTCTTGATAATTGCAATGAACAATGCAACGGCTTGTAATCAACAGGATTGAATTGATTCATATGGCTGAATGCATAAATGGCCTAGCTGTTCTTGATTTAGGACATAAGTGACGTCACTGTCTTGCGTGCCGTGTGCAATAATGGCGGCCCCCATCATGTTGGCGGTTGGTGCAAATTGCATTTTTAATTGGCTTGAAATCATATCAAACCATAGTTTAAGACATTTCCTTTCACTGCAATATACTATTTAACATCTAATTGAACTTTTGAAATTAACTTACAAACTTCCATTAGTTCCCCTTTAAACAGTGGACACATAGATACATAGATTTATTTATCTGATACAAAGTACATAAACTAGCTGCTTAAAATTACTAAATATTCATTTATTTAGTACTCAGTTGTCGGAATGTTCAGTAGTTGTATTATATAGCTGGCTAATTGATACCCTAAATAACTATTTGTCTGATAATTGCATTGTCTCAAATTATTCAATGGCAACTGACACTTGTGTGACATCACTGAATGAATAGCGTGGATGTTTTTCAATGGACCCAAGCTAACTTCTAAAAGGTGATATGCTAAAGGTGTTAGTTAAAAAAAAGAATGATATTCAATTGAACAAACGTGTCAATGTAATTGAAATTAAATGCAATGCTCCTTTAATGGAATTGACACCACTGACATCGAAGCAGCTTCCAGTGGTGTTCAAACATTTTTGACCAAATGGTCAAGTGCAACTGTTGCTCTGTGAGTTGCCACTTTTGTTTAAAGGGGAACAAGAGGACTTCTGCATGTTAATTTTAAAAGATCTATTATATGTTAAGAAACATATTGTAGTGAAAAAAAATAGTTAAAAAGTCATGTTTAGTGTGATTTTACGCCGATTAAGAGTGCAGTTTTCACTGTCCGCCGAACTTCTGGGGGCCGCCATTATTGCACACGGCACGGAAGCTGGTGACGTCACTTATGTCCTAAATCCTAATAAGGGTATATAAAAAGCTGGGCTTTGCTTTGGAGCCCTAGAAAATTACATCCTTAATTCCTCAACCTGCGCAGATTGCAATTAATCCATTTCATTGTTTATTGCAATTTAATGAAAAGAACTGAAAAGATAGTTGAATTTCTTTTTGACTAATTGCAATGAAATGATTTGTATTTATGTAGGTATATTAGAACACTCCCCACCCCCAACCATTAAGCCTTGGTGTTATAAAATTAACAAATAGGCATATATAATACAACAATGAAATACCATAGATAAAAACTATAACCAATTTTTGGATTTTATACATTTGTAATCGAATTTGATTGTATGCCTATAATTTTAATATCCTATATTCCTGACACTTTAGTAGTAATTTATATATCTGTTCCTAACATTCAATTTGATTCAAATTAAGGTTAACTTTATACATGCACTGTATGGAGTTGTATAGAATTATTAAAAGGATGTTCCCTTCAGTAATCTTCACAAGATTAGCAGAATGAATTCATTACTTTTCCAAGGGTCATTGGGGTATTGTCGCGCATTAAAAAACGATATATTGCCTACTAGTAAATACAGCTTTTTTCATTTAATCATTGCTTGTTATACACCATTAGAAAGATTATGTTTATCAGGAAATAAGCAATTTCAAAATAAGATTTCTTTTATTAACCCCTACATGTATTAAAGGCTAATCTGAATTGACAGGTTTGTTATAGGACCCTAACTATATATGTAGTCTTATAATAATAATAGGTTATTTGTATAGCACTAGATTCTATAAAATTGCTCTCCATCGCTTTTCAGATGAGTGTTTATTCATAAAATTTGCTTCAGACTGCTTTTGAAACTCTAGATTGTTTTTTTTTTTTTACTTCTTATATCATATGGTAGCGTGTTTCTAGTCTTGATTTCAACGGCTGAAGTCTGATCCATGCAGAGAAGACTTGGGAAAGGTCTGTAGTCATGGTAATAGGCCAAAAAAGATTTTATTTACCATCAGTGTCAAATTGACATAAAAGCAATTCAGCCTGACACCTTTTCATAAAGGTGTTAAGTGCAGTCAGTGCCGTTTATTAATATTAGGTAACCTAATATGTTAATATGTTTTTTATTTTTCCTTTTAGAACTTATAATTTTTCCTTTGTAACTTCGATAGTGAGGGCACCTTGCAAATATGTACAAAAATAAAAAGGGGTTAACCATGCTTCATGCAGACAGTTGTCCTATATGTATTCCAGCTAATTAATCCACATGTTGTCAATAATGCATGGGACAGGATAGGACTAAATCATGGATTAATTTTTGTTTTGAACAAGACAAAATAAATACCACACTAAGAGCAGTGGTGATGGGTCTGAGCCAGCAAATAAAAGTAAATTGCTACACACTGCATTGAACCCTCCAATGATTCTATAACAACATTGCCACGGTTGAATAAGCAACTGTCAATCAAAGTGACAACTGTGGGAGTTGCCAGTTGCACTTGACCATTTGGTCAAAAATGTTTGAACGCCAGTGTAACAGCTAGATTCACACATTGGAAAAAACAAACTCAACGTGGTTAGGCAGTTTTTAGATACACGTGACCGCAGCGCTCCTTACGGCCATTTGCAGAACTGGCAGGCCGATGTTTACATGGACAGAGGACAATTTCTGCCGCAAGACTGCAACGTCGTTACAATTCTTGTTCAGTGCCATTGACGAAAATAGTACCTGCAGTTGGTGGAATTCCACACTACGTTAGTAGTTTAAGTCAAAAGAAATCGTCTGAACCAGTTTCACAGCGAGTGGCTTCTTGGAAGAATGTAAGGCGTAGTAATCGCACTACTTTGTGTGCAGATGACGCGCGAACATTTCCCTCCCCAATTTCAGGGGAGCGGCAAATCTGTTATGAGAAAACCCGGTGCTTCGCTCACTTCGTAATTCATATTCGTAATTTCGTATTTTCGCCAAAGAAATTCACAGTGTGTAGGCCTAAGCGTCTAACTTCGCCCCCTAACTAATTGTGACATTTATTTCTTACAAAAAATTCGCTAAGTGCAAAAGTCACCTTCTATGTACTGCCAATTGATCATTAATTAGTCATCACGTGGTAATTGGGGGATCGCTAATTGCATTTTACCACTTAGGCCTACTATGTCACCTTTTGAACAAACTAAGCAGTGATTCTCAAAAGAAAGTACGTAGGCGAAGATACGAAAATACTAATGTAAATTGCCAAATTCTTGGACGAAAATGAGAAGCAAGAAATGAGGCCAATTCAGCTTCATAATTAAGCTATGCCCTGGTGAAATTATACTGGCCCAAGAGCCAGCCAGATCAGAGTTTACCTCTGTCAAAAACCTCCGACCCTTAGCACAATATAGAAGTAGATATTTTCTTCAGCCCACAAAACGCTATGTTGGACTGCTCTCCATCTTCTATTATTACAATAACATACACGTCACATATAGGGCCTACAAGGCTATGGGAATGGTGCACTTGCGTGTTCTAAAAGCAACTCATGCTTTGTATTCAATGTGAAAAGATTTCATGAGATGACAAATTGAGATAATTCTGCTTTTGTGGCAGATGACAACACTTTGAATGAGTACTGAAATAATCATTGTGTTGGTTTCTATAGCAACACATTTACGAATAGTACTTAGAAACTCTTGAGATTGAAGTGCTTCCATACATAGCATGCAAACAGGTCTTAGGCACAGCAAGATTTTTTTTGTTATTGAGACGATATATATATTAGGTAAATATAAAAAATAAAAAAATTAATAAAATTATTGTTTTATTTGCAATGTAGATACATGTATCATAACTTAACAAAGTCTGTGTCAGTCAATAACCTCAATTTGCAATTTATGACTTTGGCCAGTTATCGCATGCATTAGCTGAGCTGAGAATCCCAGTTTCGAATCCCGACTTGGTCACACATCCTAAAACTTAACAAACCAATTGATCTTGCCTTGTATTCAGAAAGTTGCCTAGAACTTTTATATATATGCTTAGTGATTATTTAGTTGAAACGGGTATTGGTGTTCACAGTTCATTCACAACATCTTGCTCAAGTTCATGTGAACTTCTGGGCCCGACTTTAACTAGTGGTCTTAATTGTGATGTGGTCGTAATAGTCACGTGGTGTTAAGGTAGAATTCCATTTGCATCAATTGATGCCTTAAATTGATGATTTAAGTGATTTAATGATCACTGATAATGGCTGACAATGACCATTGTTATGGTGCAGTTCCTGCTGGGTAGATGAAGCAACCGAGTTAAGGTTCTTTTAACTGGTACCTTAATTTTTTTTTTGTTTTCAAAAGGAAAAAAAAAAGAAGAAAATTTCACGGTTGATGAAATGGAGAAAAGAGAGAGCCGCTTTTAAGGTTAACGCTTTTTAAGTTTTTCTCAAATCACTGGTCAAATAATTACTATAATGCAGACAGATGGCTGAAATACAAAAGAATCTCAGACATAACATACTAGCTTACTCAGGGACAGCAGACACAGGGTGACCTTGAAAATAATCCACAGGACAGGCGTTTGTTTATTTTTATAATTTTTTTGTTTTATTGTACTTTAATTTGAGGAAACTGCACCTAACCTCTGGAATAGATTACCTGAATCAATAAAAAGAATCTTCACATATGATGGCTTTAAGAGGAGACTAAAAACTCATCTATTCAAATTTCCTACGAACAGTAGGAAAAGTAGGTCTAAAATGTCTTTTGGTCTAAAAAAAAAAAAAAAAAGAGTATGTAATACTATTTATAGGCCTATGTGTGTGTGTAAAATTATTCAGTAAATAAACTTACTAAATCAAGGGGAGATTCAGTTTTGTCTAAAATTGTGTGGTCTTAATTGTGAGGTTACACTGTATTAAACGAGTAAACAACTTAATAATCAAAACTGAAGCCTTTGAAGGTCAGGGTGAAGTGGTTCAAGGTCACAGCCTAGGGCCTTCAATGGCATGATTGATCGGAGATTCAGTTTTGTCTAAAATTGTGTGGTCTTAATTGTGAGGTTACACTGTATTAAACGAGTAAACAACTTAATAATCAAAACTGAAGCCTTTCAAGGGTCAGAGTGAAGTGGTTCAAGGTCACAGCCTAGGGCCTTCAATGTCATGCTTGATCGGATCTCGCCTTAAAGGTATTATATATAGATCCCCTACCTTAACCTCTCATCATTACATCCAATGCATGCACACATTTGAGTCTTTGCATGTTGCAAAATGAGTGCACTAAGAATTACCTTAGTTTTATCCTTGATCCTATCATGCATGGGTCTTTCTCAGGGTCAGCATGCACCATACACCCAAGCAGAAATTGATGACATAATTAGGGTAAATAATCAGTACAGACGAGATGAAGGAGCTTCGAACATGTTTGAAGTGGTAAGTTATCTAATCTATTATTTATTTATTAATCTATTTAATTTATGCTTTTTTTTTCAGTTTTCATTTGTGTTATATTGGTAAACTTCATTTATCAATTTCATATGCATGACAGCTTATGTTTGTTTATATTCATCCGTTGTCTTTATTAGGCCTCATTCAATTTATTCATATATATATTTAATAATTTTTATCTTTTTATTTTTCACTTTATTCGCTTATCACACACAATTTTTCAAAGTAATATAAGACAATGATGCTCGTTGAATATGCTAAGATATTTTTTCTTTATTTCTGGTTGTCTTTATTTATTCTTTCTCTTAAAATTCAGATTAAAAAAAATTTATTTCAACTAGTTAAAATAATACTTAAGAATCTGTAGAATTTTTATTTTGTTCCATTTTTACATATTTTATCATTCCCTTTTATTTATTTATGTGTTTGTTGTTTGTATCAGAATCTCAATCCATAACATATCCTATATTTAGCAGAACTCATAGAGATAGAGATACTTACTAAGATTGGTTTTACAAATAATCTTCTGAGGTTTGTGTAAATTTGTGTACATGTATGCTGTGGCCAGATCACTGATCTTCACATCCTTGAAAATGGTTTAAATACCCTAAATATGGCACATTTGTCTTCCTTAATAAAATGGAGCAACTTTGAATTGAGGACCATATGTCCAAAGGGCCCGGTTTTATTGTACCAAGGTATTTATTAAATCTTAACAGTCCCCCCCCCCCTCCAACATCAATGGACTATTGGCATGGTTCATTTTGGTCTTAGGGATGAAAGCTTATGGAGGTTTTCAACAAATATCTGTTGGCATTCCTGAAAACTAATGTGATTGGAATTGGTGACTATGGTGTTTACCTCACTCTTTCTCAAGTGAAACAGTGTAATTGCACAAATTGGATCTGCCAATGTTTCTGATAGCTGATTGCATTTAAAGCTGTACACTGTAATTAATTACAAATAGGTCAATGTTAAAATAAAATAATTTCTCAAACTTTTTTAAACAGCAGATATGCCGTAAAAAATGCTACACTCACTGAACCTATCAATTATGTATGTTAATGTGGTGATTGAAACAGGATTATATTCTTAAAATGTGGATTTGAATTATACCAATAGATTTGCAAAACATTTCACACTTTTCTGAATAGACAGTTTTTTAGGCTGCATATTACAGAACACTAAAAGTATTTAGTATTTTTTTTTTCTTTTTCTTTTTCATAGTATGACTAACAATCAAAGGTCTCTTTTTATAATTACTAATACTATAGATGGTGCAAGTGGTCGATTTGCACACAGTTGTGTGTAGCAAGGCAAGAGTAGCAAGGATCTATGGAAAAGTACATTTTATAGCAAGTTCGGCAATAAAGACAAAGACATGCATTTATATGAACTATACTAATTGATTGTTATATTTTGACATGATACCTTGTCAGTATCTGTTACCTGTAACTAATACCCTTTAGTCTGTACAAAATAGATCAATTCATTTATTTATTTTTGTGCATGTCTAGACATTAAACAATTCTGATACAGGTATCTTTTTTAAAGAGAGCTTTTCTTGTTACAAACTAAGTCATCCAACTTAAAAAAAAATTACACACTGTCTGCTTTATTTTTAATTTACAGACATGGAACAACTCTCTGGCTGATCTAGCCCTCCAAAGAGCTTCAAAATGTCACTTTGCACATGGCGACACTTCATGGGCCTTGTTGGGAAAAGGAGTTGGACAAAATTTGTATTACAACACAAAAGATTATGAGGCGTCCAAACCAAGTGATGTTTGGTACTTGAAGGAAAAACCACTTTACAATTATGATGACAAGACATGTACCGGGATGTGTGGTCATTATACTCAGGTAAATGCATTGATCATTATCAAGAACATTATTTTGCCAGTCTCCTACGCAGACCCTCTGACACTAGGGGACATTTAGCGAAAAGGGCGAATGCCCTAAGGGTCTGCCAGATTTCAGTACGAGCAACAATCCTGGTGGGGGAGCATCAAATTTGACTCTTTACATCAGTTTCTATTAATCATTAAACTCCAAATCGACAATCCATGCTTAGCAGCCCTAAATAACGCCAGATTCGGTGGTATTTAAATAATTGACCTACTTTTAGGGCTATAAAGCAATGTTGCGAAATCACAGTCTGGAATGTTGCTATACAAAATTAGTGCCACTGGCATGAAGCATAGTCACTTTATAAGGTAAAGCAAATGCGGTGGAGAGAAAATTATGACATTGAGTTTGTAGGTCCTCCACACCTTGTTCCCAGATAGCATGTGCCATCAGCTAGACAGCGGCCCCATTACGGTAACGTCAAACCAACATCGAGCCGACGTAGGTTACACATGCATCATATGGTTGGGTCTTTTTGTTCCCAGACATTGGTAACCGTATACCAGCAAGAACAAGAATGCAAAATCATGAATAGATTTCTCATTCGAAATTACGAAAAATTGAGGTGACAATATCAAAATAAAATGTGTTGCCGGCTAAAATGCTAGATCAGCTAGACATTGGCGTGGACCAACGACAGCAGTCTCCTACGCAGACCCTCTCCTGTCATTGCAACGTTTGGCCGCTAGGGGGTGCTCAGCAAAGGGCGACAGCCCTGAGGGTCTGCCAGATTTCAGACGGAGCAATGATCCTGGTGGAGGAGTAAGGATTTAAACACTTTCTATCAGTTTATACAACCATTACAGTAAAAAACGGCGACAATCTATGCTTAACCACCCAAGATATCACCAGATACTGCAATATTTAAAGAACTTTTTTGTTCGTCGCTACGTTGAAATCAATGGGCGCAATAATTGACCTAGTTTTGGCGCCGTTGGAGCAATGCTGCGAAATCACATAGTCTGCGATGACAGCCAATGTTGGAATGATATGAACAGCTGATCTGGCATGCTATCCGTGTTAGACATGCTATCTGGGTTAGTCATGCTATCTGGGTTAGTCATTTGTGGTCCTTCATTTCAAGTTGGTGTTTTCTTTTTTCTCTAAAGCTAATTTGGAGTTCAACGCGAATGATTGGCTATGCAAAATACTACTGCGAAGATTTAGTTTCAAGCACTCAACACAAGTCTGAAGTTTATTATGCAGTTTGTGATTATTACCCCGCGTAAGTACACATTTAAGTTTTCACTTTTTCTTATTTTCTCTCATATAGGCTATATGTTGGTTTAGTCGCGCTAATTTGTAGATCACTCCTGGTTGCGCTTGACCACTCACGAACGTACGTGGAGAGGGCGAACATTTTTAAACATGTTTAAAACTTTGGCGGACGTTCTACGAGTAAGTTGTTAATATTAGTTACGTATGTAATCATACGTAGCCACTGTCTATCCGTATATACTCGCCATTCACTCGCACGGGCGATCTACAGGCGATCTACGAGCAATCTATGTGTGATCTAAGAGCGATCTATGAGTACCTCACGGATGCCTCATGGATGCCTCATGTTTGACGGCGAACATCCGGCAAGCATTTTACGGATGTCCGGCGAGTCATACGTGATTAACAGAGCCATGAGTGAGCATGGTCATGCGTACGTCTTATAGGTGATAGTGTGAATGCCCTTTAAGCCACTTTTTATTTTCAGAAGCATTTTGTCAAACATGACTTTATCTTTATGAAATATGATAGTGTGTTTTTTGCATCTATCTGAAGTATTTTTTTTTCATCCTAAGACACCAGCAAGTGGAGGGCTTTAATTTGTAGTGTGGCAATGTCTGACTACATGTAATCTAATTAAAACATATAATGTAATGTACATGGATTCCACAGAGCAATATTGCATTTAACAAAAGAACTCACTTAACGTATTACATTATTACATGGCCAAATGTGACACCGGCGTAATCCATGCATTTGGATAACGCACAGTTAACACATGGTGTACACCTGATTATAAACGCATGGTTTATGCATGGCTTACACCTGATTATACTCAGGTGTAAACCATGCGCAACCAAAGAACTGACTGATTATAATCAGGTGTAAGCCATGCGTAACCAAAGAACTGACTGATTATAATCAGGTGTAAGCCATGCGTAACCAAAGAACTGACTGATTATAATCAGGTGTAAGCCATGCGTAACCAAAGAACTGACTGATTATAATCAGGTGTAAGCCATGCGTAACCAAAGGACTGACTGATTATAATCAGGTGTAAGCCATGCGTAACCAAAGGACTGACTGATTATAATCAGGTGTAAGCCATGCGTAACCAAAGGACTGACTGATTATAATCAGGTGTAAGCCATGCGTAACCAAAGGACTGACTGATTATAATCAGGTGTAAGCCATGCGTAACCAAAGAACTGACTGATTATAATCAGGTGTAAGCCATGCGTAACCAAAGAACTGACTGATTATAATCAGGTGTAAGCCATGCGTAATCAAAGAACTGACTGATTATAATCAGGTGTAAGCCATGCGTAACCAAAGAACTGATCCAAATGCATGGATTATGCCCATGGTACATTTAGCTGACTAATGGAGCAGGGCTATAGCCAGAGGCTGAAATCAAATGAGGCGAACTCCATAATGAATACGTCAGAGTATCACTGGACTTGTCTTGGCTTGACAAAAAAAGACACAAACCAGACGAGGCGGTGGCCTCCTCTGCCTTATGCTGGCAACAGCCCTGGCTGGAGCTGGAGACACCTAGCTATAATGGTCTCCTAAAATTAAGTCCAACATCAGTACAAACAGTTAATTATGAATATTAGTTGTGATATCATTATATACATTTGTAAGTTTATACTATATACCAACAATATGCTTCATAATCTATGACACTGTCAGATTGTCTAAGACTTATCAGAACGTACTAAGTGTTGTGATATTTTCTTTTTTTTTTTCCAGAGGCAATTATGTTAGGACGAGACCATACAAAAAGGGGGAAGGATGCACTGAGTGTGATAAAGGATGGTGTAGAGACGGTCTTTGTGGTAAATAAACAATCTGAAAATCTTTTTGGCCATCTATCTTAGATATTGTTTTCTGTGGGTTAAAGTAACTGTCCAACCTTACAACCAGTTTAGCATAAAAATTAGCCGCAGATCTAGCAACTTAGTCAGCCTGTGTCAAACGTCATGTAAAGCGACACTCAGAGAGCATTCCAAATCAGGACAACATCGCCACAACATCAGCAATGTTTTCCCAATGGCGGCTGAAATTGAAACAACACCGGCCCGATCTGGAATGCTTGGGCATGTTTGTGACTACGTGACTCATATGATGTGTCATATGCACTTGACATTTGTCATACAAGTCGGGCCAATGTCAGCATAGCATATGGTTGGAATTATTTTTACTATTATAAATGACATTGACCAAGCATGACCCAGATAACATGATGCCTGACCCAGATAACATGATACATTGATAGACATCAGGACAACATTGGCAGACAATGTTGAAATGATGTAGACCCAATCCGGCATTCTTTCTGGGCAGTCAAACTAACTTGTTACATAGAATAGGAAACTTTTGGAGAAACAAAGTCATGGAAAATTGGAAATTCAATCATTCTAGGCACAGCAAGTGTTTTAGGTATATCAAAAATGTGAACCCTCAGTAAATCCCATAAATATCTTATTTAAACTATCAGACAATTTTGCAACAATAACAGCAGGAATTCTATTTAGTAATATTGCATTAGAAAATATGAAAAAAAATAAAATTAATAATACAAATATGTCAAAACAAATCAATATACAACTGATCCTTCGTATAACTTGAAAAAGGATTTAGAAAATAGATGTTTTATATCATATTTTGATATTGATTCTTAAGCAGATCCCAACAATAATAACACTACCTTAGATTCAACAATCACAAGTGCTATGAAAAAGCATATAACATCTGAAAAAGATACCACAAATACAAGCACAAAAAGTCACAGTGGATAACAAGAGGTAAACTCAATAAAATTTAGAGATAAGTTAAACCCCAGATTAAAAAAGACCGCACAACATGATATATTGTACAATACTTTAAAAACCAACTTTAATACTTATCACAGCTCCCTTCAATATTGCAAATCAATTCAACAATTACTTCATAAATATAGGTCCACAATTAGCTTCTGAAATTATTCCACCACAAGAAAGGTCATTCAAAGGCTATCTAACCCATGTAACGTCACAGATTTAAATTTCAAAATGTAACTGAAGAAACAGTAGGTTAATTGGTTGACAACCTTTATTGACTGTTTGTCTAATAAGCTCATAAAATACATTAAACATGAGTTTCTAACCTTACAAACTGGTATATTCTCCGTATTATAACCTTCACTAAAACGTAGGAGACAATCACAGAAAACCTCAAGGTTTACAAAGTTGTACCTAAATTTTACCAAAGTTTCACCTAGGGTTACTCAAGGTTAATCTAAGTTGGCGATGAGGTTCATAACTATCAACAAAAATACATTCAGCCTCAAAGAAAGTTTTGAGTATGCTCAAAATTATTTTGCTGCAACAAGGTTCCTCAAGGGTTGAGAAAGACTCCCAAGGAGTGCTAGGGTTCTCTCTGCCACATAAAGTTGTTTGGTATTCAAAATAAACCTTCAACATTTGAGTTCATTTGCATTTGGATAAATAAAATTAACATATCTATATTTATTACCAGACACTTTACAGTATATATATATACAGGGTGCGGCCTAAAAACTTGCACCACACATCTCCTCTTTCAGGATAGCCCTAGGTTACTCAAATGCTAATGAGATCTTTTGATCTTATATTGTCAGACAATATCAGTGTCTGAATTATTGAGACGGTGCATGCTACAGGTCTAGTTCTGAGTGACACATATCACAGAAGTCAGATTTCTGTCTGCTTGCATGTTGTCTCTAGTTGCAGAAAAATTTACAAATTAGAGATTTTCTAGTTACTACACCTCTGAAGTCACAGAAAATAGGGATATGCTTTTATACTTCAACATTTATATGAATATGTGACATGGGGAATGAGGCAATATAGCTATTCACATTTCCTATTGCTTTTGATTATATTTGACGAAGTATTAGTCAAATTATATGCCATATACTTATACATATAAATAAGATTATTTTTTTGCTTTCTTGCAGTTGAAGGGTGTCCCTCAGGTGATAAAACCTGTGGTAAGTAGATTTGTTTTTTATTTAAAAAAGATCATACACTAGGAATCAGCAAAATTCGCCACCTCCTAACACTACTTCAAAACTAACAATTCTGTTTGATTTTCGTATGTCTGTAGGCATATATCTTAAAATGGATAGTTTTAATGAAATCCTTGACCCCAAAAACCTAGGTAGAGACCCTATATTTGTTGTGCTGTGTCAATTAGTTTCAAAGATATAGCCAGTCATCGCTTCATGGCGGCCATATTGGATGCCATCTTGGATATCTGAGTTCCTGTACACTATATCTTAAAATGGATAGTTTCATTGAATTCCTTGACCCCAAAAACCTAGGCATAGACCCCCATATTTGTTGTGCTGTGTCAATTAGTTACAAAGATATAGCCATTTATCAGATTTATTGCTTGATAGTGGCCATCTTGGACGCCATCTTTGATATTTCAAAATACATGCTGCTGACAAAATTTAGTTGTCAAGAATAGAATTAAGCTTCCCTATCTTGCATGATATCAATTATAAAATTTTGGACAAACATTGCTAAAAGTACGAATTATGGCAGTAATGTGGAAGTCATTTCAAACTGGTTGTCATGGCCACATTATTTATAACAAAACTGAAATCACGTAAATGATAATGGCAGGTGTTGGTTGTGCCAAAGCATGCCTTATTTGTTGATAATATATATTACATGAATAAAGAAAAAAACTTCTAATATGTACTATTGGTAAAGATTAGCAAAAACACCACTTGTTTTGTTACCATGGCAACAGGGTTATACGTTCTTTAAATAATTAAAATTGTTTTTCAATAACTGTAGATACCTGTAAATTTTGGCCAAATATCAAACATTTTTCATTTGTTTTGCCGAAGTTAGAGAATATAATAAGTTTCAATATTGGGTTTAAAAATTAAGGGACTTGTTGTCATGGAAACAAATTTTAAGACTCTTATTTACCACTTTCGACATGGCAAACATAAAAAATCATAAATTGAGGAAATTGGGATTAAAATGATGTGTAATATGACAATCAGGTCTTTACGTGTCACCAACTTCTTAAATATGCATCTTTTTTGGAGTTTGCCTCTCCTCTATAGTATTTTGACGTCATCACTGGGTTTGTTTACATATTGGTTTTTTTATGGCATGAAAAACTAATATTTATATTATTCATTGTAAATAACTTAAATGGTGTGCTAAAGTGGGTAATGTAATGGTGAAAAATATCATGAGACAAGAAGGCAGTATTGATTTATATCATTATTTTAATGTGCAAATTTGACAGACAGTGCACCTTTAACTATTGTGAATTGGACTTTTACTGGCAATTAGATTTCATGGATCAAATGTAATAAATATGGTGAACATGTAATATTACTCATTTGGCATTGGGGTCCTTTTTGTGGGAAAATAAGCATGATAAGGGCTGACAAATTATGGTTTTGTAAAATATACCATGTTTCTTCTATATATTTTTTCCTTATTTTTTGCATCAGCTGTTCATCAAAGGCTGAATTGACTTCTATAGTGATACTTTTCTAGCTGCAAAATTTTGATTTTTAAACAATATGAAATGTTGTCCTAAATTTTCAAGCCCACTCTACAACTGTTATGTAATTTTACTAACTGTCCACATATGAACTCATCTACACAACATATTAGAGTAGTGAATATTTTCGTTGTTGCACTAGATTTTTAATAAGTATTCTCCGAATTTGCTGAAATCATCTTTGAAAAAAATTCATAAAAAAATATAATGGCTAGCTGAAAATATGAGGGACTTTACCTAGCTAACACATAACGTTTTTATAACATATTAGGAAAAGGTTATGGCGTATTTTTTTAATGGCATGATGCTTTTATTTAACTATTGCTTATAGTTATTTAATTATTGCTTATAGTTCAAGTAAAGTGTTTGATTATAAACACTTTTGAGTGTTGTCATTTCATATAAACACATTTCAGTGTTTATAGTGATTAGAATTTTCTTGATAAATGTGAATTCTTTTTCTATACATATTTAATATCGATGAAAAAATCTTTCATTTTGATTTAAGTGGCATAAATGTAATGCTAGACCATGTGTCTTCAATTTGGATATTTATATAAAATTTTTGACACCCTTTTCCCATCATGATGGGAATATCTAAGTTTGATAAACTCTAGTGTTTATTTGCCTTCTTGGTATAAACACATAGCGCGTATTCGATTAAGTTACACGGGTCCCTCGAGTGACTCGGGTCCCATGAGTTTTAATCCGAACACCGGCTCGAGTTGGCCGAACGAGAAGTCACGTGGGACAATTTACTCGACCCCCCGTACTCCCGACTTTTGCCGGAGTAAACGGAAACGGAACATAGCACAACCAGTCGTAACCATTCAATAGCTCCCCTGCCTCCCCAGGCCCCCTGGTGTTTATTTAACTAACACTCGCACCAGTCACTCTTCTCGAACAAGTAAGCTACAAGAGCATCCTGCCTAGGCACGCACGCGCCAAGTTACACTAGTGTGCTTTTCTATATCAAGGTAGCATGCAATATTTCAATCGGTTCGACAGCAGACCAATGTCGGCCAACATTGACCAACTATCAGCCGATTATCAGCCGATTATCAGCCGATTATCAGCCGACTATCAGCCAACTATCAGCCGATGGGGTTCAACAGTTGTAAATGTAACATATATTAAATCCTTTCACTATCAGAAAATTGGGAGGGGTGACAAGGATTTATGTTTGTTTACCATTAAAAACCTGACTGTATGAAAGCACAAGCAAGGGAACAAAAAAGTGGATGGCACAGCACAACTGATGGTTCTGATGCGTTCCGGCCTGGAATTCGTTAATTCATCGTTGCAACACCTAATCAAAAAAGCTAAGCTGAACATGCCTACTAACCGAGTCATTGTAACAACCATTGCACTTCCTTATGTCCTTATATAGGGAAGCTCACTCCTCCCAATTTTCTGATAGTTAATGTCACGACATGCTTATTTCAGAACTATAACCACTTTTGTGCCCCATAAATCCATGAATAAAGCAATTAGACCAGAAATGTTGATGGTGAGCTTCCTAACTTAGTTGTAGCCTTAATATATCAAGTGATGACAACAATGGGTGATGATGCCATTTCCATTGTATTACTAATATTTTTGTGGAGCAGGAACACTAGAACTAATGGACATTTATATTTCAGAATGCAACAGAGAATGTGACCATTGTGGCCAACTCAATAATGACTGCACCTGTACCTGTCTCGCTGGTTATGAAGGGCCAACCTGCAGTGGTAAATGTTATACCTTATGAAACCGAGATCTTTATCATGGCCTTTTTTTGTAATAGTTTTGTGAAATATAAATTTTCTTTCACGGCTCACATTAATATCATAGACACATGAGTAAAAACTTCAAATTTGAATAACATCTGTTTTTCCCACAGATGTTTGTCACGGGTTTTATCTTTGCAAAAGCCACAATTCAAACAATTTAATTTTATGTAACATGTGGTTGATGTAATGCAGATTTTATCCAGCTCATGCTGAATATGTAAACTGTAGTCCCAATAAGTTAATATGCCTGACAGGCTTGAGATTGGCGAGACAGCTGATGCCAGCCTAATGTTGAAACGATGGTGTCATGATTTGGAATGCTATCTAGGTTCTGTATGAATTACCAGTTTTTACATAGCTCCCAAGTTTAAGAAAATGGTTTCCTGGTTACCTGAGTTAGCCGGGGGTCTGTGGGTGATGGGGCGCCATGCAGAGAGACCCTGGAAGCTTTGGCATCTCAGGTGCTCTGTCGTGCATTTTAGAGCTACTAATAGTTAAGATTTTAGGAACTTAAATTGAAGTGTTTAATTTTGCTACCCACAATTTCACAATAGACCATTTTACTACCTTAAAACGCCTACCATAACTATGTAAAACTGGGCATGGTGCCAAAAGAGGGTCAATGGCTAATGTTTGCTGGTCAGAGGGCTTTAACATTAAATGCTGGTCAGACCCGCCAAATGAGGGTCACTCGGGAGCTATTAGACTAAATGTGTATCATTGGCAATCGTCTGGCAAATGCCAAACTGATGAGGCATGTTATCTGGGCAATATTGTCGTTATAAAGACGAGCCCAAAAGTTTGCAAGCTCCTCAGTATTTTGCCATTCCATAACATTATCAAAATGTTGGCTTGACTGTAAATTCTTGATTGTGCATCATCAAAGGTAGCATTCCAAATCTGGCCAACCTCTGGCCACCATTGTGGAACTGGCAGACGGCCACAGCACATCTGCCTAATTTGAATTTGGCATGATATCTGGAAAATTAGTTCAAGAAATTCTACTTAGATTTGGTGAACTCCCGTTTATGTAAATTATTATTAGTATTAACACATAGACCTATTTTCTTGAAAATTCTCTGAAAACTTGCAAATCACTTCATGATAAACATTTATTTAGTATATGATCAAATAATCCTTTGTACCATTTGGTATATTTTTTTCAGATATTCCTGACATTGATAATGCAGAGTACTGCCCGAAAGATGGTAAGTATATCTGCTTGTCTATATCAAGGTAGCATGCTATATTTCAATCGGTTCGACAGCAGACCAATGTCGGCCAACATTTGCCAACTATCAGCCGACTATCAGCCGATTGGGTTCAACAGTTGTAAATGTAACATATATTAAATCCTAATCTCCATGTTTGACATGAATAGAGTATTACTCATACAAATGTTCACCATAACAACACTTAAGCCGACCCAAACCACATGGCGTAATCTCAGAATCAGCTACAACTTTGATATACCTTTTTTTATACAGGCTGCCAAAGAAATTGTGCCAACTGTGGAAAACTGACCAAGGACTGCGAGTGTGAATGCCCACCGGGTTATCTGGGGCCAGCATGCGCAGGTAGGGGAAATAAGGATAATGTAGCACAATTTCAATTATTTTTTCCAAAAATAAAAAAGTAAGGCCAAAGTGGGGCAATCAAACAGTAGATAGATGGATAATGTAGATAAAGTTTATTGAAAATGGGACTTGAATTATTGGGTATTAGAGTATTTAGGTATTCACCGTTATATTGCATTGATTCCTAATCTTGAAATGAAGTTTTTGTTTTCCTTTTCACAGAGCACTGTCTGGACTTATCAGACAATTGTGGAACAGCCTGGCCGAAGCAAATCTGCAATTATCCAAAGTTGAGAGATAAAGTTACAAAGAAATGTCCTTTGATGTGTGGGCTTTGTGGTAAGAGAACTGTAAACTGCTTAGTGATGCAGACCGGACCGCATGGGTCCGGTCCGGTACGCGGTCCGACCCTGGACCGCATCGGTACCGGACCAGCAACAAAATACCGGTACTGGGTGCGTGGACTGCGGTCCGGACTGCTGGAAAAGTTTTTTATTTAAAAAAAAAAAGTTTTTCTTCTTTTTTTTTAAATAAAAAACTTTTGCTAAACCTTTGTTTTTATCATAATTTTAAAAAATGCCGATGGATCGCTTCTGGACCGGTCCAGTAATAATACTGGACCACCTGACCCTGGACCGGACCAGTACCGGACCACTTTAAGGAATATCGGACCATCCCACAAAAGGCGGTCCGGTCTGCATCACTAAAACTGCTGGTGCACAATAAAAACTAAAGAAGTTTAAATTAAACTTTTTTCATCGCAATGTTATCATTTACATGCAACATCCAAGATGTTTTCTAGATGCTAAGATGATCCGAAGCATGCTTAATAATGACAGTAACTATCTTGTCAATTTTGTAGCAAGACGTGGTTTAGAAGATGTGGATAGTATTAAAGCCCAAAATCTTCACCATATAAGCAATTTGGTTAACCAAGGTGTCACGAATGTGCTACAAAACACAAAAGCTTGCAGTGTGATAACATATCAATGCTCATAAAATGACCTGAGTACAGTTGCAACCATTCAAGAGCTGAGAAAAAACAATATTGAAAACTGGGAAGAAAGCGAGATAAAGACAATAATGGACTTTTCCTATATGACACCTACTATATTATATATACACTAATGGACTTTTAAAACGCATAGGTAAAACATGTTGTACAAACCCGAGATAATGCGTTTTAAAAGTCCATTAGTGTTTATATATATATATAAATATAAACTCCAGAGCAGAAAAAGCTGCTACAGAGAACGTCATGTGCATGCAGAACTCATCTTGGAGAGTTTGACTGTATTACTATTTTTAATAAATACCACTTATTTATTTATGAAATCTCGTAACTTCTGTTTCTATTATGTAGAGGCTGAAGACCCTGCTGTGACCCAAAACTGGTGTGAAAATAAACTAAGTAAGAAACAAGAATTATTTTATTTTGTTAAAGTGAAAAAAACAACAACATATATTTAGTGTGTTAACCTAAACCATAAATACCTGATTTTATAATTCCAGCTGCAGTACTTTCCGACCTTATATCAAACATAGATCTTCCTGATTTTGATATGCCTCAAGCTCAACAATTTGATATGCCTCAAATGCCACAGTTGGCCATGCCACAAATGCAACCTTTTGGTATGCCAAATGAAGGTAATTCTACGTTCATTGACGTTATCTACGTAAATTTGCCATAACTTATATAGATAAACATACATATTCTTCGTGTGTTACAATCAATGCATTGTCTTGCTTCTTTCCACTGTTGCTTTGGCTTTTTCCAACGTTTTATACAAAAATGCAAGAAGGCCACCGCATTAATTTGCAAATCAGATTGGCCTGAAGAGTGTGTCCCAGATACCAGATTGGATAGACATCAACACACAACATCGGCTAACAATGATATTGAAACGATGTAGACCAGATCTGGCATGCTGTCTTGGTCAGCATAAATCATATGTTGTTTCATCATAGTTTCAGACACTGGAAATTCCATCCCAGTGATGTCAGATCAACCTTGCGGTTCATCTTATGAAGCAATTGAGAACTATGAGGGCCAGCCAACCTCACATTCCAAGGACATGCCAGGTGTCCCAGATGTAGAGCTCTGCTTGAGCACGTGTTCATCAAGCGATGACTGCAAGGCTGCTGATTGGATGGATTCTTCCACCATGAAATGTCGTCTACATTTCACAACAGATGTTTCTTTAAAACCTTCCAGATCTGCAGATGTTTACAAGAGAATTTATTGCAAAGGAGAAGAAGGTTAGTAGAAAAATTAAATTTCAAAATGATTGTAGGCCTATTAATACTAAAATGGGTGTAATAAAGTTGACTTAACTTACCAGCTTATTACAGTTAGTTTCATAAAAAACGGTCGACTCGAGATGTCTGTAGCGGCCTGTACCTGACTGTGGTCTAAACATGCTAAAGCCAGCTACTTCTGTCCACTACTATAGCTAATAGTCAGCTTACATTTATCACCAGAAAAGTGTAAACACTGGCAAATGTAAGAAATTGATCTAATATATTATTAATATGTACTTTTAGATCCAATTTTGAGTAGCAAGCTATGACAGATTTGGCTAGGTTCAATTTGACTGGCTGTTTTTAATAGAAGTAATTGTACCTTGAGGCAATGCCCGCAGTAGTAATATCTTACATAAACCCAAGATAACATGCCTCATCAACTAGACAACAGTCCAACCTGATCTGGTATGCCATCTGACTTGGATAACATGTCAGCTTCAGCCGGACATCGAATTGTTGTGTGGCCATGGATATGACGTTTTCTAGTGCATTTCGGGAAATTACACTGTAGGCCTATAGTATATATGTATATATATGTGAAATCATAGTTTGTAACAATGACACACTGCATACTTGCACCCATACCTGTTTCTGAATTGATGTAAATTTCCTTTGTGAATAGCAAGAGTTGTGATCCTTTCTACTTGTGTTGAGTTTTCTAAGGTCCCAACCAAGTAAAACCACAACAAATATCTTTTTATTTTTACATACAGATTGCTTGGATACTTTTGACAAGGTTTCTCGCAAAGCTCTTCGACGTGCTCGTAAAGTTTTTGGTCCAAAAACTCTTGACGAATGTGCTGATATGTGTCGCCACCGTCTCAGATGTGTTGCTTTCTACTTTGAAAATACGAAGACGCCACGAGATGACATTCGATGCTGGTTGTTTGATGATGATGACGTCATAATCATGGAGAAAGAAGGGTCCTCGCATTATATCAAACAAAGATGCTCGGACACTGCAGGTGATTAACACAATTAAATTTTAAATTTGACATAAACATTTGCCACGACATTGAAGTTTACCATCCCATGATATTTTATATACGCTCCAGACACGTTCTTCCTTGAACAAATATGTTGGTTGTTGGCACTCATACTGGTCACTAAGTCGTTTGGTTTCTCTCTGCATGATGATAGTCAGTTGTGTCAGATATATCACAATGGTGTGCTTCCTATTGATTTGGAATTTGTTCAACATTATTAATTGTGATTGTTTGGATGGACAAGAATAACATACAAAAGTAGTCTTATAATGTCTAGTTGCTACTTATATTAGTTAGAGAGGTTACGGACAATGTTGATGGCGCTTGTGTACTATATGGCCATCCGCTGAGGGTTTACTGCCGCGCAGCCTATGTTTCATATTTTGCCATAATTGGCATGGAGCAGCAGACAATGGACATAAATGTTAGCAAGAAGTAGGCCAAAAGCCCCAATTTTCTACCTGACAAAAACACTTCTGTGAAACAATTAATTATTCTCCATGGCAATTTCGGCTGCTGTGATATATTGCCATAATTACGACAAGATGGCAAAAATTCATCATTCGAAAGATGGGGAACTTGAATTTATGATAGGTACATAGATAGGGGTGGGTGATTCGGGCTTTACGTCCTGTATTTCTGCACAAGCTGGGCTAATTGGGAAAGGCAGAGACCATGGCAATGAGATGAAGGTTGAAACAGCCATCCAACTTAGGTTCGACCAGGAACCCTGGACCCAGCGGTTGGAAGCCCCGAGTGCTACCTCTGATCTAGGCCCCCGCCCCCAATAGGAACATAGAAGAATATTTACCGGTTAGAAAATTGGTCTCTCACTTTCTGTAACATTCCTGTCAATTTCGTGCTGCTCCTTGGAAGCTTTTTGTAATAAATATTACCATAAAACAAATGGATATTTATTATGCATCCGACTCACAATGAAGAAGGGTCATGGGAGAGTTGGCATGTGTTCATTAAATCTATTTGATTGTCAACCAAAGGGGGGAAATGCTGTGTATTATTATCTTTTCATGCAAATTTATGCAAATGAGCATATTCGTCACTTTCTGTAACCCTGTGCCTAAAATGTTTCTCATCACCAAAACTCTTTCACAGATTTCAAGATTTCAATACAGTTAGTACATAACATAAACAATAAAAGACATAAGTATACTGCGGGGAGTGTGCACTAGCTTACTAAAAAGCTGTAAAATTGCGCACACCCCTTACATATAGTGACAAATAAATAAAGTAAAAAAAAAAGAAAAAAGAAAGACATATATTGCATAATTACACACTAATATTGCCAGCAGGCTGTAGGCTATCTTTCCTGTGAATACTCAAAATTTAAGTGTAATTTGAGTTTTCTAACTGGCACTCTTCAATGAAAAAAATACAACTTGAAATTGTTCTGTTGGTTCATTGTCTTTTTACATGCTCAAAATTCAATTGTAATTTACCATTCCGTTGTGTCTATGTATATCTATTATTGTTATTTTTTCACATCTATCAATTTCTGTATTCCAATGTGAATATAGATTAGGCCTATCATTGTCAAACGCTTGAAGTTTATGACTAAATTTATGCCGTCTCCATTTTACGTTTTTTCTTATTTGAGAACGTTCTAACCGGACATTTAGATTTCAATTTTCTGTACTGACTGTAAGCCTATTTATTTTTTCCTTTCAGAATGCTACATAACTTTTCAAGAAATGGAAAACAAAAACTCAAACAATGGAAATGCCCACAAGGCTGTCAAGACTGTTGATGACTGCATGAAGATGTGTGAAGAAATGACGTCATGCACATCGTTTGATTACGTCACAAAAGAACATCCTTATATGAACACTCGCTGTTTCACTTATGACATGAATGATGTTCCAAAGAACCGTGATCAATCTGTTCATTATGTCAAACAAGTTGATTGTGGAGGAATTTGATACTAGCGAGAAACACAATTTAACTTTTGCTGAACAGAAAGTTTATTTGAACCGTACCGTTATATAAGAAAAACCGGTACCTCTCCACTTAGGAAAAGCTTGGTTGCTTTTAGTATTGAATAAAATCCTATAGGCCTACAGTCTGACAAGTTCATAATGAACCATAAATTTGGGACTGTCAAAAAATCTTTGTTAAGACATGATTTTGTTACTATTTTTAAAACTGTAAATATTTGTTTTGTATTTTTACTTATCAATATATAATAAAGACATTCGTACCAGTGAAAAAAAGTGTAATAGGCCCACATCTAATTCTATTTGCGTGATATATGTAATGGGTACCACTCACCAGTGCAGTTAAGCATTACGTACACCGTTATACAAATCCTCATGTACAACAGGTAGACATCATATTGCAGGCAATTCCCTCGATCTGATATACTTGCTTGTACGGTTTATTTAATTACTTAGTCAGTTTTCATCCGATTCTTAAATTTTCTGAAAGCTAAGGTCTTCACCGATGTAACTGGCATTAAATCATTAGACGAATTGTAGACGCAGTGCTAATTTTCAATGAATCGTAAACAGTGAAAATACCACATTGACGATAAAAAATATTTGGATTCGGTGGAACAAAACAATTACACAATGGTTACATTGTGAGACATGAGATATGTACACATCTTCATGCAACGCCAGAAACGGAACCAACCACAATTCATAGTGCTCACAACTACTGACAAAATTATTATATTATAGCGTAAAGTATTTAATTATAAATAAACATAAAGCCCACACCAAGATATTTGAAACTTTCGACGATCTTTACCTTTTCATTTTAAATAATAATCAATGCATCATTTTCACTCATACTTTTCCGGAAATCAGTTATGATCTCCATATATATACATTTAAATTTAGCAAATTGGTGTCACACCATTTTACAAAATATTCTACCTGGTGCCTATAGGAACTTATCATTACATATGTTACCAAAAATCACTGCATCATCTGCGTATTTAAGTAATACACAATTCTCACCGCTATGATTAGTTTACCCGAATTTTACGTCGCTATGGGTCACAGTTTACACTATTTCCGAAAGTTATCTTTTTTGATTTGACCTCAATTTAGACAAGAATGACCAACGACCGTCATCGTCAATGAAAAATAATTAATTTTACGGCCTCTCAGCCAATCAGACATGTAGAATCTTCGAAATAAGGACACGCAAAGCGTCAGACAAGATTTGCTGCAACGCCAGAAACGGAACCAACCACAATTCATAGTGCTCACAACTACTGACACAATCATTTGTATATAACGTAAAGTATAAATTATAAATAAATGTCATGTCTCAATGTTACTGAACTTAGGTCATGGCCAGCCGTCAGAGGTAGACGTACTGATGACTCGGAATTTATTTGGGAATCGCGATGAATATAACATTTAAAATAACTTTTAAAAATCCACTCACTTAAATAAATTGTATCCCAAGGAGACTCCTTTCAAAACACCACCTCTTTTACGAAGTATAAATTCGGGCACAAATTCAGATCCCTACCAAAGGTCTGGAACAACCACTAATGCATGATGAGAGAAGGTCTGGGAGTCCACATCATATTACACATTTACCCCGTGGGTGGGGTCTTCTACTTGACTCAGCATAGACAATGACTACAAGGCACCTCCAATTTAACATCTCATGCGATCAACATCCACCTGGGACAATTATTAAGAGTGCTTGGATGATTGATTAATTAATTAATTCATTCATTGATTCATTCATTCATTGATTCGTTCATTGAAGTCTTTTAATACAATTTGTACCACTCAACTGCTGTGTCAGCCAATCAGAGGCCAGAATTCATGCAGTACATATTGTATTATAAAATCTTGGGGCTCATTCATGACCTCTGCAGCTGTCCCAAGCTCTATGTACACTAGCTAGGTCAGTCTAAGATCATCTTCCAGTCTCAGAAGGTCCAAAGTCTGTGGGTCATTCAGCCTAGGTGTGCTAAGTGTCATCAATATTATCACACTCAAGTAAAAACAAGACGAAGAGACAAAAGTGCTTTGCTCCTTTTCAAAATCTGGTCAGGAAAAAATGTTTTATTTTCCATAACACGTCAATTTATATTCATCCATAATCAATCATCTCTCAAGAGATCCAAAGGTCCCCTTCGGCTCCCCCCCCCTCTCAGTGAGCAACCCTAATCTGGAGAATAATCTCCCCACACAATCTGCAACTTTAAACCAACCAGTACATGCAGTTATTAATGAATTCTCAACACTACATACTCAGCACACACAGCTGCAGTAAATTACCTATTACATATGGAGCTGAGCTCTAAGCAAAGTCTATAGTCGATGAACATTATGTCATACCAAGTCCACTACAAAGGGAGATGTTAAATGAAAAGCACACAATGCACCAAGGCTTAGTGGGGGACATTGTAATACAATCTACAGCAATCTATAGCTTCCTTAAATGGTCTGACATTTTAGTGCTGCAACAGCTTAACATGTTTGCTCATGTTTTTCTGCCAGAGCTTTTCGTGAAAGCTGGATAAAGATTAAATTAGATAAAAATTTAATCAATTAAGAATAAAGATGCAGCATTAAAGTTACATTTAAAGTAATAGTAATAGTGACACTACAGCAAAATAAATCCATCTGTCTATCGATCTATCGATCTATCTATCTATCTATCTATCTATCCATCCATTCATCCACATATCCATCCATCTATCTATATATCTATCCAGCTATCGATCCATCTATCTATCTATCTATCTATCTATCTATCGATCTATATATCCCCGTCTCAAAATGCAGTAAATATATTAGAAAACAGCTTAGTGCTGCTTCAGAGTATGCCTTTTATATTGTGATATACTGTATATATATAAATCACTACTCTGTTACTCAAGCCCTTGAGAAATCTTTTTTTTTTTTTTCTGTTGTCTCATGGAACAAGTAAGTCACATTGAATCCTCAGCTTTGTCTCAGACAAATTGCATTAATACTCAACTACACATGGGGTATGCAATGTGCACTTTCCCTTAAAAGCACCAAACTTGTTACAGCTGTAGACCATACCTAGAGGCTTTATTTCAAGGTGAAACCATCTTGCCAGCCATTTTGAAAATCAATAGCCGGTTATAATTTAACAGTATTAATATTAGAACAATAAATATGGCTCTATACCCATGTTATTAGGTATGGGGTGTTGTTTGGAACAATAATTGTAAAGATCAGATGCATGCATCCATTTTAAATTGTGACATATTCATAATAATGCTATAATTACGCTTAAATCGCAAGAAATTGCAACATGTAAACTTTAGAAAAAAAGTGTGCATTTGAGTTAGCCTTAATGTTCGAACCTTTGCATAGTATGGCAAAGATTCAAATTAGTCAGTTCAATGTTATTGTCATGCTGGCATCACTTTCTGTTGTAAATTGTGCTATCTTGCAAAACACCAGCATGAAACAACTATTTTTCTTGATTGTGTGTGGTTAAAATAACCGGAAAATAGTTTGTTTCATATTGAATATTAATTATATGCTGTCATTAAAAAGAAAATCCGTTTTTTTTCTTTACAGGTTTTTCTAGTACTTTGATATGTTGGTGGTGCATTGTATGTGCCTCATTCAAGTCATGATGTACACTAGCTTTTTGTATGAATATGACTTTTCTTACTACCAATTGATTTACCACTCTAATCATTGGCAGAAAGTATTCAGTGGGCATAGCCAAGTTGAACTGAATATGAGCAGGATAAAGTGGTCCTTCTGTTAGGTGGACTTCACATTTAATGGCAATGCTGAAATTATTCAGCAATTTCATAGATGGTAGTGGATGGAAAGATGCCCTTGTCAAAGCAGGAATAGCTCAGTCTGGTACAGCAGTCATTTATCAATGGTTCATGGTCAGCAGATCACTTCATATATAACTTGGTTTTTAATTACATATAGCCAGTTTTCTCTCACCCTGAGGAATCAGAACCTGTTTAAATTTTGAAAAAAAGTTAACTGGAAGTGAAGTTATGGTAGACCTGTTACCAGTTGAATTTCAAATTCTGACTGACTCTGCCAATATTTTGCTGCTAACTTCACTAAGTCATTAATTCATGACTAACTGCTGCTTGTTGCAAATTATGCTGCTGTTGCTGAAACGGACTAAATGCTTTACGGTTACAGTTCCGTGAAAGACACATGAATGAGTTTAGAAAATGGGTGTGAAAATGTTCCTGATCTGATTTCCTACAAACTTCTATTCATCTATATATGGAAATGTGAAACTATGACCAGGGTAGCATAATCTGTCATTGTCTATTTGCAAATGGCAGTCCTTCTCGCCACATTCAGTCTAGTGCCTGATCGAGAAAATTGATTTGTTCAGCTTTTTCTGTGGGCGAGTTGAATTTTCAAATCTGACTTGACTTTTGCTGCTTATCATAATAAATGTGGTGGCTTCACTTGAACAAAATATCACAAACTTTTGTGGCTAAATGCTTCTTATGGGTCTAAGTTATGGTAGTTTCATGACGTAGAAGCCATATATACAGCATATAAAGGTCTATTTGAACCAACAGGGGTACGGTGCACACACGGCAATGCGGGCGGGGAGCAAGGGCTGGCCAGCAGGTTGTTGGCCGGTTCTTAAAGCATCCTATTGGTACGATCAGATTGTACAAAATTTCACAAAACCATTTTACTAAATCAAGGATAAAACATCTTGGATTTAGCTAATCAATATAAATAAAATGTTTATGGTTCATGTGAAATGCCAGATTAGAGAAATTAATGCTGGTAATACATAATATATAAAGTCAATGATATTGGCCTATATATGATTTTAAATTTTCATTTTATTTTTTATATTATTTAATTCATGCACAACGTAAAAAGAAAAAAAAGAAAAATACATACATTGCCCTGGAAATTGGCCGTTTTGGATTGGGCCATCATCGGGAGTGGCCATTATGGTAGTAATTGGCCGTTTTGACTCAACTTTGTGCGGAGACTTCCAGGAAGGCAAATGATCTTGATCAAGTTTGATTATTGCATAAATTGGCGATGACATTGCCTGAGAATAACAATGATTTGGCGAGTTTGGTGGTAAAAAGAGGGCGTGCTTGGAGAGTTAATTAAGCGACAAGCAATGGCGAGAAAAGATTTTCAAATCTCTGAAAACGATTACAATACGGCTGTGGGCATGCAACTATTATTTTAGGTTAAGACTTCAAAGGCATGTGTATTACAAGGGTAGCACTGATGTGTTTAATGCAAATTAACTGTTATTTACAAGTAAAGTAACAACTTTAGCATTTATCTGTTTAAGGTACCTACATGTTTTGGCCATGAAAACCACTTTTATCAGATTCCCTATGTCTGAAAACATCAGAATTGACACCAAGATTGGGTTTCTAGCTGCATAGAACTGAAGATATGTCTGAATTTGCGATTTTGGCGGTAATTTTTATCTGACCTACTTTTAATCTCATTGAATCTTTGATTGATGCAACACATGTTTTGGATCAAGAAACAACGCAAAATGGTAGGTCCTGGAATTATAAGTGCTGTTACATAACAAAAGCAGCTGATGACGTCACAAAGTGGCCATTGACTGGCCCCCGTTCTGGGGCTGGCCCCCGGTCTGAGTCTTACATATATTATATACTAGGTCATGGCGCCCTAAATTATTGTGCTATTATGGCTCTACCTCAATTTCGATACATGTGTGCATGAACTTTTCAATAATTGTTCCAAACAACCCCAATACCTAAAAACATGGGTAAAGAGCCATATTTCATTGTTTTACTCCAATTATTGACTATATTATAACCCGTTTATAAAATAAGGGCATCAATTTTAAAAATGGCCACCATGCATAATAGGAAGTAGCACCAAGGTGGTTTCCCCCTTGAAATAAAGCCTCTAGGTATGGTCTACAGCTTTACCAAGTTTGGTGCTTGTAAGTCAAAGTGCACAATCATTTCACATCCCTACTACCACGTGTAACGCCTGATACGGGGCTTATGCCATATATGGGTAATTACACAAACACGGTGCACCCCCCTGTCCCTCAACTTCAAATTTGATTATAACATGCAAATTGGTTTTTATTAATATGAATGTGGTATGAGGATGGGCCGACCAGTATTAAGATATAAATACACACAAGATATTTTGGCAGGAGTATGTCATAACTAAAATGCTGGCTCTTTATTCTGTAAAAGTCATTAATAATTTTAAAAGTTTTTTGAAAGTTCAGAGAGTCATTATTGTTCCATTACATTAAAAAAACTACAATAAGCCAAAGAACCAAAGTGATTATCTTCTTCATTTTAAAAGTTTTTTGAAAGTTTGAAAGTTTTGTTTAAACGAAAAAAAATATTGCGTTCGCATAAAAAATATTAAGTTTGCACGAAAAAATGAACGTTTGTACAAAAAATTAATTGCATTCGCACGAAAAAATTTACGTTTGCAAGAAAAAACATTGTGAAACTATGCATTATTTTTTCGTGCGAAGGCAATTATTTTACGTTGCATACATATCTTCGCCATCTTTAAATGCTTAAAAGCCGGTTTCAGACATAAAAATAACCTCCGTATTTGTATTTTTATCTGTTGTTTATTCACCAAAATCGGGAAATGGGCTTTTCACAGCAGTTAATTGATAAAACCATGATAACTGTTATGACACATCTTTGATATGCTTTTGTTTTTAAAAGTATTTTTTACTTCTATTTGTAAATTTAAAGGAATGTAAAAACAAAATATTAATCTTCTATTCACTTTGTGTGCCATTTTTTAGTAGTGAATTTTATTAAGTTGTTCTCAAATTATCACTTGCCTAGCTGAGATATATGTTCTGAGCAAAGAAAATGTATTTGCAATATAGTGGAAGTGATTTAAGTTGTTTTATGTCTTCATTTTGTAGTTTGTCAAGGCTATCTCCACCAGTTCTGATATTCTCACTGGCTGAAAAGTTCAACTAATTTACGGGAGGCATATTAAAGTTGTCAAAAGGTAGAGGGCTCGAAAAATATTGCAGGGAGCAAGAAGTCGTCACTGTTGATCCTACCATGAAAAAAGGTAAGTCATCAAATTGATTTGTAGTACCTGCGAGTGCTCAGTATGATTTAAATTAACAGTGTTTTGTAGGAATAGAAGTTGTATATGTTATCCATTGTAATGGCAGTTCAGCAGATTATTCAGCAGTTTCTTTTGTTGTTAATATATCTTTGACTCATAAATGTTCTTTTCCTATTCAGCTCTCCTTGGCTACACAGCATTCTTCACTATTGCTAATGAACTTAAAGAAAATCCGGAAGACCTTGTGAACAACCAAATGGGAAGAGTTTTTACTGTGCCTTCATTTCTACCATTGTTGACAGAGAAACTCTAGGGTAGTCGGTTGAAACAGACATCAGAGGATATTTAAAGAACCACTTTGTTCGCTGCCTAATGATCTAGTTGCAGCGTGCATCACTGTATGTATTCTTTTCACCCAGACCCTTGTCTATGAATTGGCCTAAGAGTCAGCATTCACACTGCTTGGCGTGTCATTCTGTTTCTCTGTCATTAGAACCGTCAAGTCTAGTTTTAGCTGGAACACTGATTTAAAACAACTGTATTGTAAGCTGTTTCATAATGCAGATTTGCAATTTAAATTCAGAAAGATACTCCAGTGCCTTACGTAAATACCAGTGGTCCACATTACCAGTTTTTGACTGAAATGAACTTCGCCATTGTCGTTGAGAATACTGTGTTGCTGGAAAGTTTTTCAGGACCCTGAATTGTATTTTGCAACGGTGTTTATGTTTGATTTACATTATCCAAAGGAAATAACAAAAACATGCATCTTCCTCCATATTTTATTTATAATTTAAAAGACAATTCAGTTACATAGCCAACCAGAAAGCTACATGCCGCCACATTAAAAGGAAACCATGATTAGGCCTAGTAAGTTGTAGGCCTAATGTGTACATAATGTTGTATTTTGTGGTTTATCATAAATAAATGTTTGTACTTTCAGATATATGCTTTCTGTGTTTAAGTCTGCTCTTGCCTAAAGTTAGTCAGTTTGACTAATAAACATAGTCATTATGACTAACCTGATTGTGCACAGTTAGTAAAATTCTTGACTAAAGAGTAAAATTGACTAATTTACCTTTGTCATTATGACTAACCCCCTTTGTAAAGTTAGTCAAATTTGTTACTAAGGACTTAGTCATATTGGGTATGAGTAGTCATTCAGTGGGGGGACAGACATTTTGACTGACAAGTTAGTCAAAGATTTTGGCTTTATTTTTTTCAGTGTGCAAATTTATTAATTCAATATCATCCTAGTTGGTCAATGCACTCCTTATCACAAGGCTTACCTAAGGAATATCACACAAAGGACAAATACGGAGATTTGTGTCTTCAAAACCTGTACCCCAAAACTGTGGAATGTCCTGCCAGAGACTATCAAATGTGTCAAAGACATCAACAATTTTAAGAGAGCACTATTTATCCCATTATTTTAGACTCTATTTTAATCCTTAACCAATTCTACAATTTTTTTTTATATAATTTTATTATGTTTAATTTATTCTTATTTATTATTTCATCATCTGTAAAGCACTTAGCGCAATTTAAGATGCTTCAATGAGGTGCAACAAAAATTAAACATTATTATTATTATTATTTCCAATAAAGTCAACCCTCATTTATCCGCACACCTGAGTCTCCCAGTTAACGGAATATATATAAATGCACTAGGTAGATTAGTTCCCCGCCAACTGTGTGCGGATAGCGGTGGAGCCGGATAAGTGAGGCCCGGATAAATGAGGGTTGACTGTATCTACAAAAGTGACAGACACATGGACAGACAGGAAATGACAGATAGAGGAAAATATACACAAAGGCAGCTAGCTATCCAGATGATAGACGGACAGCATACACGAAGACATAGACAGCCAGACAAAAGAGGAAATATACAAAGAAATTTAATGTGTAACAGATAGAGACAGAAAGATAGTACAGAGTAAAGGGTAAAGGAGTGAAAGACAGTAATAAGTAAGACAACCTGCGTGACAGACAAAGAAGTCATATGACTTCCACAATTTAATCTCAGACAAAATAGGATTTGCAACTCAGACACCTTTCCAGTGACTTATACACATGTATATATGTATATATATATATATCTACGGTGACAATATTAATACTGTATTAACTTCTACAGCTGTCAGGCATGACATTAATTTCATGGTTCATTGCAGGGCTTACTAGTTAATTCAACCTAGAGTGGCCTTTTGATTGACTTATACAAGCAATATTTTATGTGCTATGAATATAAGGTATATTGTATTTTGTACAAATATATAGGTTTCTCCTTGTTTTTCTTCTTCTTTTTTTTTTCGGTCAATGTTGCTATTTAAGTCAGATTTGCAATCTGACAATTAGATATCCGAATTGTGTGAAATTATCATATAAACTTAAAAAAAGATTGATCTTTCTTCTGACTGCCACCTGTGGCGCCAATTACTAAAGTAACTAAACACGTGGGCAGTCAGAACTCTTCGGTCTAGGATTAACGCAAATTGAATGCTTGGAAGAAGGTCACGTAACCTTTCGATTTACCGGTCTGATCTTTGGATGGGGTAACTAGTTTTTATTATGTCACAATATTCAAAACTTATTATGTACACACCAGAAATATGACTTTGTAACACTGCATAAACATTGTACATTGGAACTACGAATTTGGCACAACCCGGAGGAATGCCAAAATAACGTCACCATTAAAGAGAATTTAAAAGGCAAATTGATCCTGAATAATTGCAATCAAATTTAAAAGATTTTGTTATTATAGCTCCTCCTGAATAACATAATTATTAAAAATATTAAATTTGATACTTATGGTGGAAGGGTTTATTGCTTAAAATACTGGTAATTTACCACATTGTTTCAATAGTTGATTCCTACATACAATATCATAACAAGATGTTGAAATGTGAATCTCTTGGACATAAGTGTAATTCCAGTTTAATATCCTCCTATCACAATAAAAGTAGCACCAAAGGCAAGCTTCCAACAGCATACAAATTCAATTCCGTTAAATCATTTAATGAAGGAAATTATTGATAGTGACCTCCCCCATGTTGTTATTATGCTCCATACAAATCTAATCAAACGCGAAGTCAATATTGTTGATATCCTAATACTATTGCTTGTGCTATGTTCTTAAGAGACCAGTGTTATAGCTGAAAATTAATATGGTAAGTGGTTATATTTAGGGTCTTATAATTATTCTGAACTATTCTAAAATGGCGTGCTATGATGAGGTTAATTAATAATGATAGACACAAGAATATTTGTCTTTTACAGAAAAATTATTAATAATGATTAACACACTTTGTGCATGTTATCGTTCAAATTTTCGTGTCCCGTGTATTTCAGTCCAATTCATGAAAAATGTACTCAAACTTTTAATGGTTTCCCTGTTTCGTTAATATTTGCAGTTCCCACTGGTAACCACAGTCCGCTCATTGCTAAAGCAAGAGAAGACTTGTTAAAAGGTTTGGCATTTCATATGACGACATCAAAGTTGACCGTAAATCAAGTTCAAGGTCAAACTCAAGGTCATTCGAGAGTATTTCCAAACAGATCCTGGACTCCAAGGTCATTGAGGTCATCAGCTAAACCATTGTTAGCAAAAAGGAGAATTACAGTGTTCAGCGCTTCGAAAGCTTCAATAATGTCCGGACGACCAAGTGAAAACTCGGAGAGAAAGAATATTCCAGGAGTTGACCTAGAGACGTTAGAATATGACTGGCCCGATTTGCCCCCAATCGATCAGATTAAGGATGCACTATCCCGTACCAGAGTGTCCAAAGGAGTGAGCTACATTCTACCAGTTGACAAGGGTAAGAATGGAGTCGAGAATGTTTATCGCACAGATCTGCGATTCATGTTCAGAGATCCGTACCGAGATCATTTGAAGAATTACCGCGAAGACAAGGTTATAGAAGGTAACCATCATCACTTTGTACCAAACACTCCAGCCGATCAGTTTCAGGTCAGTCCAGATGATTACACAAAATATAAAATCAACGCTGAGTCAGCCAAAGTTCGAAGAAGTTACACAATATCAGCACCACCAAAAGGTTTGATTGGAAAAAACACGACGCCCAACTCACAAGAGCTGCGGACACGCTCCAATCTGTATATGCCCTTAAAGATTAAACTACCGGATGAAGCCAAACAAATAAGAGAGGAAGCACAACGCATCTTTCAATCTGTCACTGAAAAACATGAAGATGAAGAACTAGAGAAAAATCAAACTAATCATGATGTTGAAAACAAAGAAAAGCTTGAAGGTGGCAGCACTGCTGCTCCAGAAGGTAACAGTTCCTCTGGTGTTCAAAATGCAAAACAGGTCCATTTTGGGGACAATGAGAAGAATACATCACAAAAAGAGCTGCAAAATACTCCTCATCAAGAAAAGCCAGTCCTTCCAGACTCTTTAAAATCTCCCTTTTTGTCCGATGAAAAGTGCCAAGAAATTTGGACATGGTTGACTACAGATGAGACAATCACTGATTTCAAACCGTTTCATGAGTATTTGTTCTTGAAAAAGTAATGTACAGTTGAACCCACTTATAACAAACCATTTGGAACACCCATTACAACCGTTATATGTCTGGAAAAGTTAGGAAAAAATAGATTCCCGGAAATAACCTTAATTGTTAATCTGAGTTTCGTTATAGATGTGTCTGTATAGTGGACCCAGATTCATGAGTGACGTCACAAACTAATGACACTCGATTCATCTTCACGGTAAAGACAGTTAATTATTCATTTTTCTTGCGTCAGCCCCAAACCCCCGCTAAATTTTATTTTAAGTGTGCTAGAATTCAAACTTTTACAATATTTATAAAATTTCATATTTCATGGACCCCAAATATGGCATTAATTTGGGTCTGCTATACTGCACTAAACCCTAATATTTTTATAATAGACGTGAGAATTAATATATTGAAATAAATGATAATAAATTGTTATCTTAAACTGCACCAAGTGGTTCTTAGTTGTGAATAAAATTGCACTGGAAATCAAGTTGTTGCATATGTCTTTTATCAAGTCGACAAATGAAATAAAGTAAAATGAAAACCTACTCTATTCAATAGATAGATCTAGGAATTATTAGAACTAGCAAAATACAAAGTTTACAGGGATACTGAAAAAAGAGCGTAAAACAAGGGTGTCAATAATCCTGTGCTCTACCCCTGCATTTTGTCTTTCCGTTCAATAAAAGGCCACTAACTCTATGAGGTTGTGTGACCAGTTATTCAGCCTCGTTCTGAGTTGCTTTCAATAGCTCCTAGCAACTCTGGTTCAAAAAAAGGCATAGTGGCTAAGGAAATGTGACTTGCAAACATAGTTGCTAAGGGGAGGCAAAGTTGCCATTGGGCCAGAGGACAACTCCACCCATATCATATTAATTATAGCCGGCAGCCATCTTGGTTCTTTTCTCCAATTTGAATTTAAGTAAAAGACACAATAATGAGATGATCAGATGTGAGTTTGCACCATGTAAGACATTTACTCTAAGCCAGAAGATACAAATAGGGTATAGACCTTTCGTAGTCAAAGGTCAAGGTCACCAATAGCAGTATGCCGAATATGGAAATTTTGTTATTTTTCAGACATTCCATGGATATATTATGTTAGTTTTCACCAAGGAACAGAAATCCACACAAATGGCATATCATATGACACCATAATTGTGGTATCCATGGCAACCAGAATGCTGTTATGGCTGCCTAGTTAACAATTTGTATTGCATCCAGGAAGATTACGTTTACCAGAAAATTCTGATCTTAGTTTTGCCATGCTTGGAGTATATGAATAATATAAACTAAAGCAAATTAACCACAAAATGTGAAAACTATGGGTCAAAGGTCAATGTTGCAGAAGGCTTATTCCAAATATGAAAAATTGCCATCTATTTAGCCATGCTGGGAATGTATATGAACTAATTGGTGTTACCTAGAAGCTCAATAATGTCATACTAGCCTCATCACTGCCAAGAGAATCAACTTCGAACTTGTCAGTAGGATGACACTGGGACTGCAACAAAGTTTTATTTATTGGCCCTTCGAGGTGGAGTATTATTATGAATGTTATTAGTAGTCATAGAGTTAGCACCTTTGAAGCAGTTATTAGAAATCTTGTCTATAAATTCAGTGAATGGATCAACAGGTATTAGTAGTGACGCCTTTTTGGCATTCTTACAGTAGAAGACATTGGGAGTCATTGTGTTGCTTTGTACTGTTGTTTTGTGAATTCGTTTTTACAGTGCCATACAATAATACTCAGTAGTTAGGTAGTTATTAGAAGGATATGGACCCCCATTAGCCATTAGTGTCTATATAAAATGGATTTACACAATAAGTTAAAAAAGACAGCAAATTTCGTTAGCATAGTGGAATTCTACACGAAGGTTTTATTATGTGTATCCTTTTTTCTTGTCACTTTATGGAACTAATTTGTACGTTTTCTGCCACCCCAATTATGAGATTCTGCCAGCATATCTGGACACAATAATCTTCTGGAACTGGAAATGGCAGGAAAATGGTGACGTCGCTTAGCAACCAAGGTTGGCAAGGTCATGTGACCTGCCATTCAGCCTCGTTCTGAGTTTCATTAAAGGGCCCTGGCAACAATGGTGTGAATGGTTGCTAAGGGGCTTTGACTTGCAATTATGGTTGTTAGGGAGTCATGTGCCCACAGGCAGTTGCTACATCCATTCAGCCTCTTTCTGGTTTTGAATTTTCCAGTTATTGGATACTGACCAAGCTCTAACGGGGAATCTGCCACCCGGGTAAATCTTTAATACTCTTTCACAATGAATGATATTACATACTACCACTACAATTGGACCTAATTTATATTTATTTAATTTTGGTAACTTAAAATGTAAGGCCCATAGCGGTCTGAAAAAATTTTGAAAATAGGATGAAAAATGAAAATAATTATAAAAAGCTTTAGTAATGTAATTGTCAAGTCGGTGCAACAATATGAAGGTAAATTATGCACCAGCTCTGAATGCCCCAGCAGGTCTGAGACAATGCTTGCTTGGTTGACAGGACACAGTATAAATGATTTGATCGTCTGGAGCAGAATGATTAGCCTGAGAGGTAACTGGTTCAATGACCAGTAGTCGATGCATGGATCCAACCCAGTAAGCTCTGCCCCCTTTGTCCAGTACATTTTAATTTGATTTGAGGGATCCTACAATACAATGTACAATGTCATGCATTTGAACTTTTATCAAACTCCCCCAGCCAGGAGACAAAATTAAAAAAATTTTTTATCCATTATGGCCTTCATTAAAATGTATTGGATTCAAAAGTTTGATATAAAAACCAAATGTTGCCACTGCCCCTATTCAGCCAAGAGTTCAAAAAGATCACTTGTTCTGTGATGTCATGTGACCTGCCATTCAGCCTCATTCTGAGTTTCATTCAAGAGCCTTAATTCTACTTGCAAGCATGGTCATTAAGGAGGTCAGCCTCTTTCTGGTTTTTAATTTAATTCATAACGGTAAATAAAACAACAAATTTAGGTAAGGAAGGAAACCGGACCATAGCTCCCTTGAGAAATATGCATAGAAGGTCCTGGGTAAGCGGGAAGGATATAGAAGGATTATCCAGGGAGGAGATAGCGTTTTAAATTTCGAATGAAATAACAGAACCAAGATGGCTGCCGGCATTAATTTATATGATCATATGAAAGCTTATGCAAAGTATTTTCTTATGACACAATGAGTGTGGTATCCATGGCAACCAAAATGCTGTTGTGGCTACCTTCCTGCTGGACTGGTCCGCTGCTATGTACATAGACAGGAGTCTTGTCCTGATCTGAGCGATGTGATTGGTCAATGAGCGTCATAAGATCGCGGGAGCTGATTGGCTGTTGAAAGAAGTAGGTCACACAACAACAACAATACAATCCAATATCCATGGAATGACTGAAAAGTAACAAAATTTCCATATTTGGCATAATGCTATTGGTGACCTCGACCTTTGACCACCAAGGTCTTTACCCTATTTCCATTCCGGTATCCTAGGCTATTAAATCTATAACAATGGGTGGAGTTGTGGATCACAGAAATATTATTATATCACAATTTCTGTGTAAGGTTGAAAAATGAAATTTTCCGTTTCCATGGCAACCATGCTCAGTAACAGCAAGTTTTTGGCGGTGGGTCCATATCCAAAAATGATGGTATTGAGCCCCTCTATCACAAAGTGAACGATTAAGCCAAATTTTAGAGCTTACAACCCTGACTACTATGCAGCTTTATTACATTAGCCATAAGCCGCCATTTTAAGGTGAGTTTTGGGCAAAAATAAGTGTATTTTGCTATATTACATCATAGTCATAACAATTGCAACTGACGTCATTGTGATTGTTGTTATTGTAATGTCATATTTCTGCGAGCTTCAAATAATGAGAAAAACTACCCCTGAACAACAATCAAGTATTTCTAAAATATGTGACATGATGGCTTGATTTAAATCTGCCAACACTGGGTCTCATATTAAAATATAAAACGGCCTAGCGCCAAAAATTTACTTAATTTACACACCTAAAATGTACACCAAAGTTAGAAAAGATGTTTTTTTAACATGCAACTGAAACTAAAATCTCATAAATGCATTATTTATGAAAATATAGGCCCACGGCTCTGACTGCACAAATTTCGGTAAATATATGGTTTTTCTCTTTTGCAATATATGAATTTATGCAAGATGTTTAAAAAGATAACACATTTTACTTTGCGTTGGGCGAAAGCTCACAGTTGAGATCAAATTCTGGACAAAATAATTGACATAGAACCAAGATTTTCTGGAATATGTTAGAAAAGAGTCTTTTCTATTAGTATGTGGCTTTGTAAATATTTTTAATAAGAAAATCTGGAATGATGTTGCCGTACACGGGATAGTTATAAAGCTACTTGTAAAAATAATTCATTTATTGTGTAATATTTCCTGTACAATGTGACTTGAATAATGAAAAGAATTAGAGTTACAGGTATTGAAGAATATTGAAATGGAATTGAGTCATGTGTCATATTTTTGTTGACAGAAATATAAATTACATAACTCATGCTAAAGTAATGCACAAAAATGATTTATGTGTACTTATAAAGCTTGATGTGTAAAACGAGTAGACTCAATTAACTATACGGAATATCTGAAAAGTGGATAACAAATTATTTTAGATCACACAAACCCATCACGCATAACTAAAAGGCTCTCTCCTGAGACAATAATATTTTAATTTATTTACTTATTTTAATAAAATAATAAATAGCAACATCTGAGAACAACGATGGTAGCCAAGTTGTTTCCTTATAGTTTACCTATAAAAATATCAATTTTACAACAAATTTACCACAAATGGAAAGAGTTCAATTGGAATAGAGTACTTACTTCAGATTGTCCAGTTTGGCTGCCAAATCTTGAAGTGTTATCCTGTCCAGTGGATTGTAACTCTGACATTCTTTGATTACTTCAGTAAGACACATCATTCCTGTTGCACTTTCCACTTTGTTCATAATAGTTCCCAAACTGTATATGTCCCAAGTCGTACTCGGACGAAGACCAAGGATCTTCTCAGGAGCAACAAGGTGTATTCTCAAGGTACTTTCTCCTATCAAGGGTATCGTATGGCACTTTGTGTTGTATACAGCTTCACCGAAATCAATGATTACAGGATTTTCACTGCAAAAAACAACAACAAGGAATGAATTGGTATCGAAAGTTACAGTCGTTGTCAGGGAATTTCGCGTGATCAGCACCTTCACGATCACTAGCATGTTACCTGAATGAGTTTCTTATGTTTGAAATGCTGTTTAATTATAGTGCAAGTGTACCTAATTCCGTGATGGACCTAATTGGGTGACCGGTCGCCAAGGCACATAAATGAACTATATTTTGATGTTTGGTTAAGTGATGACAGCGAAAGATTAGATTTAAACAGTTGTGGATTAAGCTTCCAGGTTTTCACGGAATTAGGGCCTTACATAACTAGGTAGACTGACTCTATTAAAATATTTGTTAATATGAAAACTGTGACCAGGGAGTCCACAATCCTGCAGGTTGCCCATGCATTTTGTCTCCCAATTCAGTCAGAGTTCAGAAAGGTCACTTAGTCCATGAGGTTGTGACAGCAATTCAGCCTCAATCTGAGTGGCATTCAATGGCTTCTGGCACAGCTGGTGTGATTGTTTGCATAGGACTTACTTGTGACCTGCAAGCATGGTTGCTAAGGGAGACATGTGACCCATAGGTACAGTTGCCATTGGGCCAGAGTACCCATACATCCATTCAGCCTCTTTCTGGTTTGGAATTTTCCAATATGGCTGATGGAAAAATCAACAGATGCTATTGGTGATGTGACAGGTACAGATAATAACCCATTTCAGTATGCAGTTTGTTAGACTTGACCATTTATGAAACAATTCAATTTCAGAATATCTGTGCTTAAATTTTGGTAACAAGTGAAAATACTGGTAAGTTGTGACCTTAAAATATTAATACAAATTTGGGCTGAATGCAAAATTTTGGAAGTGACAGGTATCAATAAAGTTACTCAATTGGCAAAAACCTCAAAAGTGGAAAGTTGCAAGCCAGAAAGAAGTTGAACAGATGTATATCTCTTGACACCATGTGAATCACACAACCTCCTTAACAACCATGCAAAACACCGGCCATGTGAGTAGCATTTAGCCTCATTGTGAATTGCATTCAGTGGATCCCAGTGACAAACAGGGTAACTGACCTATCTGAACTCTGGACTTAATACACAAAAACATGAAATGGCAGCGAGTAGGATTTCAAAGAGGTTTCTCTCATTATTAAAGTCAATGATGAACTCAAACAATGCCATAATTAGATATGTGGCTCAAAATGGCATAAACTGTGCCAACACAATCATTTCCAGGTCATAATGTGAAATTTATCTTCTAGAATTTCTTGTAATATTTTAAAGAGTTTGTTTCTCTGAACTGTATCGAAGGCCTTAGACAGGTCTAACATCAAAATCTATACTTCATAATCTTCACTGGAAATTGCTTTATCCACTAGTGTTTTGGAAGCAAAAACTAATTCTGTTGTGCTACGTCCTCAAAGATAGATTTTTGGCATTTCTGAATCCACAATTATAGACCATTCAGCCTCTTTCTGGTGCTGGAAACATCACAAATCTGGACCTGTGACTTGTAAGCATTGGTCATGTGACCCACAGGCACAGTTACCTTGGTGTACATTCATTCAGCCTCCTTCTGGTTTGGAATTCAAAGCGAGGCCAAAAAGCATCCTGTAGCAACTGACTTACATGCATGTATCACTGAGGGCACAGCGATTTGGTTATAGGCTGTGTACATGCGCCGATTGTGCCAATTACCACAAATACAAACAGGTAAAATGTGGGCAAAACACGTTGCGATGATTATAAAAGTATCCACGCTTTGCAGTGATACCAAGGAAATTGGCCACGGCAAAAAGGACACGGGAGTTCTATTCAGTCAAAATGTGAAAAAAAAATAGCGCCGGTTATATATAGAGTAGATACTTACAATGAAGGTAGCAGGATATTGGCAATATGGAGATCAGTATGAATCACAAAACACGAGTGGAGCTTGCCTAACGAATTGACCAGACCCTGGAGCATGTTAATCCATTTCTTGTTGGAGTAAAGAAACTGGGTTCCACCACTTTTGAAATGGAGTTCTGCCTCAGCAGTAAGAACTGATAGCAAAGAAGGAGCAGGCTGACTATATTCATCCAGCGTGCTTTCCAATAACAGACCAGTTTGTAGGTAGTTGTCGTTTTTGCTGATTTCTGTAAGATAAGAACATTGGATTGTGCAAGAAATTCTACTATATCAAGTTCATGTGATTCAATAAATTATGACTCTGTCCGTGGCAAATAATGGTGATTGTACTGTTATTGTCTCAAGTGGCAATTTTGCCAAATACAGCAAGCCTAGTTAGTGATATCATGGATACTTACGGACAAACCCACTAAACCTAGGAGTGACACCTGGGGCTTTTGTATTGACCCACATCATGATTACTGCTTCTTTTACAATCCAACTTGGGACCTCTCCATCCAATTCCTCATCCTCATCAGTTCTAAAGAGTTTTAACGCGTACTCAAAATCTCCAACTTTGGCTGAGATGACCTGGTGCAAAGAAAATATAAAACAATTTAGTATATTCTAATAATAAAAGCGTGCGTACCGCAATAAAAAAAGAGGGTGAAACCAGGGAGTCTACAACCCTGCACGCTGCCCCAGCACTTTGTTTCCATGTTCAAAGTTCACATTGGTCACTTATTTTATGAGGTCATGGTGTGAATGGTTGCTAAGGACCTTTGACTTTGTAAGCATGGTTGCTAAGGGGGTCATGTGACCTACCTGACACAGTTGCCACTGTGCCAGAAGACCTACTAAAATTCAGCCTCTTTCTGGTTTGGAATTTTCCAAAACAGATGATGGAAGAAACAATTCATGCTGTTGGTGATGTGACAGGTTAATGTCGTGTTACAAAACTGACTTGTTGACACTCCCTAACAAGTAATCAATTGATATGAGAGAGATGGTGAAGCTGCAGTTGCTGGAGTACCCATATGTAACAACTTAAGTCTATGGAAATTATCTATAGCAGTTTCTTACCTTGCTGTATGCTCCTTTTCCAATGTTCTGTTCGAGCTGAATTTTATCCCAATAAGGAAAGAAGAAAGTTTCATGAGGAGGTAATGGAAGATCCGATATGTCTTTTGAATCTACACTGATGAACTGATCAGGCTCAATGATTTTTACTGAAATAAAAAGTCAAGTGCTGTAAGGCACTTTGGTTCCACAAGAGTTGCTGGAAGAAATATGTACAGAAAAATATTCATTAACAAGCAAAACATCAACCTGTAAAAGATTTACTTACTGTCACAAGCTTCTTGCTCATTCTGAGGCATCAGAGATGAAGTTGTTGGTCTGAAAGGACAAAAATTATGTTGGGTGCATGAACACTGATACACAATATTTTATTCAAAGCTAGTAAGTAGCCTAACATAATACTTTTCATCTTAAGTTATGCATGTACAGTGTACAATAATGAGATGTACATACAACTATTTTTCAAGATTTTAAGCCGTGAGGAAAGCAAGGAAGTGAACACGTTTTCAATGTCTCAATGCTACCGAGTCTGAAGCTTAGTAAGCTTATATGACCAGCCGCCAGAGGCAGATGTAATGATGAGATGATAAGGCTTGGAGTCTTAACCATTAGGTCACCCAACTGCTAATAATAACATAATAAGGCAAATGAGTTACATGGCATGTACATACCCAATCGGTTGTGTACTGTTGTCTGTCATTGGTACAATGGATGATGCAACTTCTGTTGAGGCTGTTTCATTTTGAGATGATGTTAGGCTGCCGACAACATCAATGGGTGTCAAATTCCTTATACTTCCTGTAGTATCGACGCTATTTGTTACGGCATTTTGACGAACAGGAGATGTGACATCTTGAACGTATATCAAATCTGGCTGAACTGGAGAAGATGGGATTATGATATCTGGATTTGTGTTGGTGGCTGGCATCGTTTGTTGCATTTTTATGTCCTCTGTTACTGTTGTAGGTGATGTAATGGTATCATTAACAGGTTGTAAATTAATGCTGTCTTTAACCATGTTGCTTTGAAAATCGTCAAAACGAACCAACTGATCATTATTTGGCACTTGTTTTGGACTGTTGATTACAGCGAACTTTTTAGCATCAGCAGTCACTTGAGTTTGACTGGAAGACTCATTTGTAGATGAGAACAGTTTTGGTAGACGAACTGCCGAACCAACAGTTTCGAAACCTTGACCTGTTACCGCGGCGAATGGGGAAGAATATTGCATCGGTCTCATCAATAAGACTGACCAAACAGATGGTTCTGAAAAATATAAGACAACCAGATAATCATTGGAATCAACTTATCATAATATTTTTTAGCAAATTTCCATAATGACAATGATATACTATGGAAAACTGGTAGCCACAGCCAAAAAAAAAGCAGGCCTAAATGAATAAGTTATCTTACCACAATCTATATCTTCTAGTTCCAGTATGGAGAAATCAATGAAGGGTCCAGGTCTAACCAGAAATAGATTAAAAGGAGCAAAATTAATTATCATTCAGGAAGCTGCTGTCAATGTTCTACAAAAAATAAATACAGAGATTGTGGGAAATAGTTTTCTATTCTATAAACAACTGATTATAAGTTTTTCTTTAATATCCCCTAAACTAAAAAAGGGCAATTTATTGCAGGCAAGTCCCAAGTTGGGTTGCTGAAGTACAATTTTAGTACTTAACAAATTAAGTGATTTTGAATAAGCAGCAAAAGCAATAGAGCAAACAATGAAATTACTCACGTTGTAGATGACTTTTGTGAATTAAGTGCTCGTTTATTATTGTCAGCATCTTGGTTGGCCTTTTCTTTAGTATTTTTTGATATTGGCACTTCCCTATAAGGTAGGAATAATTCATGTTGCCCGAATAAGCATCTCTTGAAAAATGAGGTCCAGTCTGAAAATAAAGACAACCATTTATTTATGTAAATTCAATGTTCAGTTTATGTAAAGTACATAATGCATTTATTAACATGCTGCCTAGGGATTCTGTATTTCCTTGAAATTTTTTAACGTTGAGCTGGCAGAATATTTACTTGTTTTCCCAGGCTTAAATTAATTAGATAGCTAAAACTTGTTAGCTGAAAGGATATATGTCACTCCGAGGAACAAAAAGGTCACTTAACAATGATATGTATACCACAAAACATATTAATAAAGAACTCCTAGACCTAGAAAATATCTAACAGCCCAGAGGACGTCAGGTAAATCCTGGACTCCCATTGGCTGCGGGACTTCCTCAAGCAGCCAATGGCATTCCTGAATTTACACGAAACGCTCTGGAGTTTAACTTCCAAGTCTATAAAATGCAAGCCCATAGCCAAGGGGGGGGGGGGGGGTCGAGGGGGTCATTTGACCCACCCAACTTGGTCCATGTCCACACATTGGTCCACATCAGGGAATGCTATCTGAAAAAATTTGACTACAGCCGGTTAGCGGTGAGTTGGCATAGGCGGCGAGTTAACCTGCCTGAAATATGTTGTAACATACCTAATAACAATAAAAACGAAAAATAGAATTACTGAGTAAAATCAAATTGTATTTAACCATCATACCTCTTAAAGATGGGCCTTTATAAATTTGTGTCTGAGATTTGCTGCGATTGTAGTTCTGTTTGAAGACTTTTGCTTTGACCGACTTCGCTATGGGGAATGATATAATGCATCAATTCATGTTAATCATACGCTCAATAAATCAAAGTTATCATTGCAAGATAATTATTCAATTAATCCACACAAAATTTTTTAACAAATTGTAAGATCACACAGATTCACACTACTTCTTTTCTCATTGATTTATTTATAAAATCAAATCTTTTCATACTTCATGATAAAACAGCCACTTACCAGTTTGGAAACGGGTTTTATTTTTCTTTGGTTTGGCATCATATTTTCCAGCAACTTAAATGAGGCAAATTTATGTAAAAATAAATTTAAAAAATATAAAATTTAATTTGACTTAAAGTAAAAATAGGCCTAAACCACAAAACAAAACAAACTTTACCATTGAAGGGTTGATAATCTTTGTCACCTGGTGCTTGTAGACTACAAGCATAAATAAATAAAAAAGAAGAAACAAATGAAAATAAATAGAGCCTTGTTCAATTATAATGCTACGCATACATTTTAAATGCACAATGACTTTGGAATTAACAACAATAAACATTGAACAAAGATCATATTTGTGAAATTACCTGCTTGCGGGTGGTATTTTTGAAGAGAGTGGTCCACCTTGAAAATATTGAATAAAACTAAGTGCAAAGTACATATATTTTGTTCAAGTAGCTTATCACCAATGGTTATAATATAAACATGAAAGGCATTGAGTCAGTTGTGAAATTTGTTGAAAATTCTGGGACATTTTAGATATTCAGTAATAATCAATGGAGAAAATATTAAATCATTGATATTCACATATTTTTTATAATTGTTTGTTGTGTTGTATGTAACATACTGGTGCTCTTCCTATTTATCATTAGTAGACAATAAATTTATACTTTTTCTTGAAAAAAGAAAAAAAGAAAGTTGTTAGTCACTGAAACCTTCAGTAGTTGGGTCTGGTCCAACTCGAGTCTTTTTCATGATAGAAGACAGTGAAATCACTGAAATTAATACAGTAAAAAAAAATATATTTATGACTACAAATGATTTATTATGTCATTCTCAGTGTATTAAGCACAATGCATGATATTATAAGAAATGTCCTTATTAACAAAATAATGCATAACAGGTGTTGAAAATGAGAGTTGAAAAACTCACCGTTTTCCTTGGGAAAGCACATCCTTGAAAGTCTAAAAATGCCAAATTCATTAGATGCTGACCAGATCCAAGCTTTCCTACGCCACTAACTAGATTGCTGAAAACGAGGCTGAATGGCTACGTCACGATCAAAACGAGGCACTGGCTGTGGCGTGGCGCCCCTAGCAGCGCTGCGGCTAAACGTAAACAAATAGTTGTGCAGAATTTCCAGCTGCTAAATTTAGTTTGCTGCGATAAGTTTAACTTTGAAAAACTATTGCAAATCCCCATGGCCTGAGCCTCTGAGCTTATCATTTGGGACCAAAATAACCTAAACATATTCCTACTACAACACAAACAAATTTGGGATCAGAAATCTAATTACCTGGTATAAATGATGCCAAATTATGTCCATTCATGAGTGTTAAGAAGATCTATAAACTCTCAAAGAAATTTCTGATCAGTGAGCACCAAAATATTACTCTGACCTCCCTATTCAATGTTTAAATTATTTTTCTGGGGCTATCATCTTACGGACTGGTACTGTGGTAGCAAAACAAAAGATAGGCAGCATAACCTCGGTAAATTTGAGAAAATTAAAAAACAATGAATACTGTTAAATGTTGACTGTTAACTGTTAATTGATTTATGGGGCCAAAATAAGAAATGCATTGCAGTACAACATTGCATAGCTCTATTATTACATAGTAACTAGTGTGTCTATTGACAAAAGGACAATTATACAATATTAATTACCAATTATTTAGGTGTTTTTTTTTCGTAAATATGATTCTCACATGCAAATAGTGTTAAAATAAACGTAATTTTAAAACATACATTAATAATGTATGTTATAAAATTAACTTTATTTTTATTATATATATATATATATATATATATATATATATATATATATATATATATATATATATATATATATACTTTATTTCTCTAAAAGTTTATGGATGTCAGTATAAACATACAGTATCATAATTTTTTCATACATATAAGTTGAAATTTACTGCAATATATACCATACATATAATGTTGAAATTTACTACAATGTAAACTTGATTACATATATATGAAAGGTTGCTAATAATGATTTTTCAAGGCAACCTTAATTCTTTCATTAAGCCTGCAGAGAGGAATCCATTTCCTGGGATTATGAGCTGGATTTAAATCATTGCCAACAAATGGTTCTTAGCCATAATATCGATATGGAAATCAACCATGATAAGAGACTACAGTGATGGCACTTCTCCAGAACACATTTTCATAGCTAGTGAGCATTTGGACAACATGAAAAGGTTCATTTAGTATGAGAGTCCATTGAAGTGAACTACAAGCTATATTGCGAAGGAAAAAGCTGAAATGGGATAATTTGTACATAGTACAGAATTAGGTGTGGTAGTTCATAAAAGACTAGCTGAAACAGTAACAGAAATGGCAGCCAGTGTTCCTGAAACTGCGGACCAGCTGCAGGACCTTGAGGTCCCTTCCAAGATGCCGCGGCCATGGACAGCTCTACGAAGGGGACCGAATATAAAAGATGACAAATACGTGGATACCTTGCCACCCATCACTGCAGCTCAGTTCAAACGTCAACGCCGAGCAAGAGCTGCTGCTGAAGCAGAACAAGATCAAGGTCAACGGAAACCGATGAAGGTCACTAGGCATCATTCACTAAGACACCCAGGCGATGATCTAGACCAACAGTTCAATTCGCCCAAAATTGTTCGAAAGAACCGTCCACAATCTCCGGCAAGTCAAGCTGGTCGAGCGATCGCAAACATGGCGCAGGAGCAAATGACAATGCACAAGGCTCTTCAGAACCACACAAATGCAACTCTCAAAATATCACGATCAAACAAATCAGTTCGGTCCCAGTATGAAAGTGACAGTGACTTTATTGGTAGCTCCGAGTCAAGCGGCACTCACGATGTGGCTACTGATGCCATTGATGAACTGTGTTCCAATAGTGCAAGGCTAACCTCTGAAATTATGGAAATGATCAGCAAGACTTCCACAGATAGCATTCCTTCACAAACCGTACACGATCAACGACCTCGGTCCGGATTGCGAAGATCTTTATCTTTGAATGACAGAACAGGTGAGAGAAGTTCATTTCTTATTTTATCCACAACATCAAATAAATTTTCCTGAACCTCATCTTTGAGAAATATTTCTAATTTGACCCTTTGTCTGTAGAAATTTGGCAAATATATTTACACCAGAAAGATATATATTTACCAGAATTTAGGCAGTTAGTAGTTTATCCTAATTTTGGCCCACCTCACAAAAATTTACAAAGTTGTCATCTTAAATGACAATTAAATTCGCTTTTGGTTTCAATGCATTAAAACAACGTTTAACATCACTTGTAATTCCTAAGTCTCACACCTCTCAGTTGAGATTCTACATTCACTTTTTTCAGCTTTTGCTTTCCCAATACTATGTAACACACCAGACACTTACTTTTTTCTAAAACTTTCTTAAAAGTTTTAAAACTTTGTATAATACATTTTCTACACTGCACAGTTTTCGTTTGAGCCTTCTGTGTAAAGGGGCATTCACACTGTAATGGATAAGACCTACGAGTGACCACGTATGAAATTTTTTTTTACTCCTGCTCATTCTTGGCCATACGTGATTCACTCGCCCATCATTTTACATATACTCGCCACGCGTTTTACATATATTAGCCCTAATTCATAGTAGAACACTCCTGGAAGCGCTAAATCATCCGTGATCATACGTGGTGAAAACAAAACGTTCTACGTACGTTCTACATACGTTCTACGTGCGTCTGTGGCCATCCTTGGCCATACGTAAATCACTGTCCATCCGTATGTACTCGCCATCCACTCACGTCCACTCGTAGAATGCTCGTCCGTGCCTCATGAGGGACGTTTGGCGAGCGTTTGACGGACGTTCGGTGAGCGATCTACAACTGCCGCAGGTACCCTTGTGGAAAGCATTTATACGTGATTAACAGACCCACAAGTGAGCACGTATAGTCCATTTTTGCATCCGTGGTCATACGTCATTTCATATACGTGACAGTGTGAACGCCCCTTAAGAGCAAGGCATACTGAAAGAAGTAAAATGTATAACATTAACCATATCAACAATATGTAATTGAGTTTAATATAGTAACATAACCGAAATAATTAAGTAGCTATCACACACCAAATACACATGGTTCATTGATTCAGATCAAGCCTCATTAGGCCTCTAATCTATATAATGATACATTAGCAAGGTCAACAGGACCCTCGTGGGTGGGTATCAGACCATTATGAAGTACATAAATCTGGAAGCTGAAACATTGATTCAATAGATGTGGCAGATCATTGGTCATTGAAAATATGCATTCAATGCAATGAGGTATACTTGAGAGCAATCAATTTACAATAGCCTGATCCTAATCCTACCAATTTAAGCTAAAAATCAGTCTGTGCTTTTTAAATATTTGCCCCAAATTCCCTCTCGCTTAAGCTCTTTTTGTATGACCAATCAACAAATATACATTTACATGTAATGTACCAGTTGGAATTACAATGTTTAAAAAATAACTGTCAGATCGAGATATATTGTGTAACGTTCACCAGCGATACTACATATAGATATTATAGTAATATGATCCTAGTAACTAACTCAGCAACTAGCTAGAACTTGGCTCGGGGGAAGTGCTCTTTAGCTCATCTGCTAGAGACGTTGTGAATTTACCAAACAAGATGGTGCAGAATCCAATCCCCTGTAGCCTCGAAATAGGGCAGGTTGTTTGACTTATGTTCATAGGGGTGATCAAGATTATTGACTAGGGGTGGTCAAAATCTCAGGTAGTCATTGGGGACATCGCAAAACTGTCGTGTAGTGGAGTAAGCAGAATGTTGCCCTCGCACCAGAGAGTGACTCTTTTGTACAATGGTTAATATTCTGGCTTTTAGACCAACAGACTAGAGTACGAACCCGCTCCGGCAGAACTGTTACAAATGGCGCCCGATGTGAGTGTACCTGTGGACCCATGTCCGGCGAGCCTGGAAGAGGCTAGGTGTAACAATTGCAAGGCTCGAGGGTGAGCCTCATTGTGAGAAGAAAAGAATGTAGTGTAGTGGACCTGGTGTGAGCAGAATGTTGCCCTAGCACCTGAGAGTGACTCTTTGGTACAATGGTTATTGTTCTGGCTTTTAGTCCCAGTGACCAGAGTTCGATTCCCACTCCGGGAGAATTGTTACAAAACAATCACAGTACAAAACTACCCTTACTAGCACTTAGCTTGGGGGCAATTCTCTTTAGCTCAATTGCTAGAGGTGTTGCATAGTTGCCACTAGAGTAATCAGAGCTAGGAATAAGTATCTGACGCCACACCCTGCCAAACTTAGGTAACAGGGTGCTTAAATTCAGTTTGTAAAAGACAGAATGTTTGGCAAGAAAAACAGGAGCCTTCAATAGAGTATGTAATATTGGTCTATATTCTTTTTTCAGGATCATCCCGCAGAAAGTTGACGGCTCAGATTTCTGTCCCAGCTGATGTCCACAATACGGTAGAATATCCAAAGGCTCCCCGATCTACTACCTCTAGGCCCCACAGTGCTTGGACAGAATATTCAAAAGCGAGTCGACCAGTCAGTGGCCGGCTTGCAAATGGCACAGCCAAAGATGACCAATCAGGAAATGGGTCGCATTTGGCAAGAGATTCCAAACATTATGAACACGAGTATATAAACAATGACAATTTGGAGGGGTGGTCAGATGACGATGACAGCGACTGGTCAAGCGATGGAAGTTGTGAAGGCCTTGACAGCGGGTATGATATCGATAATGATGATATTGAACCAATTAGCTCCCAGACAGGAATAGGTGGGCATGAAAGCCGTGTTTCACAAATAAATGAACCGAAAGGATCAGATGAACCCAAAGGTAACACTGAAACAGACGCAAATGCAAACGCTGACAAAGATTCTCCCAGAAAATCTAGGGAATCGCGACCAACAACTTCAAGGTTGCGAAATGAGTCAAACAACACACGACCAACAACTTCAAGGTCGCGAAACGAGTCAAACAACACACCCCAACAAAGATCTCGAAGCAACCCACCGACTTCGCGCATGAATGTTTCACCATCCCAAAGTAGCATTAGGGTAGAGGACTGGCTCATAACTTGCAGAGGCCAAAAAACCAAACCATTAACATGTCTTCCAGATATCATTGTCACGAATAGTCCGCGTTTATAATGAACAAACTCCAATAAAAAGATTGTGAAAGTAATAATTAGGATTCCTTTATATTTCAAATGACTAAACAGAAAATGACAATGGATTCCATGGTTTAGTAAAAAATATACATACATAAAACATGCTTTTACTTTTTTATTCTGTGAAGCTGGAGGTCTCAATACACTTTTACCTCTGTATAATACAATGATCAAGGTGATGCAGTGTAGCAGTCCATTGTTGTGACAAATGTCATTGCAGGTTTCTTTGTCATTGCATTTTACAAGTTTTGCACAATTTTTAACATGTAGGAACTTTTTTTTTTTTAAATAGCGTGTGGAATTAATATTCCATGTAACAAACCAATCAATTCCAAAACACTTGTTGCTCACATTTACCTGATCAGAATGTGAGTTTGTTTTATATATAAATATTAACAAGAAAAGTTATCGTGTTGGTACTTTCAATAATTATTATTTCAATTTTCACAAGGCCTTTAAGGAGGCAATGTATTAGATATTTTAGAATATATCTTTAACTATTTCTTAATATATCTCACAAATACATGTGTCGTATTATTAATCATATAAGTCATTGTGGCGCAGACAAGGTTATCATTTGTGATTGAACATTATGTAAAACATGTGATATATTGTCATATTGCCAAAATGTATCCTTCCAAATGCTTTATTATCCTGTCAATGCCAAGACTATGTATTTGAGAATAACACTGCAAGTCCCCAACGGACATGATTTAACAAAACAGTTTATATTATATCAATTCATGTTATATTGATTACTTACTTTAAATACTAAGTTCTAAGTCAAGGATTATTATATAAAACTGGACACAATAATAATAAATTATTACACAGCCTTGGCATGTATGGTGTTATACAAGATAAGATCAATTAAACATAGGCTGTGCGGCAGCAAACCCTCAGCGTATGGCCACATAGTACACTTGAAAGCGACATCAACAAAGTTCAAAACCTCTTTAACAAGCTTATGTAGTTCAGCAACTAGACTTTATGGTATCTTTTATATATTATTCTTGTCCATCCTAGACAATTACAATTGATAATGGTAAGCGATTCCAAATCATTATCTTATCTCATCTTATCTTAAAGAATGCTTCAGGTATATCAGAATTAAAAAGGCCATCTGTCAACTGTTCTGTGCTAAATCAATGCCAATGTGGCTCACGCCTGTTGTGCTTAGCCAGTAATCTATAATAATTGTATGTCTTCCTTTACCTTTATATATTAATGTATAATGTCTAGCAAAATTTAATATGCTTGTTATCCTCATACATCATTTGTAAAAAATGTCACTTCATCTTGTGTTACTCTTACCTGTCGGTCAAAAGCTATATAGCTTGTGTTGTTTGTGTTATCCTGTCACCATCAACTATAAACTAAAGTTTTATCTTATATTATCAATAGGAAGCAGAAAGGGCAAACTCAGATGGTGTTTCTTACAGCTGTGTGAGATGTTTTTTTGCAAATTTAATAATAATATAGATATATCTATTTACCTATAATCTATTATTGTCACCATTCAGCTACATATACAGGACATGGAGTTTACTTGTGGCTCTATGTTACCTTTAAACATTAAACTTTAGGTATTTTAAATTCTTATCCCATTTGTACATTTTAACTGCCTTTTATGAGGCAAATAAAATCAATACCAATACCAACTCTACTATAGGAAGTGGTTAATTATTAAACAAACACAAATCTGGCAAAGTTTGATGATTGAACTAGGAGTCTAAATAACAACCCTGCCAGTAGCTGTGCCAGTCTTCATAGCCACATGCAGTGTTACATAAAAGACAATGGAATAGCTGTAAAAATCCTGACATGCTCTCAAGCCTGCTTCTTCTACAATCCCCTAAATGGGCCCACATCAAAACCCACCAGGATTGCTGACGGGCTATGTCTCATCGTTTTCTTCTGTAAGGCGGCGCTACGATTCGGTGCAAAGCACCGGCCTTTCTCATAACCGATTTGCCGCTACCCCAGAATCGGGGAGGGAAATGCTTCCGCGCGTCGTCTGCATACAAAGTAGTGCGATTACTACGCCTTATTATTTTCTTCCAAGAAGCCACTCACTGTAAAATTAATTCAGACGATTTCTTTTGACTTTAACTCTACTAACGTCGTGAAATTGAACAACTTTACTGTGGAATTCAACCTACTGCAGAAGGTACTATTTTCGTGAAAAGCACTGAACAAGCGTTCTAACGAAATAAATGGGACTAAACAAGCGTTGTAACAGCGTTGCGACGCTTATTCAACGATCAATTTTTTACTTTATCCCTTGATGCTTCGCGTGAGTTATCAGAAAGACCGGTGCTATGCACCGGACAAGCGCCGTCTTTCGGCAGAAATTGATGTCTCATAGAAGGTCTCAACCATTGGGTGAATGACTTAGCCACCAGATGGCGCTTATTCTAGTTGATCAATTTAACTGCCACCTACCACAATCTTCTGTTTTAAAATTAACACCATAGCTGTCCTACGTTGTCAATTATATCAGTCGGTCAAAATTAAAATTAAAAATGTCTAATTCATGTTTGCTGTTTTTAATTTCAACCTACTTCGTTCAGAAGGCCACCATGCATTCAGGTAAGCCAAGATTATTACTGTTAATTTTTTTAGCTTTCAATGTGTATTTATTTCACATTCCTTAGTCTTATTAACTAAAATATGAAGAAAATGTATGGGGGTCAGGGGGGGGGGAGGGGTTCTCACCCCACAATTCGTTATTTTTGGCTACACTGTAATATTCAAATGCTATTAAAATCACCCCTTATGAAGATAGCAATTACCGAGAATGATTCTGAATGAATAAGAGAAACCATGGAAACTACATCCTTGCCTTAATTGGGGATGGTTCAATAGATTTCTAATGAAGTCACTCAAACTCAATCTTTGATAACTTTACAGGGTTTCCAGAGAGAAAAGTCATAGAAAAATGAAATTTCTTCCAGGTCTTGAAAAAGTCAGGAAATTTTGATTTAGGTCAGTGAAAAATGGAAAATGAAAAAAAGTCATGGGTTTCCTTTGAAAAGTCAGGGAAGTTTTTAATTTTCAGTTTTTGGAACTATGTCCATACCGTGTAATGTGTATTATATCAGACAGACAGACAAAGATATTTATTTACACAAAGAGACACACATTTCATATACAAACATTGATTGAAACATACATATACAAATAAACAAGTAATGACATATTTAAAAGGTATTTTTCTCTATGTGTGGGAGGGGAGGCCTCTCTAAGGTCTTAAGACAGCTATCGAGAGGCCACCCAGGCGTTTAATGGTAGACTGAAATCTCCTGAGCCACTGATTACGATTGATCAGTTTTGATCAAGTTAATAGAATATTTCAAGAATAATAATAGTAACAATAATGATAGTAGATTAGCATTGTTATAGTATAATGTTCACTATATGTGTACTTTCTGGTGAAGGAGAACTGAAGGAAGCATTATGAGCTCCTTTGGCTGTACAGCATTTGTCAAGTTACCAAGTTGAAGCTCATTCTTCTTATGCTGTTGCTGTGTGGCTTTTAGTTGTTAATTATTCTGTGAAATATATATACATAAATGAGGATCTTGCCATTCTATTTAAATCTCTGTGATTTGATTCATCTAAATTGTCAACTAATGTATAATGAGTAAACAAAACCCTCATGGTTCATGGTGGTTGTATCCAATGCAATGGAATTTGGCTCTGCCTGGCTGTGTGGTCACGTGACTCCAGCGAGAGTCCAGCCAAGTTTCAAATTATTTCGGTGTACACCAAAATCACTATGGCCGATTTTAAGACTAAAATATTAACAAATGGATGGACACATAGCAAATGGTTTCTGACAATACACGTCCTTCACTATCATTCAGGGGTAAATTTAAATAAATTCTCAGTTTGACCTAGATGTGAGACTTCATATCACTTTAATCTACTGCTGGACACCCTGCTTTAGTTTAGTTCATTTAAAGACCACCAGAGTGCTACTACCTACAGAATTTCAACCTAGTGAATGACTTTACCCCACTGGGTGACGAAAGGCCCATCCATACATGATTGGTCAAGCATGACAGTGAAAATTTCACAAGAATTTTGTAGCCTCAAGTGAATAGCACTAGGCATGCATGCTACACAATTCTTGTATCACCATGTTGTAAATTTTAAAAATGTGAAATGTTGTACATTCAAATGATGGATAGATTATGACAAGTATAAAATTTAAACTAGGCCTTTATTCTGAAGGAGGAACTTACTCATATCACCATGGCTTATTGCACGTTTGGAAATGTGATGGTATGTAATGTTATTGACAAATACTTGTGCATTACAGGGTCAATAGTCGTGTTAAAACACATATGAATAATCTTGTTATCCAAGTATAGGATATATCATATTCAAATTTAAGCTATTATATAATCTAGCTATTATCTCCATTCACCTCGAGTTACTAAGTACACTCTCAAGGGTATTTAAGGTACAGAATAGTTTGACTGAAAGTAAAAAAATAAATACATTTGAACATAAGTACTATATACTCAGACTTAGGTGGCATATAGTGTGAATTATAACTTCTGTGAAATGTATCATACACTCACACTTTATTATTGTCATTGTGTGCATATGTGTCTTGCATAATTTGCCATATTTGTCTCAAAATAACAGTGTGAAATTTGACAATATCATTCACTTTGGCATATGACCATAATGCACCCAAAAAGCACAACAAACATAATGCCCTATACAGTCAAACCAGCTTTTAACGACCTGAGAAGTAATAATTTTAATATTTCATGTTTATAAAATGCCATTGGCTTGTTTTAATGGTTACTTCTATGGCGGAGAATATACAATAAAGAGACACGGCCATATGTAACAAACAATTCTTATAACAGTGTTCAAACAAATCGAGATATAGCTAACAGGGGTGGACAACATTGGGGGGGGGGGGGGGCAGAAGGGAGACACCCCTCTATTCAATAAAAAAAAATGGAAAAAAGTAACAACAACTTCATTAATTTATTATATATATATGTACACACAAATTTTAAAATACTATTATCATATCAAAGTCAATTAAATTAACTAAAATAAGAAAATAGATATAAAATCATAAAACTTTCCCCAATAAAATAAAATAAAATATGTACACACAAATAAAATAAAATAAATTGTTATATACGCATTATGTATTTCATAGCATAAAAAGTTACAAAAAAATTGTTTTGGTGTTGTAGATGGGAGTAGTTCAAATTTTTACAAATGTACCCACCCACCAAAAAAAATCGTAATCCTCCCTGATGGCTGTATACACTATGGAATAACAGAATCTGCCTACATTTTGACACCAATTTGCGTCCTATATCAGTGGCCCCATAGTCATATGCATTTAACTATCACTCATATACTTCAATGTTTTTCTCTGTAAGTGTCCACAACAGGACATATAGACATAAATTTAGGCCATTTTTGTGACAATGCGGATTCTCTAATCCTTAACAGAACATATGGGTATTTTACAATGATATAATGTCACGAAATTAATTACATGTGATCAGGATTATTGCATGGATATATAGTTCGTGGATTATATACAATTATATGATTTAATTACATGTGGAAGTACACTTTAGAAACATGTAAGTTTGTAAATTAGAATATCTATCAAAATTAACATTTATCTCTAACCACACTGGTAAGTTTTCTAATAGACTTAGTGACGGATGTAAATATTATTAACAATCTACAATGCATTAATATATATTTATATTATATTTTAAAGTAATTTTATCTTATCTTATTTGTGTATGTTTTATGATTTTATATTTATTTTCTTATTTTAGTTAATTTATATACTTATACTTATATTTCATCTGTATATACATATTTTTTTGTGTTATTGTATTTAATGGGCCACCTGAAAAACAGTTTTCACTTATGGTGCTACCCGTTTTAAATGAATGAATTTCATGTCATTAGATTTCTGCCTCCTTGGCCATTTTTTTTAGTTTGAATTCTACCCTTATATTGTAATGAGATTTGCTTAAATATTTACATTCATTAATATACTTACAAGCAAAAGATTTCCTCCATTGGCACGGTGCACTGAATTGGTAAAAATAATGATGCCAATTTCTCAAATTCACCATCCTTGCAACGGGTTAACGTCTAAAATAGATATGTGAATATAATTACAATATTGTGGTGCATCACTTGTACACTATTGGACATAAGACTTAAAGTAAGATGTTGATGTTTAGAAGAGCAGGTCCACCCAAAAATATCATCTTGTTCTAGAATATGTACATGTATAACATCAACTCAAAGCTCAAAATTTGCTCATGTATAGTTCAGGAGTTTAGTGCATACACAGGCAACAGCTATGGAAACAATAGTTTTTCCCTTTCCAAAGGTCATGCACACACTAATTTCCCAAAACTAGGACAACTTAAATTTCAATACTTTCAATTGTGAACAGTAGTTCTGACTCACCATCAGATATAGCATTTTGCATTGTTTATGTCATAGGGAATGGAATATTATCACTTTAAAACTTGGTAAGATTCTTCAAGTTTTTGTTGAGTTTGCAGGCTGTTTACTTGACAACTTGCACATGGGTGACTGAATTGGTATTTGCCATATCTAATGACATAGAAAGAAACATTAAACTTTATACACTATATAATCTTACCATACAATTTGTTTATATACTGCCATTTCTTATTATATAATAACAAATAACTGAAAATTTTTAAATGATTGCCAGGACACGTTCTTCAATAAGTTGCTATTATTAAAATATCATAAATGAAGGGCCCATTTTTAATAAACTTGAAATAATTGGCTATCTTCCTAAAAATGTAAACCTTGCTACTAAAGCCACCCTTCTAATATAAGACCATATTTACCCAAAGCAGTTTGTAAAAGAAAAGTTTTCCTAGAGAAGTAGAAATTTATTGACAGAAATCTTGTAAGATATTCTTTTGTTGACGTCCATTAGGAATTCAATATAAAAGGATGCCTTTTTGTAAACTTAAGGAGCGTTCACACTATCACGTACCTTGGCCATGTATACTTGCGCTAATCCGTAGGATGCTCCTAGTCACGCTTGACCACTCACGAACATACGCGAAGAGAGGAAATAATTTTAAACGTGAAGAGAGGAAATAATTTTAAAAACAGGACCAGGAGTATAGCTCCAGCAAACTCCGGTAATAGCGTGTAGACCTTGTGTTTATTTCCGGCATTGTCCGTCATTGTCCGGGGCGATCCAGGACCACCTTGGGACTCCGGGGAAAAAAATTAAACATGTTAAATTTTTCATGCCGGAGGTCCCGGAGTATTTAATCCGTGTTGATCCGTGTAGACTCCCAGTAGACTCCGCCGATCTCCGGGAATCTCCGTATTGACTCGGGCATACTTCGTTGTATCTCCGGCTACGTCCGGCGTCAACCGGGCATGAATAATTCGCCGCCATTAACGCCGGAGAGTACAAGGACCAACACGGTTCCACACAAATAAACACGGTGTAAAGACCGGTTTTATCCTTGAAGGCACCGTGTAAAATCCGGTTCACTCCGCACTCTTCCGGGACAGTCATGAGACCGTATTGACATCGTGTACACATCGCCAAACATTTATTTTTTGTTGACATTTAACAGCTGTTTGATCCCGGAACCCCCCAGAGTGAATAAATTTTACTCCGGGACACTCCGGCATCTGATCCGGCTATGTGTGAAGGGGCCTTAAGTAGGACGTACACATACGCAGCATACGTGATCATACTTGGCCATACGAACCTATAAGCGATCTACGAGTGCCTCACTTACGAACGTATTGCCATACGTATGCTCGTAGAAAAAAGTTATACATGATTAATAGAGCCACGAGTGACCACGTATAGCCAATTTTTTGACATAAGTGGTCATACGTAGATCTTATACATGATATAGTGTGAACGGGCCTTTACGTAGTATTCACAGTAAGTTCACGCCAATGTCAATATTATACTTGAATTTCAATGTTTGCTGTGCCACTGGCAATACATATTATATTATGCAACACGCAGATTATGCACACACAACGATCTGGCTATAACTAAAATATAAAAGATAAATAAAATATATTGAATTTGTAATTGAGCAGTTAATAAGTGTTTATAATATTGAATTTGCATCACAGTCAAATTTGTAATTGAGCAGTTAATTAGTGTTTATAATATTGATACATTATGTAACAAATGCTTTCCAAAATAAGGAAGTAGTCTGTGGAGAAGACAGCAGTGAATAATATTTTTCCTAGGCTCTCAAGTTGATATCTTCTTAACTGTTCAATTACAAATTTGACTGTGATGCATAATAAGTGCATATGTTGCATCACAGTCAAATTTATAATTGAGCAATTAACGACTAATAAGTGTCTCCAGCCAGGTATCGCTAGGTTTGGCTTCTTGGAGCTTCAGGCATGGGCCTAGTTTCTAACCCTGGATAGTTATGGCTAAACATTGGCCATAAGAGCACACAATTAAAAAAAAAGATTTAGGCTGAAGTCCAATATATACCCAAATTGGGCATTAAGCTTCATCACAGAGCTAAAAAGTAGGATATATTAATTAATGTCACAACTCCATTGGCACTATTTAAGTTAATACTAGTGTCATGTATTTATAATACATCATATCTCAAATTTATATAAAGTAAGATTAAATAATGGCTATGACCTAGCTACAAGAATACCCGGGCCTTAAGCCTGAACAAAGGTTCATGACAAAGACTTGTATAAGATAACTTATGACTTAAGTTAAAGTAAGGGGTTGTGACCTTTGTACAGCCCAGAAGCACAGGCCAATAGAATGATGCCATGTGTGGTCACTGGAGGGGAATAGCCAATAAGGAAAAGACCCCTGGCAAATAGGATAGCAGAAATACCATTGTACTTGTCTTGGAATTCAGTTTATCAGCTGTAGCTGAACTATACACTTGTTCATATGAATTATATACACTTGGATTAAAAGCCACCCTTTCTCTGCAAAGCTACACCTTGTGTTGTTTCATCAATATATCAACCACAACTATACTACACTAGTCCTAATCCCAAATTTGCAATGATGAAGTAAAAATTCACAATATTGTGGTACAATATAGCAAACCTCCATATCACCATTATGTTTTGTTTTCCAACCACTAAAAGTTTGACAGATTTAATATATATAATGATAGTAGTATATGGCAGACACTTGATTTTCAAATTAATTCATTTTCAGGGCAATTTTTCTCTAGAATCTGACACAAAATGCTGACACAGTCACCCATTAAAAACAATTAACACATGGTATACAAATCACCCTAAAAATGTCATGTGTTGGTCCAAAAGTTCATGCTACAGTAAGCAAAATATAGTGTGCATTTTGAAGTCAATAACAAGGACAGTCACATAACACATGCAAATATTGGCCCACTCTCAAATACATGCGAAGGAAAGGGGTATACAGCCAAGCTCGAATGTTTACACCCCCTTCGGTGTGTAGCATTCAGCAATGTCTCTAAGATATTTAAAACAGGCTACCAGGGTATAGTTTAAGTTATATAGTATGCCTGATGCCAGAAACAGCCAATTTGCTTGACCGGATTTCGATTAAGAAAGGCATCATAAAAGTGTCAAAAGTATACATTGGAATAGTATTTTGTAAACTTTTGTCACTTTTATGGCCCCTATGTAAGTGGAAATACGGTCAAGCAAATTGGCATCAGACATACAGTTAGTTTTGTTAAAAACGGTTTGTCAATTTAATCTAGACAAAGCTAGACAACTTCTGCTATATGATGCTACATGCCACTAAAATTGTCTAGCTATAGTTGGCTACTCAAAGCCGAATCTAAAAGTACGTGCAGTACCATCCTAGAGTTACGCGTATTTGTCATTTCTTGTTGATAAGATGCATGTCTATTGCACATACATATTTATGATATATTAGATACATTTCTTACATTTGCCAAGGTTTATATTTTTTCAGTAAACCGACTATAAGCTAGGAGTAGACAGAAGTGGCTGGCTTTAGCCAGTAATAGCTACAGCCAGGAATAGGTTGCTCCAATGCTTCTGTTGTCTAGAGTCGACCATATTTTATGAAACTACTGTACTACATAACTTAAAACATGCTGAGAGGTGTGTAAATATATGGGCTCGGGCTTTTTTTTGCATTCCGTCGCAATATTGCGCTCAGTGAGCATTATGAGGCAATACTTCTTTTTGCACGGAAATGCGTACTTAGCAAAAGAATGCCTTATTGTAATGAAACACATTTATGGAAAGAGATGTTATCACGAAGGAACTCGGTATATTTCATTAACATATCCTCTCTAGCGCTCCATAGACATCACCAATTTAATTGGTTATTTTCAGACTTCAACATAAAATCCAACCATGAAGAGATGGTTCCATGGAGGGGGGAATTCCCAGGCCCCTCAGGGACCAACCAAAGCTCTACAAGACAAGCTTCTCAAAGCTGCAGAGAAGGGTGCAACTGCAGATGTCAAAAAGGTCAGTTCACATACAAGAGAAAATTCATATGAAACCAAGGTGGTAATGACATCTCTATGGCAACTATAACAGAGCTGCTGAGGTGTCGCTGTCCACAATAGTTCTCTATAATTCCACCAGGTGGCTATGACAGAATACTGCAATTCTATTGTCTGAAAAAGTTCCTGCCCTTGATTATGATTGGCTGAAACAAAGTGCAACCTAGCAGCAGTATTTTTAGTGCTTTTTAATGTATATTTGACACTTCATCATTTAATTGATTTTTTATTTTTTTTCTGAGAAAGTTATATTTATGGAATCAGTTAGTTATTACCTACTGTGTCTGAAAAGCAAAATGAGTAATAAGACGAGAGGAAAGACTTATGTCTTGCTGAATTCAGGGCGGTTCAGTGAAAACACTCTACTTGAAGAGAACAATGATTTCTCAATATTACCCTCTGAGCAGTTTCTGCTTTTCATCAACATTGTTTCGGGCCTTTTCGATGTTCACACTATGCAGCTGTTGTTTTTTTTTATTAATTATAGTACAATGCTAACCAAGTTTGGTGAATGATGCTGCCACTTTTAAGTATAAAAGACAATATATACTACTTTTCATCCATTTTAATACTTTTTTCCAGGCTTTGGAAGCAGGAGCCAATGTGGTTTGCTTTGGTCCTGACGGAACTCCTTTACATTATGCCAGCAAACATGGCAACCTGGTGGTTGCCTCGTTGCTATTGCAACATGGGTCACCTTGCAACATTATGGGTGAATCTAATTACGCTCCTTTGCATCTGGCTTGTAGGGCTGGTCACTCCCACATTGTGGATTTACTCATTAAACATGGAGCTAAGGTGAGTGGAAAAACTATACCAGATAATCACAAAATGATACAAATGTCAAATACATCTAAGCCAATTGCATGTAAGACATTGTAAGTCGCCTACGGGCTATTAATATAGTGGATTTTCACGGAAGGTTCTCTGTATTTCCACCAGGTGGTTATAATAGAATACTGCAATTCTATCAGCTGAAAAGTTCCCACCCTTGACTCTGAATGGCTGAAGCAAAGTGCATCCTAGCAGCAGTATGTTTAGTGCATTTTAATGTATATTTGACATTGTATCATTTAGTTTATTTCTGTTATTTCCCAGAGAAAATTATATTTATGGAATCAGTTAAGTAAGACCTACTTTTTCTGAAAATCAAAATGAGTCATAAGAGGAGAGGAAAGACTTATGTCTTGCTGAATTCAGGGCTGCTCAATGAAAAGACTCTATTGGCTGTCTTCATATTTTTTTAAAGCTAACATTATCAGTAGTGGTACATTCCAGTGCACCAAAAATGTGCATGATGCGCAATAAATGAACCAGTATAGTAGGCATTAAATGTATGCTATATTGCTCTAAATGACTCTTGTTCTTCACAATCTTTTCCAGGAAAATCTAGAAGCAAAATTTGAAAAACGCTCTCCACTTCACCTTGCTGCAGTCAATGGACATTCAGAAGTTGTCCGTACCCTTTTACAAGCAGGAGCACCAACTGACCAGACCGATTTGTACGGCTTGACTGCATTACACGTTGCAGCAAGATCAGGATCATATGAGGTGGTTCATGTCTTGCTTCACAATAAGGCTGATGTCAGTTCCCCAGACAATGATGGTTGGACGCCATTGTTGTTGGCGGCGGAACGCGGTCATGTGGAAATTGTGCGGTTACTTCTAGATCACAATGCTTACACTGATGTGCAGAATAAATATGGCCGTACACCTCTTCACTGGGCATGTTCATCAAACCACAAAAATGTTGCAGAACTGTTAATATCCAGAGGTGCCAACCAAACAATCAAGGACAAGAATGGTAAACTTCCTTCACAATGTACTCGCAATCCGAACATTCTGCGATTGTTTCAGATGGGAGGACTCGTCTATGAACCTGATACTTCTGGTGATACTGGTATCGGTAAAAGACTACTCCTTGAGCCTAGTATTAGCTTCATGGCAAGAACTGAAAGCGTCCGAAGGCAAGGAAATGATGCCAAAGGCATGCGAAGGAAAAGTGTGATTGATATGAACCCTTTACGACCATTCGTAGAAGACGAGGACTTAGCCATGGACGGAACATTGCCAGTTGTACTTGGCGCTGCTATAGCTGAGCAAGCTTCAGAAACTGGTGCTCGTTACAAACATTTGATGAACACTGTCAGTGGATTAATCCTTGTTATGGGTGGCAAAACCGATGCACTGACTGACTCCATAGTGAAAGTCCTAGATGGTCATTCAAGACTTTCTTATGTCGATGTTCTCCGGGAGCTTTACTCCTTTCTACAAACTGTGAATGACTCTTTGCTAGATTTCCAAGAAGAGTTATCGGCTGAAGCTAAGATAGTTTCTCGCTGTTTTGTGACACTTTTAAAAGAGATTGTTGTAAAATCACAAGAGTTAGCATCAGACCACGGCCGTAAACGTAAAATGAGACAAATGCATTTCGCTTCGACGTGTTTAGCTGAACACCCTGGTGCTTGGAGACCGCTGTGGATTCATTTATCTAAACCAAAATCTATCGAACAGGAGACTGAGTTCTTGGATAGAATTGAAAAGACTTATGACAATGAAATTGACCGCGCTTATGAGGCTCTTGTGTCTTGGTACATGAGCGAGGACCAAGAAAAAAGACGCCACATTAATATGAAAGAACATCTTACATCTGCTATCAAAAACTGTGAACGGGTAGATATTTCAGATGGCAAATTGTTGAGTAATTTGGAGAAATCTTTCAGAGCAGAGGAGATGTTTGCAGAAGGTATTGACGAAGGAGTGTATTCTCAATCAACCACGTCTCATGTTTCGTTCAAGTTGGCAGATAGTGACAGCGATAGTAGCGCAGACAGCTAGTCATTGATGTCTCCCAGTATCTGGCAATATTCAGCAACCAGCATTACAATGTATATATAGATTAAGCCAAACATTTTCCAGCTGTCTGCTATACCTAATAATCAATAGAATAATGACTTTAGTGACAAACTGTTACTGCAAGGCTGTGAATTAAGCTGTCTGTTAATTCAGATTATATATCATTGTATATACTTGCGAGAATTAAATTCGTGCATGCGTTTACAAAGTCTTTGGCCAGACATTAACCAAGTATTGGAACTAAATTCTGTGTAAAACATGATGTATTTTACATTTTGAAATGATAAGTTCGAAGTTTTTGTTCATCGATATGTACTTTGTTATAATTAAAGTACCCTTAGAGGTCACTGACCTCAAACTCATTAATTTCTTTTTTATAAACAATTGAAACAAACGATTATGGCATTGTTAACAACATACGTAATATGCATGCAATCAATCTATAATTCCAGCCTGTACATTTTGTCAAGCCACAAGAATTATTTATACAAAAAACCTAGAACAATTGAAGCTCCATAATGACCACTATTGGCAAGGAGCATAGCATATCACAAAAAAAAGTGTGTATATAGCTGAATTGATTCCAGAGTAATACACATAGAACCAGTAAAAATTAAGTTTGATTCTTCAAAAGATTTGAATTGGGTAGGTTCATATTTAATCTCGCATAGATACTGTATTTACCAAAACAAAGCATAGGAGATCATAATTTACCTTCATACGAACCAATGTTGAGAGAAGGCCGATAGATATCTCATTGATTATAGGGCAGAGAATGTGACCATGCATACCATCAAGCCCTGCCCCCCCCCCTTGTATATGTACAGTAGTTTTAAAAAGTTCATATACCCAACAGTATTTTGCCATTGTAGACTCCATTAAGCAAACAATTGTCTCTAAAAGTATGCTATATTTAATGCACCAAAATAGCCATATCAGTTAAAAAGGCTTTTGTGTGGTCTATTTTATGCCACAGTATGTCCAGCTTCAGTTCAACTTACATAGAGGGTCATAAATGTGTTAAACGTTTACATACCTCATATTTGGGACTATGTAAACTTTTGACAACACTGTGACCATTATGTATGGAAATATGGTCAAGCAAATCAGATTCATATTCTTTTTATTTTGCCAAAAAATATTTACAATTTATTTTCATATTTTCATTTATAAAAGAAATTTTCCCAAGGAGGCCTCACAAAAATAAATATATTTTATACCGTGAGGCCACCTGGAGAGATCCATTAACATTACAATCCATTTGAACATTGAATCAAACACAATATGGAAATTACTCTCATCAGTAGTTTTATCTATGTTATTCATCTCAATTTAAAGAATATATTGTTGAAAAATATTATGAAGAATATTATGAAGAAGCAGTAGGATTAACAATTATTATATATACAAATATAGCAATCTTCAATACTGCAGTCGGCGGAATAAGATGATACAGTGATATTTTTCTTAAATCCATCTAAACTATGTGTTCTAATTTTTCTCTGTAAGTCATGGACATATTATTCGACATACAACATAAATTAAAATATCCCCTGATAGACTGTTTTAAATTGTATGATACATATTGATAATGCAATAAGCATCATTTTAGAAACCTTTTTTTTTTTAAATGTAATGGCAAAATTAATACTTAGGAATGTGTAAACTTTTAACACTATATGTCTGAATATGACTTCATAAATGAAGATTGGTGCTGTTGATAATGCCACCAAATTCCCTATAGGATTTCTACAGCTGTATTGCAATCAATTAGCCATGTACATGAGTGTTAAAGATTCATCAATTATTCAACATTTTGCCAATCAAATGCCAAAGAATAGTGCTATAACGATTTGTAAACTTTAAAACTTCTAGGTAAGTACTTATCAAGCCAGATAAATCAATTAAAAAGGCATAGTTCCATGAACTGTCTGATTTATTGATGAGATTATTGACATTTGTCATAAGCCTAGGCTCCAGACTCGAGCCTTTTTTTTTGTAGAATGTAGTACACTATATCTCTAATAAATTACATAAATGTTTTTTAATAGCAAAACTTGTTAAGCACACTCCCTTTTAGTAAGGTCTGCTAAATTGCTAAATTCTTCATCTTAGACTACTACAACTGCCAAATGCCCACAAGTGAAATTTGTGTCATATACATATACGCCACCTCGTCTCAAAATTCACCAGTATAAAGCCACTTAATATAACACACATCTTGAATATGCAATGATGTTGAAAAGTCAACTAAGTTAAATTTCCATGTCCTCATCTTTTCCAATTAATTCTAACCATCTTCCCTTTATTTCTATTTAAAAATAAAAATAAAATTTCACATGATCAATTTCGTTAATTGCATTAATGACATTTTACTATACCATTTTCTTTCATATCAGATGCCATTTCAATGCCTAAATTAATCCATGAAAACAATATTTACCAATAAAGTTCTTGAAATATCAGCCATTGAAAATATATCAAAATTTACACCAGGATATCACAATTACTTTTGAAACATCATTCATCAAAGTAACAAAAAATCACAGACTTAAGACTTATTGAAGGAAATACACCATCATTAATCACATCAGATAATGATATGTACAGGATCAATTAATGACCATTGCTCAGCCCCCATCAACTGTTTGATGACTATATTGGCAACCTCTGCTGTTGCTAAGGGATACCAAAGATGCTATCAATTTTTTATCAGCCCATCTTCCCTGCACATCAGTTGATTCTCTGCCTCTGAAGCTTTCGAAGGAGTTGGTGTTTCATTCTACAGGTATTTAGAACGTAGTTTCTTGATATGTAATACATTTAAAATTTGATGAATTCATGATCACAATACTGAGATAATTTTAGGTTAAGAGTTTGAGTTTTTATGGGAGATTAGTTTAGGAAAATTTGATTATGAAACGATATGAAAAAAAAGAGAATAATTGAAAAAGATTTAGTTCTGATAATTCATAAATCTATATTGAAGTACATGAATACTTTTGGGACTATATTTTTGTTCATATGTCATCAAATAATAAAATACCATTACTACACATACCAAAATTACCAGACTACATATGTATAGACTACATAATTATGTATAGATGAATATATAGTTTTAGGCCAAATTCTCTTTTTTTTTCAATGATAGATTAATTCATGTTAATTCATGAAATAAATAAAACGAAATTAAAATGAAGTTATGAAGACTTTAACACAATTATTCTGACATCACAATATATAAATTCAAGATATTTTTCCCCGTCACCTTTTTTACATTTTACAAACTGTTCATAAATTGGTTTATTCTATCAATCTAGTTACTTGATCACTGATTGTCTTGTACTAAATGTTACATCAATTCTTCACCTTGTTTATCACAACTTTTCAGTTCACAAGACGGTTTATCACGCAAACTAGTTTATCACAACACATCAAAACAGCATGCGACCAAAATCTGCTCCACCATGGCTAGCTTCACCTTCACAAAATGGTTACCATGGCAACAGAGGAGGAACCGGAAGTTGGGATTCACCTTCACAAGACGCAAGAGCAAAACACAGAATTCAGTCTGCTATCACAAGACGATATGAAAACAAGGTGCTGAAGTCATTACACTATCACAAAATGCAGACATATCTTTCTAAAACTCTCTGTACAAAATGTGGTTCTAGTCCAAAGATTTCATGTTATGAAGCTTGCAATGATGAGCAGTGACCTTATGAATAGGCCTAATAAAATGTTTTTTAAATAAAAGTACTACATTGTAAGAATGATACATACCAGCTTGAGTCAGGTTTTTTTATGGTATTTTTTTCTAATCACCAATTCACCATGTTTCTAGAAAAACAACCAAACTAAGGATATCTCATATCACTTATGTCTTGTATCTATTTTAGGGTTCAGACAGCATGGCCTCAACAGGTATTCTTGTCCAATCAAAAGTCGGAGACTCAGTCATCAGCGACAGACTGAGCACAAAATCAGCAGTCCGCGGAGTCGTTGCGTCTAACATCAGAGAAAAGAGTCGACTGTTCTATTTGAATCGTACTTATGACCGAGGAACTTGGAATTCAAAGTGTGACGTCAACCATCAGCAGACGATTGCAAAATTACACATGACGAAGTTGCTTGAGAGAGCAAACGAAGAGAAGGTGAGAAGGAAAAAGGAGCAAGAGAAGATCGCCAAAGCAATTGAAGAACGAGAGAAGAAGAAGACCAAATTGACTGGAAAGACGCCATTTGCATTCGGCCGAGTGAGACCCATGGTCCAAACGAAAGAAAGTAATCTAACGACAATATCGATGGATGAGCTCAAGGAGTTTATTGACGAACTGGATGATTCAGATGATGACGAATACGACAAACCAAATCAAGGAGGTAAAAAAGCTCCGAAAGTGACCATTAACCAAGTGCCAGATAAACCACTGACCCCTTTGAAAGAGCTTGATGAAATTGAGGAGGAGGGTGACTTGTCAGATTTGCCCGATTTGAATAGGTAAAGTAATGATCATGAATCAGTCAAACCATTCCAAAAATAACCTTCAACCAATACACAACCTTTATTACTTTTGTCTGAATGAATAATTTATCCATAGCTGGCAGTCCTAAATTGATCAGAGATGTGGACTGTGTGGTAGCCTTTGTATTTTTAGTTGGAACCTGTACAGTACTGATACATGTAGTCAGATTGAAATAAATAATGAATGTATAAATTATAACTCAAAAGGAACAAGAATGTGAATATGCTCAATAAAAGGTAACCTGTCATGTGATAGGTCACAGGTTTGATAATTGAGTTATGAGCTAAATATTACTTTCAAGGTTTAGTACCTAAACAGGTGAGGTCTTACAATGTAATAATGTAATAATACAATTTATCAAATATTTTGTAGGTCAAACGCTGGAGCTATGGCAGCCAATGGAGCAACACCAAGAGTTTCAAGCCGGTCTTCTCTGGTAAGCCGTTCATCCATGAAATCCAACAAACCACCATTGAAGTCAAAACCGAGTGTTCTACAAAGACCCGCGCTAACTAAACACCGGACTACCCTTACTCCGGAAGCGGTCAAAGCTCTTGCGGTCAAGCTTGGTGCAACAGAGGGTGAGGAGGACCTCGATCCGTCAGCGTCAGTCGGTCGCATTCTCCAAGTTCTGAGACAGAATGATGGCCCAGAAGAACAGAACGACAGTAGATTCCGGAAGCTGACAAGAATTCTGAGTCGGGCGAATTTAGTTTCGGAGGCAGCTCTCAGTGGCCTCCCGCGAAACAACAAACGTAGCGCAACAGACATGAGTGATAAGTTCTTAGAAAAGTATTATCACATGTCAAAGAGTCTTCCTGCTGTACACGCAACTGAAATAGGAGGATTTCAAGACCGAGAATGGGAAAACAAAGACCACCAAGAAGCGCAGTTTCTTACCGAAGAAGAATGGCAGGACATCAAATGGTGTCGTTATGTGCGCTTCTCAAAGAAATTTCACAATCCGACTGAAATTGTAGCTCTGGACATGAATGTATAAGATAATTACAAAGAAATGATTGATATTCCTGAATTGTAAAATTGTACATTGATGGCAAAGAACTGATTAATATTCCTGAATTGCAAAAATTGTACATTGAATGACAGCTTATAGTATGTTTTTGTAATGTTATCCTGATCACCAGATAAAATGTTTACAGCTTGAGGCCTGCTCTGTTGATTTTCAGCTTTTGTATCCTTCATGAACTACATCTCAACTGGATGCCAGTCAGTGGCAGTCATATAAAACGTTAAAATGGTGACGCCTAGTGGTAAATGTGTAAACTGGTGTGGATGACAAACTTATACAATCTCAAAATCATGCGCAGGGATCAAAATAAGTTGAGCATGATCATTCAGCTTACGTGGAGGTTACCGTAATATTTATTTTGCGCGAATGGACCGCTGTTTGCTACAACATGCATCAAATTATTTGGTCATAACAGTTGCGGTTAGGGGTGGTTACCACATCAATATTCATGGTTAAGGGAAAGCAGGTTACTATTGTTGAACCTTATTTTGATCCCTGCATGAGCCTAGCTCAGTGGTAGTGCCCTGGGCTTCCAACCACTGGGTCCCGGGTTCAATTCCCAGCCGAGCCTAAGTTGGATGGCTGTTTCATCCTTCATCTCATTGCCATGGTACCTGCCTGTCCCAATTAGCCCATCAGGTGCAGAAATACAGGACGTAAAGCCCTATTCCAGTAATCCACCCTCCCACGACGATCCCTGCATGCGTACCTTTGGAACTGGTCATCCTGTAAGTTGACAAGCTTCAGACCAGACCATTGGCATTCAGACAATAATACTCAGTTTATTAAGCTGTATAATCATATCCATGTCGTGACAATCGTTTGATAAGTCATAAACCTGCGGCTTATTAGCATTCACTGAAGCTTCAGAATTTATGTGTGACATGTTCATTTTTTTGCAATATATATGCAGAATAATGTGGTCTTTCATTGTCCAACAAAAGCGAAAAATCATGCCTGCCTTGGAAAACCGAGAGTAGGAAACAGGGGCGGATCCAGAAAATTCTTCACGGGGGGTTTACAAATTAAAATGTATTGCGGGGGACCGATGAATTTTTAAAATATTTCAAAACGGGGTTTCAACCCTAACACCCATCAGGAGCCCCTAAATCCGCTACTGCAGATTCCAAAAGGTTCATCTTGTGCGTGAAAAATTTGCTGTTATTGGTGCCAACCGCCCAGATTTGCTCGGTTCCTTATGCTCTTTTATTTCATTATATCTTATGCAGAAAAAAAAATAACACAGCTTTTCTGATAGGACTAACTCCTGCCAAAGAAAAGTGTTTGTTGGAATCCCCGATTTACTGATTCAAATTTTGATAAATAAAAAATGCACACATTGTTTGATATCTTGGTGAATTTTTAATAAAACTCATTTTTAGACTGATATTACAGAATACGCTTATTACTAGATACAAAAATTCCAGTGTACTTTTAAAATAATTATATTTAATTAATTAGATATGAGACAATGTAGCCAATTGCGTCAAAAGAAATATTCAGGGTACGTCAAAAGAGGGAGGAGGGATGATCAATGCAATCATACCCCAGCTGGAAATTCACTCGAAATTTTTTATTTTGTAACTTTATAATCATATGCCAATAAACACACAAAAAAAAGGTACCCATGATCCTCTACACACTTATGAGATATTTAATCAGACAAAGTAAGACTACAGTGGTTACAATGACTACAATGACTATTATGACTACTAGGAACCTGGCCATGACCTGAGGGCCGCAAAGACAAAACAACAAGAAAAGATAAGTACAAATTTCTCCCAATATTCTTACTTGAGTAGAAGTGATTGTTTTTTGGAGAATTTGTCTCCACATAGACTCGAAACAATCTATGATGAACAAAACCAAGGTGTAGATAATAGGCCAGAAAGAAATTATTGTTTAGAAAAGCATGATTCAAATAGTCAAGAGAGTGAATCTGAGATGCACCCGAAACTAAAACATTTGAGAGAAAAGTACTCAAAGCAGGTTATAATTAGTCACTTAAACATCAATAGTCTGGGATCCACGATCACGGAGATCAAGGAACTTCAAAATAGGTGTAAATTTGATGTGTTAGTATTAAGTGAGACAAAGCTCGATAGCTCATTTAAGCAAGAAACTCTTGACATTGAGGGATACTGTTGCATTCGAAAAGACAAAAGAGCAAACAGTGGGGGACTATTGACTTACATATCAAAGGATATCCCATTCTCAGAGGGTAGCATTAGTATCTGTAATGATGAGCTCGAATGTATGTCAATTGAGCTAAACATTGCACATGAAAAGATCATGTTGTTGGGTATGTACAAAAACCTGAAAACAGATGCTGTCCTATTTAAACGATTCTTTGAAGAAACATATGAAAAGGTGTGTAATTCTTACGAAAATGTTATTATCATGGGGGATTTAAATTTTAATATGATGAGTGAGAACACTCTATCAAACATAATCCCGGTATATAGTCTAACAAATATAATTACAGAAGCCACATGCTTCAAGTCAAGTCAGCCAACACTCATAGATGTTATGTTAGTAACAAAACGTAGAAAATTCCTGTGCAGTTTTTCTGAAAATACAGGAATTAGTGATTTTCACAATTTGATAGGAGGTATTCTCCGGCTTCAAAAGCTAGTGCCAAAAACTAAAAAAGTATTTGTTAGAAAGCTATCAAAGATCAAATATGAACAGGTTATATGTGATCTGTCTGAAACAGATCTGTCACAAGCGGTAATGAGCAGCACAGATGCTGACTCAGCATATGACACATTGCAAGAGACATTATGCAACTTACTTAATAGACATGCACCCAAGATAATAAAGATTATTAAGAGAAACGATTTTCACTGTATGTCAAAAGAATTGAGAAAAGCCATGCTATATAGGAATAGATTAAGGAACAAATACTATAAATTTAGATCAAACCACTATCTAGCAATGTATAAAGTTCAAAAAAATCACGTCAACTTATTGAAGCGAAAAGAAATAGGCAAATATTTCCAAGAAAAATGTAAATCTGGGAACCGTAACAAAGACTTCTGGAAAACTGTAAAACCTTTATTTTCTAAATCCAGAACAAAGTCTGATAGCATTCCATTGCAAGAAGATGGTGATATAATCACAGATGAGCAAAATGTGTGTAATATATTCAATGAATTTTTTCAATTAATAGGGTCAAACATTGGAACCCCTGAAAACAATGAAAAACCCCTGAATGAGATCATAGCTCAGTATGGAGAGCACTCAAGTGTGAAGTGCATCAAAGAAAAGATAATAGGTCACTCCGAGCCATGCTTTATATTCAGGTTTATAACCGAAAGGGAGAAACTTAACATAATCAAATCCCTGTCGGCTAAAAAGGCATCAGGGTATGATGAAATTCCTGCTCAATTCATAAAAAACATAGGCAGTGAATTGGTAAAGCCTCTCACACTGTTGATTAACAGGTGCATATTAGAGAAGGTTTTTCCTAATCAGATGAAAAAAGCTAATATTACTCCTCTCTACAAGAAGAAGGATAAGCTTGATAAAGACAACTATAGGTCGTCAATCTACTTCCCATATTATCAAAAATAATGGAAAGGGCCTTATATGATCAAATATATGAATATATGAACTCAAGGTTTCATAAGTACTTATCAGGATTTCGGAAAGCTCATAGTTGTCAAGACATACTTGTCAGAATGACTGAAGATATCAGACAACATATTGATAAGGGAAACACTTTAGGTTTAATTGCAATTGACCTATCAAAGGCTTTCGACTGCATGCCTCATGGTTTATTGATTGCCAAATTATCAACCTATGGGTTTGACATGGACTCCTGTCAACTTATGCAGTCTTACATAATGCAGAGACAACAAAGAGTTAAGATAGGTGAGACATTCTCAGACTGGATTCACAACATCAAAGGGGTCCCCCAGGGATCAATATTAGGTCCTCTTTTGTTCAATATATTCATCAATGATTTCTTATTTTTCAAATTTTATAGCAAAATATACAATTATGCAGATGATAATACACTCCTCAGTATTGGGAACGATCTGCAGATCTAAAGGAAAGATTACAAAATGATTGTATAACTGCCATGAACTGGTTTGAATATAATAACATGAAAGCAAATGCCAATAAATTTCAATTAATGTTTCTAAGTAGGAATAATGTATTAGACAACTGCTCAATTATGATAGAGGGCACTGAAATCAAAGCGTCTGACAGCATTAACATTCTAGGGGTTGAATTGGATCAGCATTTGAAATTGAATATGCAAATTGATGAGATATGTAATCAAACGGGAAAGCAGATAAATGCCCTCAAAAGAATCAGGTATAATTTAGACAAAGATGCTAAAAACACAATTTATAATAGTTACATAAGCAGTAATTTCAATTATTGCTCAATTGTTTGGATGTTTGCAAACAAAACACAATTAGAGAAATTGGAAAATACCAATAAAAGGGCGCTTAGATTTGCCACAGATAAGGGTTACCTAAGTTATGAAGAGCTTTGCAAACAGGAAAAGCAACTCAGTGTGTTTAAACGGTGTGTAAAGAATGCGGCTATACTGCTTTATAAAGTCAGGAAGGACATTGCACCAAAATATCTGAATGAGTTATTTGAGACTCAGAACTCACAATATGAAATGAGGGACAATGACAGACTTTCACTTCCATCTTTTAACACTGTGAAGTATGGGAAGAATAGTTTTATGTACTGGGGTGCAAAACTCTGGAATAATATTCCTGTTGAAATTAAAAGAAGTATTTCACTTAATACTTTCAAAACAGCGATTACACAATGGCTATTGACATGTGACATGGACCACATTATGTAATTTGACTAACCTCGATGTCTTGTTTGTTTCAGAGTCAAATACGAACTGACAGACAGTCAACAAATACAAATGAAGAGTTGACATATAAAATGACATGGACATTACATAACTGACTTTAACTTGGACATTGCATGGACATTTTGAACTGCTTAAATAGACATTCTATTCCTATTTTTTAATTATTATTATTTTCTTTTCTTTTGTATTTTCGATTTCATATTTATTATTTCTTTTATTTTGTGAAAGGGTCGTACAGAAGTGATAACACTTAAGATTACTTTATATTTTATATTGTATTCGGATTGAAAACGACTGTAAATAAATGATACATACAAGCCTGCATCTCACCATATACTCCTAAATATTTCATAAGTTTACACATACATTAAATGCTTCAAAGGTATACAGGGCTGGGTACCTAGTTATCATATGGTTATCAGGCATGAAAAGAATACAATTCTTTCCTTTATATATATTTTTTTACCAACACTACTGTTTTTATTCCCTCACCTAAACCGCTAAAATTCTAACTAGCCAAAATAATATAGGCTATTATTACAGTGTTATTTTGTTATGACTACCATGCCTTCAGATAACAGAAGTATACAGTGCAAATAAATGCATCAATAAATAATACCTATTCCTATATATATAAGTATTAGTCTCACCTTACTGTGAAGGAGGACCTCTTGGACCTTGGGACCGGACCTTTGGTGCCTGGGAAGTTTTGTCAAATTTTGCCGCCAGAGCTCCCTCGGTGTGGGTACTCAAAAAAGCGTGACGTCACGATATCTTGGGCAGGCGTGGTGAGATTCAACATGGCCGCGTACCGTGTCAAGTTGTTTTTCCTGTTTTCTAATGTCGGATAGTTGGCTTGTTTACGATGGACTGCAGCTTAAAAGATGCTGCTGGGTAGCCGATGAACTCTTATAGAATTGGTTAATTATGTCTATTGGATAGCGTCGTGCTGAGATGAAAAGATAAACAATTTCAAACCTGCGATATATTCGTCAGTGGATTGCAAATTCATAACTAGACTTTTGCACACTTGACAGAGAGTTGTGCAAGAAATTATCACCATGGCATTCTTAAAATTTTTAAAGAACGTCTTTGCTGGAGGTGAGGAAAAAAAGAAAGCAAGAAATTTGGAATATATCAAAAGGAACGCTGACCCAACTGAACTTTGGGACATTGTTGGGGAATTGGGAGATGGAGCTTTCGGCAAAGTGTACAAGGTAAGCTGTGATGAATTATTGAAGTCAAGAATACACATTTCACAGTTGGTTTAGCACACCGCAGTTTGTGGTTATAGCTAATTGATCCAATTGTAATTGATGTAGTAGCCTTTCAGTGGTTAATGAAGCAGTAAATAACCTACTTATTAGCTCTTATGCTTATTCCATGTCATTTGTGATTTATTTAGTTGGAGCATCCTTTCCAAAGTTCACCTATGTTTACAAACATTGCCCACAGGAAAGTGTCACTGACTTGCTGTAACCTCTGTAAATAACTCTTAGTGTTGCATTGTCCTTCTGTGTGCCTTTTAACTTTCAATTTTTGCTCTGTACTTTTCACAAAACCAAAACAATTAGTGAAATTTAGTTTGGCAGATGTTATTACACAAACATAGTTGCGAATGAGCTAAATTAATTTGCTGTATGCAGATAAAATACCCCTGCTCTGTTGAGTTCAACTTCCAGATGGGCGAAAGTGCCCTATTGATTCTTAGGATAAACATGATAAAACACAATTGCTCTTTAGAGGTCAGAAATTTGCTTCCTCTACTGTCATCTCAAATTAACCCCTGATTGACCTTCTTTATCTTTGTAATTACAGGCCCAGAACAAGGACACAGGTCGATTGGCTGCCCTGAAGCAAGTCGATATTCAGAATGAAGAAGAATTGGAAGACTACAGTGTCGAGATTGAAATCTTGACTGAGTGCCAGCATCCTAATGTCGTCGCTCTCTATGAGTCTTTCCTGTTCAATGACAAATTATGGGTAAGTGTATCAATGATATTGATTAATAATCAATTATATCATAAGTCATGACTCCAATAAATCAATATGACAGATTTACCTCACTTTCTAATGTGTATCTAAGGACACCCATGTTATATTTGTTGCACTGCTTTTCCGTAATAAAACTACATCGCTATTGCGTAATATGTGCTGCCATTTATATGGTTTGACGATGCTCTGTTGGAAGATTTGGGTCTGAAAACTTTATTACGAACTGTAATTGAGTAATTGTTGCTTATATTTTCTGGGAAGCCCTCTAAAAGCAATACATTTGGGGTATTGAGATGTGCTTCTCAATTTCAGTGTTTGATGTAAATATCTGTTGTAGAATCTGCTTTTAATCTTAGTATTGCTTAGTTTGTTGCAATAGACTACACCCCACTCAATAGGTATGTGTTATATTACTTAATTTACGTTATATCAATGCTAATTTCAATTATAACATATTAATTTCAGATGTATATAGAGTTTTGTGGAGGCGGTGCACTGGACAGCATCATGCTGGAATTAGAAAAAGGGCTCACAGAGACACAAATAAAGCCGATTGCTCGGCAAATGTTGCTCGGTATGGACTTTTTACACAGTAGCAAAGTCATCCATCGAGACATAAAAGCGGGAAATGTGTTGCTGACTGCTGAAGGCGATGTTAAACTTGGTAAGATATATTTTTTAAGAAGTGTGTTTGTATGTTTATTTACCAGAAGAAGCATATATGCTTATCGAGCTGGTACAAATTAAAGATAGAGAATTTACAATAATACATTATGATATTGAGAGAATAATTACATGTGTATTAAAATAACATGCGATTTGTCTCAACACTACTGAGTCTGAAGCTTAGTCAGCTTATATTAATATGACCAGCTTAAATACCATGCTTATGAGTGTACAAATTATCTCAAGATCGTTTTGCTATGTCGCCTTTAAGTCGATAGTTTTTTTAAGTAATATGCGTAATGTTAATTGATGTTTGTGATAAGACTCTATAAGGTCCCATAATGACCTGTTGATCTCTTATTTAACTATCGTGTAATTAAGATGGTGAAACAATTTGAAAACTGAAACCTTAGTCTGATACATTACAAGGAGGTAATTGTAATTGAATTGTCCCCACCCCCTTGCAAGTTTTGAGACAGAATATAATGCTCACTTTCTAAAATTATTCGAAAATTAATACTTCTATAAATAACATTTTGTTTTTGCCATTGCAGCTGACTTCGGAGTATCTGCTCTAAACACAAGAACTAAACAAAGAAGAGATTCATTTATTGGAACACCATACTGGTAAGTTAATTAGTCTTATATTTTGTAAATAGATAGACCCAAAATTGTAAAGTTGTCATGCTTGAGATGTTAATATGAAGACCACGTAGCTTGTCATTTTAAGAACTCTGTTGTGTGTCGATGTCAAATGTTGCCATGGCTCAACATCCTGCGATCATGTAATAATTGTGATCGATATTATTAGAAAATGGGATCAAGAGTTTGACGTCAACTGAAATTTTTTACTGCAGAGATTTTTTAAATCCGCAAAATGAGAAATATTTTTGTGTATTGTGGTCAGTGCAGGGAAGTGATTTGAGTCGATTATCTAAACAGGTCAAAAAATCTGGTTGATAAGCTATCTGTGAAGTGTGTCTGTAATCTTTTGATGCTAATTTGTTGCTAAATGCGGTCATGTTTAGATTTTTCCATACTGTTTAATCAATGCAATATGCTGCATGTATCAGATTATTGTGCTGTTAATGAAAGATATAAATCAATATTTCAAGGGTCTTCCTATTATTGAGGGCAAAGGTTACCCTTCAGCAGTTCACACAACATATGATATAAAATAGGGCATATGTCTAATATTCTTGATAAATTTGTTGTAAGCATGTACATATCTATTGTATCATTCAGTGGTTTCCTAGTTATCCTTGCATTATTGTAGCTAGTCAATTGAATTAAACTTCACAATTTTAAACTGTTAATTAACTACATAAAATATTGACTCCACCCCTATTATCATTTGATTATAATATGTCCGTTTGCTGTGTCAATACTCCACTATAGAGCTGGTAATAGTTTTCAGGAAATTTCTTAAATTTCACAATCTCCGGTAAAATTCATGGAATTTACCTTTAATAAAATGCAAGGTACCCTAAAAATTAAGTAAATTTATTCAAAGGTACAATACATTTGTAAGGAAACTGAAGTACAAAACATTTGTTAATCATTTGTCAGAGTCAGAATATCATTTATTTCCCAAAATGGCAGATTATTATAGCAGATTATTATTACATATAACACAAACAGTAAATATAGTAATTGGGCGGAGACATCCCAAAGACATAATTGTCGCTGTAGGGATGCCACCTTATGATATAGGGAGCATATACAGTACATTTGGAAGCAAGTACAATGCATTTGCCCGGAAGGAGAAGTGAGACATATAAAACAATACATTCGTAAGGATACAGAAGTATGTGTACATTAGTGATAGGAAACATATTAAAGTGTGATACATTTGTTACTTAGGATACATACATAGTTACATTGAAGAACCATAGAAAATCCCCTGTAGCATTAAACTGTCAGTCATTTCTCAGTGTTTCTCTAAGGTCGAAGTTGTCTCTGTGTCTCGACTCCATGTTGTTCAGTACCAATGCCTGGAGACTTCATTAACCTGGGACTAACCTGCTAACCCCTGGGAAGGGAGGGATCTAAAGTACGGAGTTTTTGTGGACATGCATTCTTGCACTTAGTAATATACACTATTGCCAAATTTGAATACTGTGAACAATGGTAATGCTATGAAATTATAAATATATATTGATACTTGTGTTTACAAAAATGACACAATTGCACAATAGCTTGGTTTGAGACCCGATTTGATAAGCACTTTGCAATTTAGCCCACTTATTTTGATGGTTAGGTGTAGTGATGGGAGTCGGTAACATTTTTGTAGTCGATCATCAGTTGACAGAAACCAACCGATGATCGATTTTAGTCTGGATACCTAGGCCTATAAACTTATTATTAAACTCCATACATACTTACAAAATATTGAATTGTGGAAACACAACACTAAGTATCACTAACAACTGTTAATGAGAATCAATAGAATACTTTATTTTCAAACCTTAAATTAGTTCCTACATCAGAACTGATGAAAATCGGTCCCAAAGCATTCAATCGATCGTCGCAAATTTTTATTAGGTGACTGACGATCGAGTATAATCGATCGTCGGCCCATCACTAGTTATGTGGTCTTAATAATGTACAAATCTACATAATCATGATAATACTGATAACAGTCAGCCAGAGTGGCTAAATTATTCTTCCTTTGAATTCTATTGTGCAGGAAACTAATGAAACAATGTAAAATTTAATAATGTGATAGCACAACATTTGTAGGCAATATACATTGGGTGTGGCTTTCGCTTATAAATTAGTGTTGCATTGTATATATTCTGTAATAGACATTCCTAGAGTAGGTGGTCGGATTATTCACTTTCCTGCATTTTTTTGTTTACGACGGGGGTTGGAAAATCATGATGGACGCATTATGAAAATTCAGATTCATGAATCATTGTTTTGTTTTCTGGTTTTGGACTGTAATTTATGGCATGACTCACTGAGTCAGGATTACAAGTTTATTTTTACGAATTTTCATGACAGTCCAATTACACAAAATACCGTATTTAGTCGAATATAACCCCCCCCCCCCCCCCCCAACCCTCAAATAAGGGGCCCACCTCGAACAGAAGCCCAGGGCAACTTCCTTCCCAAAAAAATATAAAGGCCTCGCTCAAATAGAAGCCCCCCTCCCTACTTAGTAAACTTAAAGAGTCGTACAGAAGTGTTTACGCTTTTAAACAACGACTTTAAATAAACCTTTACATACATACATACATACATACAGACAATTTATTTGACCTGTGAATGGAGCTGAAGTCCAAGAATTTGAGGTCTTCCGGTATTTTTGTACGATTTTCACAATTTTTGGGTGCCCTTTATTGTCCCTGAAACAATTGAGGCCCACCTGAAATAAAGGCCCTGCTGATATGCTCTCTAAAAAAATAGAAGGGAGGGCTTCTATTCGAGTAAATACGGTATGTGATGATGACAGTATTCGTGTATCATTATATTTCTGGTGAGATCATATGTGCTAGCATAGAGGCCATCGAAGATAAAACATGTCAATCAATGCTTTCAATTAAAATAATCTGCAGATCATAAAAATCTACAGTAAGTCCCAAGACATATCTTGGGTAAGTCTCAGCCAGCGAATTTTCAATTAGATATCTATGCTGTAATGAAACAGTTCAAAATTTTGAAATTACAACAATAATATCACTTGGGACACATTTTGGCAGATAAATAATGTGAATGTGACACAGATTAACAACATAATGAAGGTGGGTCGGTGGATTTGGGCTTTACATCCTGTATTTCTGCACCTGATAGGCTAATTAGAACAGGCAAGGACCATGGCAATGAGATGATGGATGAAACTGCTATCCAACTTAGGCTCGTCGAGGAATTGAACCCGGGAGCCAGGTTGAAAGCCCAGTGCACTACCACTGAGCTAGGCCCCCACCCTCAACTAGAAATAAGACAATCAGAAAGTTGCTGTAGTAGTTGTGTGATGTATTTTATCATTGTTACTAGTCTGAAGCTTACTAGGTTAGTCAGCTCATGTGACCAGTTGCCAGAGGCTAAAGTAATAGTGAGATGATAAGGCTGGGGAGTCCAACGTAATGTTGTAATCTTTTTTTATATTTAATACGATATCCATATGATATGTGAAGCATTTTTTTGGTATTTTCTCAATATCACTAGCACTCAGTGTTCCAGCTAGGATTTGAATTGGGCATGGTGCACAAGAATATCAGGGCACCTAAATGGACTCATCAAGGGTGCCCAGATAGTTGGAAAAAAAAAAGAAAAAAAATTCTTCACTTAATTTTGAGCGTGGTGCTGGCAAAATAGGCATGGTGCAAGGAGCGCTGAGCATGGCGCAAGGAGCGCTGAGCATGGCGCAAAGAGCATCAAGCATGGCGCCTTGCTCAAATGGCCTAGCTGGAACACTGAGTGGCACTGAGTTTAGTAGTTGCTACATCAAATCAGAGAATTTAATCAAGGCATCCAGGATGACATTATGCTACAATGTGCAAAACAAAACCCATGTTTCGATGATTTATTGAGTGGTGCAAATCATGTAGCACATATCCTTATGCATTGTTTTTGAGTACAATGCATGTTCAACTGTATATCTATGGTGTATAATATATAGCTGTACAATGTGACACCAAAGGTCAATGACCTTCTATATGTGACAATAGATAAACTGAAAAAATTTTAAGATTGACTTTATCACATCATTATTTGTTAATTTTCTGATATAATAAGTACTTGTATTTAGCTTAAAAATGTTTGTTGTGTTAGATATATCATATGTATATGGAAACCTTTTTTCTTTGTGCAACCATTTTAACGGCATTGTCACCACTAATAATTCAAACTCATAAGATTTCTAGTAGCATGGTGTGGACTCAAGTCACATCTCATCATTACATTGCCCCTAATAGTAATATAAGATATGAGAAACTCAGTAGTACTCGTAAGTCTTCTTTGCATATGTGTTCAACAATATATTGAACAATTTTTTGGTTTTCGTTCTATATACTATTGCGCTATCCTTTGTGTGGTCCAGTTAAGTGTAATTTTCACAGTTGCCCACCTGGCAACCGTCTAATTACTGGATGCTAGAGACAGGAGTAATTGGCCGTCATATTTATTGTGATATAGTGACACATTTGCACATATTGCGGTCTGGCACAATAACTATCCATGTATAGCAGTTTATAGCCTTTTATCAGTTTGTATCATTATACAAAATATATGTTAGATTTGTTGTAAGAGCCGGTATCGCGCGTTGTTTTGAATTTAAAAGCATGATATCTTTACTTCGAAGTTATTTATTCAAAGAAATGAGCCACTTAAAACTATTAATCCAACTTGCAGACCTTCCTGACTTAATCTAATATAGTGTAGCTTTAATATAATAGGTTTAGTTCACGACAAATCGCATAGCAACAGTCCTGTACTTCGTATTGTAACTTCATATTGACAAATTATTTATCAAAAATCATCAAAAATACTTTGTTTATGAGTTAATAAACTGCATAAATTCTGAAGCTCTTAATGTCTTTTTTAACCATATGTTAACCATGATTTTTATTCATTTTTTTCATGAATTGAGTTCATTAAGTATATTTATTGTAGAATTTTTTCCACGTGGGCTAACATTGAATTTTCTCATGAATATAACCAGTTGCAGTAGTGGCGTATGAATATTTTTCTTACTCTCTGAATCGAATATCTGATGCTCTGGTAAAACTGATGTTCTGGTAAAACTGATGTTCTGGTAAAACTGTGCCAGAAACTGTGCTCCATAGCTGGCCACTTTGCTAAATAATGATAGTTTGTATATGCAAAAATTGTTAACCAGTTCAATTGTACTAGTAATTTCAATGCTATTTTACTGCGAAACTCAATTGAACAGTAACAACTAAACTCCATACTGCTCTAGCTATTTTTGTCTTATTAATAGTTTCATAGCTGGCCACTTTGCTAAATAATGAGTTTGTATATTCTTAAATGAGTTTAAACTAAGGCTGTACACCGGTTCTCGATATACCTTTTGTACCGGTACAATGATAACAATACGGGAATTGATAACCGTTATTCATAATAACGATACAATTAAACGGTATGCAGAGCAGTGTTTTTGAGCTAATAAGACACCTGCTACCCAAATGTTCCAGTGATTTTGAAAAATATCAGCACACTTTCATTGCAACGACATTTAACAACATTCTGGAATTATTCCATAAAAATATTGTTCATTATATTTCATTGTGAATTGTCCATATGTAGGCTTTGTTTATTCTCCTATTGATATAGCTTAATGATACGTTTCATGATACGTATCGTATCGGTTTTACTCTATCGTGATATGTATCGTATCGTATTAAAGATAAAGGTGTACAGCCCTAGTTTAAACGGTTCAATTGTTCTTGTAATTTCAATGCAATTTTACTGCGAAACTCAATTGAACAAGTACAACTAAACTCCATACTGCTCTAGCTATATTTGTCTTATTGATAGTTGTTTGCTTATAACTACAGTGATTACATTTTAGTGTTGATATAATGAAAGACACCAGCTGGCTCATAAACAGTAGTATTTGTAACTCTTATTCGTATGTAATGAATTTATATAGTTATGCAAATAAAAAAGAAATATTACATATTGATGTTATTGACCGGTGTCAATAGAAGTACAGACTGCATTGATTGTTTATTGTTTCGGATGTAATATTAATATTTTTTATGATATGAGCAAAACGATTATTTGTTGCTATATGTACTGTACATGAACGTAGATCAAAGTTACACGTGTAAGGGTCAAAAAAGTTTGTGCGGCAGGTTTGGAGAAGTTTACATTTTAGGCCTTTTTAAGGCAGAAATCCCTCGACACTGGTCAATGTCGGTCACCGGATGGTAGCCTGGATTAAATTTATGGAAATTAGTTACAAGTGCTGACATAAATCCTTCTTGAAATTGCTATTAAAATTTATTGCATATTATGCTTATGGTTCATTTGGATAATTTTGCCTATTGTAGCTCTATCTGAGTTGCCTTAGAACTAGAAAATGCTTTTCTCGTAACAGGTATTCATAAACTTTTAGGAAAGTAAAGATTTCTTGGATATATATACATATAGATAATATTATCAAATGCTGTATGATAGATAGATAGAATCTGATAGATAGCTAGGTAGATAGATAGATAGATTATTTTATTTTTCCATAAGTCTTACATGCAAAAATATATAATATAGTAAAAATTGGCAAGGATGCCTAGTAACTGAAGAGTTGAGGTAAGGAATGATGAATGGGAAAAAGGAGGGCGGTGAACCACTGCAGATATGAGATCGATCCATGTGATATAATCATGATTATTGTTGGAATGAAATCGAACTGAAATAGTTACGACCACAAGAACATTTTTCTTCTGCCTTTGTTATCGTTTATGTCCAAGAAATTCGTATTTTTAGCCCAAATTTTCACCATCACTTCCTCATGATCCTGTGTGTAAAATACCTGATGTGATAAAAATTTGATTCCGTAACAATCTTGAGAAAGTAAACATTTTCCGAATATATCTTATTTAGGGTGCGGTTCACAATGTACTATCGATCGTTATATTAGCCGCAATGTCAGGCCAAGAACTTCATGTTATTTTATGCCTTTCAGTTCTTCAAGGTTATTTTTTTTTCCCGAAATCAATAAAGTCATGGAATGCTTGCGGAAAATATATCATTTTATGTATAGCAATAAATCGTGAATGGACTATAATTTAATAACCTTTCATTGTCATCATTTCGTCTACCTCCACCAACTGGTAATTTCAGCTGACTAACTTCAGACCCAGTAACATCGAGACATTGGCACATGTTGACACATTATCTCCTCAAAATAGGCCTCTTGAAAATCCTGATAATATGTAAAAATTGTAAAGACCACCTCCATATAAAGATCATTTCATTGATTTCTTGGGAGTGATCTTTTGGCTTAGTGGCTAAGGCTGCTGAAGGTCCTGGGTTTGATCCCCAGCCCAGGCTACTTTTATGAGCTATCTCCCAGCTGGATGTCGATGGCATGAGATGTTAAATTGGAGGTGCCTTGTACTCGATGTCTATGCTGAGGCAAGTAAAAGACCCCACCCATGGGGTAAGTTTGTCACATGGTGTGAACTCCAACTCATCATTACGTCTGCCTCTGGCATCTGGTCATATGAGCTTCAGACCCAGTAACATTGAGACAATGACATTATCTCCCTAAAATAGGCCTCTTGAAAATCCTGATAATATTGAAAAAATGTAGAAGTTCAGATAGCTTGGAAGCAGTCCTGTCATTTTTCGTGGTATATTACATCAGGTTGAATAAATATTGTCTGGACAGTATTTCACATAATTGAAAATGAGTAATTGTGTTTTATCTGCTATGACTAAGTCAGTCAGATTAACTATATGAAAATGATGATTGTGGAAGAACAACAGCACGGGAAGATTAGTGATAGTGTGTGCACTCATTATTTTTCAGTATGAAAAATAAAGATTTAACATTTTGTTCAAGTAGGTAGGAAGACTGTAAAACCGCGTGCACATATAATCCGACAAAAAAATATAAGGACTGCTGCATGGCCCTCATTCTTAGAACTCGAGATGCAATATGAAGACCATTTCATTGATTTTCTGGGGTTACCTTAATAGTGGGGTTTCACTTAATTATGAAAGGTTTGGTAATTTGTACTGGAAAATTACATATACCTGAGAAATCTCTAATGCATGTTAAACACGTTCAACCATACACTATAATAGTATATACAGTTGTAAGTAACAGGACCCGGATCCTAATTACAGTTTAATTACCTATCATTGTTGTTACAATTAGTTGGCATGGTTACAAAATATCAGATGACTGTTGTTTACCTATTGGGGATATACATTTGTTTTGATAATGTATCAGTACAAGATTTTGCAGGTGAAAATTGGACTGAAATTGCACAGGTGTTGACAAACAGCCCAAGTACTATATATATGCTATAGAGCTAAATTGTGTCTGTTTTTTATAGAAATAAAGTTATTTTGGGGATCCTGTTGAAATATTTACAATGAGAAAATAGACTCAACAGACTCGCCGTGTCTTCGGTTGGAAAAAAGAATATCGAAATACGATACCAATAAGAAAATAAGGAATGAAAAAATGAAGAAAATATATTGGGACACCTCTTGAAAGCAAATAATCAAAATGTCAAGTCCAGAGAGTTCTGTGTGTGGGCAGCAAGTAAAAAAATAAAATAAAATAAAATAGTAAAAATAAAGAATAAGATTGAGAACCTCCTATTGAGACCATCTCATTTAGAGATGCTTTATAACCCCATTTTGATAAGCCTGCGTCATTATTACGAGCACCTCCCGCTAGTGGATTTTCATGGAAGGCTTGCTATAATTCCACCAGGTGGCTATGTCAGAATACTGCAATTCTATTGGCTGAAAAAGTTCCCGCCCATGAATGTGATTGGCTGAAGCAAGTGCATCCTAGAAGCAGTATTTTTAGTGCATTTTAATGTATATTTGACATCTTATCATTAAAATAATTTCCGCTTTTTCCCTGAGAAAATGTAATTCAGTTAGGTATGATCTACTAAGTCTGAAAAGCAAAACGAGTAATAAGAAGAGATGAAAGACTTATGTCCTTCTGAATTCCGGGCTGCTCAGTGAAAAGACTCTATTTAGTTCTAAGATATTTGATCCAATATTCTTTTCAACTTTTCACCATTGTGATGCTATTTCATAACTTAAGACTACACCTGTATGCTGCCCTTGAGCCAATAAATTAGGTCTTAATATAACATAATTTTAATTAAATTGTGTGTTACGAGAATGAAGTCTCTGTGTATTGCTTGGTTGCTAACGCGGGAATTGTGACATTAAAAAATAATTTATTAACAAGAAATAGTTATGAAAGATTTCATTTTAGAAATTTCATAGAATCAGGGTTAACTTCTTTATAAATACTAATATAATACTTATCAAGTAAAAATTATGGCACGTAATGTAGTACAATGTGGTAGACCTATTTCATTGATGTGAGTAAATAAGTATCATTTAATTAGAAAAAACAACGAAGAATTGATGTGCAGAAATGTATATAAAATGTGCAAAAGGCCACATGCCGATTGCTGTTTAAACGTTTTACATGCATGGCGAACCATTAGCATAAAATAATTAGTAGTAAATTTGTTCGGCCAAATGAAGGGGTATACCAATGTATACAGGGTATTGCTACTTGTGATTGATCTCAGTCAAATTGTGTCAATGTATATTGTGTTTGATACTATCTGTCTGTTTGTATAGTTAAAAATCGAGTAATTTGTTACAGTTGTAATCGGTTAATTATAAGGTATAAAGCAGGGTATGCAGCAGTATATTAGCTACTAATCAAAGGCTAACCAGACATTAACATTAACTATAATTAAGTTCAAGAAAACTGTTAAATGATTGATACTAAATGACTGATACTATTTCAACTCACACCTTTTTTTAGTTTCATTTAAATTTACAAATTAAGGTCCTGGAGTAGAAAGTGGAGAAGTGAGTTTTAATAATGAAATGATTCTAGTGTTTGATACTCTTCGTTAGCTTAGTGGTTAGGGTGTTGGCCAGCTCCTCTTGGGGCCGCCTGGGTTCCGTACTTGGTCTGGGCACTCAATTGTTATAGACAATATAATTGTGGAAGGCCTTTTGTGTGATTGTTGTCAATGCTGGGAAAAACAAAAGATACTATATATAAAACACACCAAACTTCTTTACTTCATCATTACTTCTGCCTCTGGCTAATGGTCACATATAATTTACATATCAGTAACACTGAAAGTAATAAGACACTGGTCAGACAAAAAAAGGATAACTGTTTCATATTCAGTAATTAACACTAGTCATTGGCTGTTGATATGTGCTATCTTAATTGCTTGGATCAAAGTCAATTACAATTTGATGGCAATGATCATGATGATGCTAATGAAACTGTTTATTTTTATTTCAGGATGGCTCCCGAAGTAGTGATGTGCGAAACTGTCAAAGACTGTCCATACGACTACAGAGCAGATGTCTGGTCTTTTGGTAAATAATCCTTTGAAAATTTCATTTCCACCTTTTAAATAAATAATGAACATTCATATAAAGCAGGGTGTCCTGTAGGTTTCAAGATTATTTTAGTTTGGAGCAAAAATAAAATACCATAAAAAGTCCCATCCTATACAGAATAACACAGAGACCTTAGATAAAGTGAATAGTGAGAAAACTAGTAATATACTTTAACTAATGTTGCTGGCTGATGGTGCCTAATAAAGCTGCATATTGTACTTTCCGTCCACCATTTCAAATGTAATATTCTACGCCTCAATCATTTATTGGTCATATCATATGGTACGCATGTACTCTATTTGGGTTAGATTGGCTTTTGTGCTTAGCAGAGCTGACCAATATCACCGACCAATATCAAAATTTATTAGTCCTGTGGTACTTCACATTCATATCGATTGGCCATTTATAACGTGTAGAATGTAGAATATGTTTTATTTTTTACACTCCTTCCAAACTTCTATGTATTCTGTGTCATCAAGGTTAGCCATTGTTGTTGCATTTTACATATAGAGCAATAAGAATGATTGAAAAAATATATGTCAAGGACTCCCGAGTTTTTTTCTTTTTGACAAGTATTTGTGCACTGCGCATGCTAGTGTGTATGTTCTATATCTAGTATACAGAGTATATATATTATCTGTCCTATAAGGTATCAATACCATGATGTTCAAAAGTTTGAGCATTTTTAAACAAAAATGATAATCATTTGTTGTTATTGCGGTCGAAGATTTATTTTTTGTATATAATGAAATTTTCAAAATTTCAATATTTTTAATTGGATGAAATTTAGTAAAATGTATAAATTGGTGCCTTAGGATATTTCCATCTATTTCGTAAGCCAGTCTTTTCAAGTTTCGAATTATTTCTAAATTGCAGTAATTTAAAATATCGGAGATTTTCAAACAGCTTTAAATGCCAAACACTAGTGCAAATGTAGTGAAATTAACACTTAACATAAACTTTGTTCAAACATCCAGTCAAGAAAAAAGTTTTCGTCATGTTGATATACACTAGATATCAAGTTTATGACTTCGCAGTTGGTGAATTACTTAGATATACTTCCTCACCTAAATCGTAAAGTCTCGAGAAATGATCTTCAAATACCTTTAACTGATAAGCGACTTTCTAGATTGGTCTTGAGTGCCCTTCAGAGTTTAAGGATGAGAACATTTAATGTCAAATATTTTTTAGGTGATTTAAATTTGAATTGTTAGTGTAGGCGTATGACAGTTTTGTTTCTTAAAAAAACCCCTCTATAAATGATTATAATATGAAGAAATTGCGAAAAAGACACCCCCTTGAAAATCTGTTGTTTTGCTCCTCATCAAAATGTAGAAATCAAAACAATCCACTCTGACAGTCAAGTGAATTTCTGTAGTTATTGGATGTTGATCCGAAAAATAACTTCATTATAAACCAGAAACTTGTCAATGTTAGAAACTAGCTGGAAGTACCCTGACAATTAATTGTCAAATTATTTTATCCGTAGTTACGTCTTCTCATTATATGTTGCATAATATTGTAATGCATGAAATCAAAGTCTCGTTATACAATGATTGGGGGTGAAAATGGTAGGTGTGGACTGACTGCACTGGATTATCCTAATCTGCTCTCGGTAATCTCATATAAAGGTCTCATGCGATCATTATGATTTAAAAAAACAATCATATACATACAATGCGAGGAAAATAAAAGTAGAGATGATAATGAATGTAATGGGTGACAACTAAAATCAATTTTTTTGTTTTTCTATCCTGATATTCCAGTCAATCTATTAACTCCCGACCACAAATTGCAATAGAAATGACTTTGCTGCCAATTTGCTCCAAAAGATCCATAGAATGAAATATAAAGTCCTCCCAAACCAAATCATTGGAACATGCTCTAATTTGCATAAATTCAAAATGGCCACTAAATGCATGATATTTTCCCATTTTGGCTTAGATTCACTGCCAAACGCATCCCATATTTAGGTTAAAAATATCCTGTCATATTTTCTTTTGGAAGTCATTTTGACAGTTCTGAAAGATAGTTATATATGATTATTGCTGTTGTCTCCCTGAAATTGTTTGATATAGAAAAAGGTTGTATCTATGTTATCAACAATTTTCAAATTACTTTTGAGTCCATCCTTTTAATCAAAGGCTCCTTGGCAGTATTGTTGGGGTTTATTGTATTTACTCTTAAGTTTGTTTGTTGTAGCATTATTTCTTTAACAAACAGCAATAAAACTTATTGTTTATCATTTCATTTTTCTAGTACCGTGACTAGAATCTGATTTATTCACTTTTGTTCACAGGAATCACTTTGATAGAGTTCGCTGAGATGGAACCACCTAACCATGACATGCATCCAATGAGAGTCTTGATCAAAATTCATAAGTCAGACCCTCCTACGCTATGTAGTCCTCGAAGATGGTAAGTGGAGTATTAAAGTTTCCCTCTTAAGTTGTCATATTCAACCTTTTATCACATTTCGACCTTTGTTGAAATTTGGAGTTTAACATCAATTTCATTTATTCTTAATGACTAAGTGTATGTTATTTTAATTCAGGTCGAGTGACTTCAATGAACTGCTGAAAAAATGTCTGGTGAAAGATCCGGAAGGTCGACCAAATGCGATCGACCTCATATCGGTAAGTTGCTGCAATTTGCCAGGTTAACAGCCATTGCTGTTAATGCTAAATGGACTCTAGTCGACTGATACAAACACGTAATCGAAGAAACTATTGATCTATGGAGCATGTGGAATACAGAATGATATATAAAACATTGTAATGATTATTTAATATTTAGATCCAGGAACCTGTAAAGGGAGGGGTTGCAATGATTGGGAGCACTGAGAGTGAAACCCTAGAGAGTCATAGATGCTATTGTCTTGCTGTCCCTGTTATTTTTGCGATACGAAAGTTAATTTCACTGCTATTTAAAATTGTCAAATTTGTTTTGCAGGATCCATTCCTTGCCAAGGCGATGGACAAAAAACCTATTCTGAACCTCCTCAGCGAAGCGAAAGCAGAAGTTGAGGTTGAAGAAAAAGAATTGGATGACACAGAGGTCAAGGTCAGTATTGGAAGGTCAAAGTTCATGGTAGTGACAAAGGTCATTACAGTAATAGTAGGTCAGCATGGACTGATGCCCTGAACCAGGGTACGAAATTCGCAAATTAGCTAACTGGTCCACGTTCTGGGAGCTAACTGGTCCACTCATATAACTAACTGGTCCAAATTTTCCGCCAATTCTACATTATGTTATATAAGTGCATTAATCAATCAAATAGATACACATTGATTTAGTACCTTTAATTAAAACAATCTGATTACATTAATGTGGTCACAATAACTAAATCATCAAAAAATGAGCATAATTTTAAATACTGATAATACAACATTAAACATTAAAAATTTACATGAAATAGAAGTGGCTTTTTCCCCTGTTAGGGTTCTATGAGGCTAATTGCACTTCACACTTCACAGAAGTTCACACCTTTGGTATACTTATTGACTGATTGCAATCAACTGCCCATACACTAGCTTTCCTAAACTGGCGTCCACAATTGCAATTAACCATTTTCCTAGACATCTAACAAGAAATGTACTGCAAAATCCAATAATCTTTTCTCTTAAAGAAATGTCGGCCCTCGCCGACGCCGTAATTTCAACCACTGCTAATCGGTCCACTGTGACCGATAAACTCTGCATTTTGACATTTCTAATCGGTCATTTGGATTTCTAATCGGTTTAGACCGATGGACCGGTGCAAATTTCGTACCCTGCCCTGAACCTTTTAAGTCACGGTCATTATTTGGACTTGACTGTATTCCTCTAGGTGGCTGTCTTACAAATTAACAAGTGGTGCCTTCTTGTGGTTTATTATACTTCATTAGAATAGATAACAAGTTTGAAGTAAAATAGTGACTGATCTTATGATCTCTGTATTATTGTGCATTGGTGACATCATGTATTTTTTTTAGTAATTCCGGGTACGAAGGTCACACGAGAACTGGCCAGCCCTATTGTTAATTTTTTGTTGCCATGGAAACAAGTCTCGTTATTTCTGTATTATGTTTCCAGCTTGATGATGATGACAGCAGGTCGGTTGACATGGAGCCGTATGATGACAATGTGTCATTGTCTAATTCATCCGGTAGCTCCGGCACACCCAAGGTAATATTGGATACCTTCGATAAAAATTTAATGTTAAGCTGGTTGAAGTCTGTAACCTTTAATTGAACTTGTATATAAAAATCCCGAAACCTGTCAATATTTAATATTTTTTAAGATCTATTTTTGGCCTATATTTATGATAATTGCCATATAACTGGTTTGATTTATTCTGGTGTGGCACAGTAACTACCGTGTTTTGTTTTTTCCTCACTTGCTTCGAATTGATTTGCTTGAAATTTTAATTAATTTTTAAGCTTATAAATATAGAACCAGGCTTCCCCTTTCCTTCAACATATTTTTTTCTCACACTGATTAAATGTGAGTTTAAGATGAACTTCGGCTTAGAGTATTCTGGAAAAAAATTTAAATTATGCCAGTCAGCTTAATTCAAGAGTATAGTAAATGCTCATTAGAAAAATTTTAATGCTCATTCTGCAATTAAAAGAAGTAAAACAATCATTAAACTAAAAAAGGAAACTAAAGATGATTAATTTTGTTGAATTTGTGGAGTCTTTAAAAATAAGCTATAAATCAGTTTGTGGATTCGGATCTTCCCTAAAACAAAATTGATTCTTTCGCTGATGTTGTCACAATTTTCTGGAAAATCTTGGAATAATCACCAGTTTTGAAATTTTACTTTTAACTGATTTCACTACATTTCTCTGCTGTGTTTTTAATCATTGTAGATTAATTATGCAGATATTTTGTTGGTAATTATAGGGTTGTATGATCTTGGCCAGATAAATGCATTAAAAGTTTCAGTCCAAGAAATTCCTGAACATTCAAAGTCACTGAAATGGCATTGCAATTGGAAATTGCGTAATCTTTTGGTGATTATTTCAAGATTTAAATGTTTGCTATGCGTGTGTTTAACGAGCATGAGTGATTTTAGAGCGATAGACACCGAGCTCTAGGACGGCGCAAGTCGGCAACAAGCGAACGTTCTCAAGAATCTCCCCAACCTCCTGTGGCGCCATCTAGTGAAAACCAGCAGCAGCAACAACAGCAGGACAAAAAGAAGGTAGAGACACCTAGTGGACAATCAGGGGGACAATCGTCATCAGGGAGACCACCGTTTGTTAAAAAACATTCCAAAGGAGAGGCTCCCAAACCACCTGTGCCTCTTCCAGCTACAACAGAAGAAGCTAAAAATGACGAACAGGCAAGACATAGTAGTGACCTGCACGATGATGACGCTAGCTCGGCAAATTCCGACCCCAGTGGGGTTACGGAATTGACTTTGCAAGCGGTGGAAGGTGTATCTAGTACGGTGGTTGGTTTAACTAACAGTACATCTGAAAATGTAACTAGATTATCAGTAGAAAGTAGCGAACCTTCAACAATTAACACCACAGAGGGTAATGGCGATCCTACTGACATTTCATCTGCCAATAGCAGCCAAGTTTTTAACGACCTCCTGGTCACTAACGAGCTAACAGACTCTGAAATTGTCCCAGTGATATGTGATACTGTTAAGAGTGAGCCAAATGCAGATTTTGCTGCTGAAAATTTACACACTACTGACAGCTCTGATGCTGAGGCCTTTCATGATGAAACTAACAGCTCATTTTCGAAATCACACAAGGATTTTATAAGTGATATACCAGTGAATGAGACTACTGAAATGGTAGTCATTTCTAACGCAGTGGATGTACAGGGTAGCAGTACAAGCGACAATGTGATTTTGAAAAGTGATGCAATTAATACTGGTGACTTTTATGCTGATCCCTGCCAAACCAATGTGCCGCATTTGAGTGCCGATGATCAGGCGAATAGCAAAGATGTCCGAGCTCTTGTTAAACAGATGGAGGAAAAGGCTAAAGATATTGTTGTTCCGAACGCCAATGCTAACAATAGACATGAGGAACTTCAAGAAATTGCCGCTGTGCGTCAAACCAAACTAAACCAAAGTCAAATTGATGATGATGAACCTGTAGAACAGATGACTCAATCTAGTAGACATGAAGAGCTAGAAAGAATCGCGACGTTGAGACGAAAGAAACCCAAGCCACCTCCAAAAGTTGATGAAGATCAGGATAAAACGAAAAGTTTTGACAGACAAGAGGAGTTGGAAAAGATCGCAACTTTGCGGCGAAGTCAAAAAGGCAAGAGTATAATCACAGACGAAGAAGAAAATATTGAGATAAAACCAGACCCTAAAAGGCAAGAAGAACTACAGGAGATTGCATCATTACGTAAAATTAAACAGAGCCAAAGTGTTATAGATAAGGTAGAGGAGGCTGAACCAAAGACTGATTTGAAACGACAAGAGGAACTGCAAGAAATAGCGACATTACGGAGGAAAAAACAAAGTTTAGTTCAAGAAGAGGATGATAATAAAACAACAGACTCTAGCAGACAAGAAGAATTGGAAAAAATAGCAACTTTGAGACGAAGCAAAAAAAGTAGAAGTCGCATAGAAACGGTAGAAGACGACGAAACGAAAGCGGTGTCTAATAGGCAAGAAGAACTCAATGAAATTGCAACGTTGCGTCGATTCAAACGAACACAAAGTCAAAGTGAGGAATCCAAGACAATTTCTGATCCTGCAGTGCCAAATGATGAAGACCATAAAAGTATTAGCACCAAACTAGACCTCTCCGGTGATACAGAAACAAGTGATAACCTGAAAAAATCCGCAGGAGGTGTAGCGCAAGCCGTGGGACTATTTGAAGCAAAACTCTCTGAAGTGTCGACCGTCGATGTTAACTTACGACTAACCAAGGTTTGTCTTCCTATAATTGCGTTGGTCTACTGATTGAGTTTTGTCCCGATTATTATTAGGAAGAAATTGTTTTGATTCATTTGGTGTTGTTGTACATTATTTTCTGACTTTTGTGTTCATCAAATTTGAGGAAGATGGTTCAACTTTGAAGTTGGGGTTTATAAAGGGCAAAATTTAAATGTCATTTTTATGTAATGTTTTGTTGTGTCATCAATTTTTAATGCAGAATGTCCAAAAATATGCAGACTTTTTTTTTGCCCAATATTTCATTGATAGTAGCCACACTTACTCATTTATGAAACATACTGCTACTGAAATTACCGAATAAATGATTTAGTGAAATTTTGTGGCGATTTTGCAACTTCAGAAAATTAGGATTTTGAGATGGATTTCTCACAGGCAAGTTTTATCACTCAAAAAGATTGCCTTTAATAACTAAATGCTTCATATATTGACAAAACTCAGTTGGTCTGACCAATGCATGCTCCCCTCAGATTCATTGATACTAACTATCTTAAAGCTACAGTTAATTACTGCAATATTTGGATGTCATAACGAATGATTTTGAGATTTACGGGAGCTACATTACATAAGAGTTTACTTTAATAACTTGACAAACCTCAGATTTCATATTATGGATACATGCTACCAATTCTACATTGTTCTACATCAATCTTCAATTAAATCGAGAAGTTTCGATCACCACATCCAACACTATCTCTGCTTGATATACTACAGCTAGACTCAAATAGTCAATTTCATGCATGAAATTGTACAATTACTGCTTGAATGCATGTTAATATGGTTGCTTGCGTTGTGTTGTCCTAAAACTCTTGTATTGTGTATCTGTTGCCATGACGACATTACTTTACTGTGTTTTAACTGTGACGTGCCTCTGCTTGTATTCATGTTATTCGTGGTGGGTTTTCCATATTTGGTGAAGGCTTACTCGTTTCATTATTACTTATTCAAATATGTAACCATATTAAGTTTTTCCATTAAGCGATTTATAATTTCATGTTACTTATCTTTCAGGTAACTTAACAATTTCATATTGTTATGCAATATTGTTGTATAGTTAATTTTGTAGATAATATATTGATGTATGACTAATACATTTTTGTTATATGCTATCTATTAGTCCTATTTAATGTGTTTAAATTGATATTAGTACTTGTATAAGTTAGTATTAGATTTTAGCATGTACTAAAATTTATGGACATGCTTTTTGGATGGACATAATATATATATCTTATGAATTTTATTAATTTATCTTGTAAGATTATAAATTTATATTGTGATATTTATTTCTTTAGTATATATGCATTGCTTGAAGAAAGACAAATGAATGTATTAGGACTTTTAAAGTCAACTAAATTACGTTCAGTTGTGTATGACTTTTTTTCGATTCATAGAAATTGTGGAAAGTTCATGTGCTGTTGTTTTGTCTATAAGTGTTGCGGAGTGTATTATACACATTTATCTTAACATACACCAACATGTCATCGACAAACTAAAGGAATTTAATATTGGTGCAGCAGATAGATAGAAATAGAAGACGAATTATAAATTAAAGAATTGAAGTGATATAATTTGCTTAGGATCTGTTGATAGGTTTTGATACAATGTATAGATGATTTTTTATTTTTTAACACTGAACTGTGTAATATATTTTATTAGACTTTATTGTATATTTTACCAACAGGCTAAGTCAGAAAGCCCTCGACCAGTTAAGGAAAAGACTCCAGAAAAAGCAGCTCCTTCGCCAACACCGCCAAAATCGCCAAAATTACCCGTAACAGATGCTCAAAAGAAGGTGGTACCCTCTCCCCCTGTGCCCAAAAAGAAGACGGAACCAGCACCACCTACGACCCCCACCCCACCCCCTCCTGTCAAAGAAAAAACGCCGAGTCCACCTCCGAGTGTGGTCGTGACCCCAGTGGCAGATAAGGAGAAGGACAAAGATGAATTAACTAATAACTTGTGGGACGACATTGTTTTGGAGGTAAGTCGTATGAAAATTACGATAGCAATTTCCTTGAACCTATAGCTATCTGTTGTATTGCATTTGTGCATGAGGTTTATGTATGCTGAACTAAAACGTTCAATTGTTCAGTGTACGGGCATGACATATTTAAACACATTCAGAAGGACCATTGTTTAATGATGTCATTAAAATGTACAAATATGATAACACCAACTGCACTGAGTGACCTGATTGTATGATTACGTCATTAAACAATGGGTTAGACCATATTGCGGGTGGCTCCCTCTGTTTTATTAGTAGAAAAAGCCCATTGAGATGATTTCCTACGTGAAATATAATGTACCTATTACAAAAGTTGAACGATTTCAAGCCTACTTTTGCAAATAAATGCTCTAGAATATGCAGAGGTGCCAAGTTCATGAGTGGTGAATGCGCGAGTTTTGGCTCTTTCTAACCAGTTTACATTAAAATGTGAAAGATTTATTCGGGTTCTCATTGCATGAGTTACATTAAAATATGAAGAAAATACTAAAGCCCACAGGTGTGAGACAGCAACCAAATGCGTGAGAATCACGCTGAATGCGTGAGACTTGGCATGTCTGGAATATGCCATCCTGGTTTCCTTATTGTGAGCAAATGTTTATGACATGCTTTAACAATTAGCGTGGTTTTCCAATCCATTGACTTCGTTTGGGTTGGATTATTTATATCAATGATTATCTCTGAAAATTGAACAATCAAAATAGATTTACATTTCAGTTATATTCCAAAATCTTCCCATATTTGTCACAAATATTTTTTTGTTATATTCATGACTCACTACTGAAACTACCCGTCACTTCCACACAATAACATAATATAAAAAATTTATAATATATTGAGGATTATACTATGTAGCATTGCATGCTTGGAAATCAATAATTGCGAATTTGGTAACACGCTACAATCTGCAACCTATTTTCACCACTAAAATGTTATAACAGTGTGCGGAAGAGGCACTGCAAAAATGTGTTTATTTTGCACGGATATTTTACATACGAGTTATTGGAGTAACATTTTAATCAATTTAACATGGAGAGTATAGGAAGCCGAAGTAGTCTTTCTGAACTGATTGATTTGTTGCAGCCAGATTGGTTAAATGTGAGTTTGTTACTATGGTGAATTCAGCTGTAATATTATCATAATTTTGCAAGTAGCGAATGATGAGGAACCCAATAATATTCTGTATTTGGTGACTTTTCATTCGCTATTTGTTATAGTGTTTACTCAGTTGCTGATCTTTAAGCAATAAATGTTTCTTTTACAAGTGTCTTATCAATAGTAGTTATATTTGTGTTGTGGCCTGTGATACAGCTAAAATACATCACAATTTTCAACAATGCAAGGTGACAGGATGTCTTTTTAACAATGGTGACGGTGACGTCACAACTAATTGTTAACAATATGGCAATATTAACACTGAACTGTATACATTTCTGTCGGCAGAAAAAAGTTAACCAGTAAGTTTGGAATGAAAATTCCATCAAAATTTGATACAGCAGTAGCATGCCATAATTCCATACACTGTGGTATATTGCGATGTTCATAGGATTTTGTTTCTTTCTGGACTTCATCCGTAATACATTTCAATGTGAGATTTCCGACTAAATTATGGCGTTTCCTTATTTCAGGTGATGCATTCCGAAACGGAACAACCGAGCATTCCGGGAGTCGTTCTGGAAGCAATTAACGAAATCATCCAAGACTTGGAAATTGGAGATGAGGAGGAAGAACAAGAAAGCTCAATGGAAATTGGAGAAGATGATGAGGAAAAGAGAAGTAGTCAAGACATCACAATTAACGGACAGGCTGTACCTCCGAACCAGGTGAGATATCCAACTTTTCTTTAACTTGCATGGCGTATACATGTACTGAAAGATAGCATTTACACACAAAGTAAATTATTTATCTCTCAACCTTTAGTTTTAACAGTTATGTTTTTCTGTTGTCTAATTGTGAATTATTCATTCAAAAAGGGTTTGGTAGTTACATTAAATGATGAATTTGATTGAAAGATATTGGTATGTGCATTGTGCCACTATGATAAATGAAATTGATATGAAAGACTATTCAAAACAGACTTGACCACACTCATTAAACAAAATTTTAATGTGGGGTTAGGTGATATGGAAAATTAATGTAGCCATTGAGGAAGCAAATTTGTTGGTTGAAGTGGTTTAGACATTTGGAATGCATTTATTGCTGCACCTAGTTGTCAGTGAAAAGAATCATAAGCTGTAAACCAAGCAAAATATTTTATTATTTTACATCGGAAATATTTCCAGGAGATCTGCCTCGATATCACTTGCATGCAATAATATAGATGCTTTCAGTGCCAAATTGCAAAAAATTTACATTGTGCTTTTGAATATTTCCAGGATGTTGTTATTAATGGCCACGCAACTTCTCCGAGGGAAAATGGTCCTGCTCTACCGACGAGGAATCGTGCTGAACCCAAATCTCTTGACATCCACAAAGCTAACCGGACAAATAAGGTATAGTTTTTTGGTTGAATTGCAAAGGTTATATCTGATGGCTGCAGCAACCTTTTATAAATCATGTTTATTGATTGACATCTTGCTGACATAAATCATTCTATACTGTAATTTCATTTGGCTATTGTTTATAACACATTTTGAAACAGGATGCGAAGTCGGAAGTCTGAATAGGATTATATATCGATTTAATATATCGATTAAATTCTTAAGTTGTCCAGGTGTGATGCTCAATTGGCCATTCTGTAACTTATTCCTAGTTAGTACCAATTGTTAACCGTCGATAATCTTACTCAGTCCAAACATCTCTTGTAAAATCTATTATTTTTCCTTGCACTGAATTGACGTCTACTGGTCTGATCAGTCATTCCAAGTTCCAGGGTTCCTGCGGGTTATTACAAAGTCTGATGAAGTCTTACTTTATTTTTGTTAAAGTAAGACCCATACAAAGTCCTACTTTTGTCCACTAAGTCTTACATTGGCTTATTTTGATGCAAATGTACTTGAATATTAACATCCATATTGTAATATTCACACTTTTTGGTAAATATAAATGAATAAAAGTTATGAACTTTCTTTAAATACACAAGAACTGTGTTTATTTTATTGTTAAATAGCCAATACCCAGATTTTTTTTTAACGAAATAAAAATTATAGGTGTAAATTACTATATTAGTGGTCTTATTTTTCATATGCACATGGTACTATAATGTCTAACAAAGGTCTTACTTCTTATGAAGGTAAACCTGCAGGAACCCTGTCATGAGATAATCCTCGAAGAACCCTGAGTTAGTGCCAATTGCTGCTAGCCTTCGATAATCATATGAAGTCCTAACATTTCTTGTAATTTATAACCGAATTATATTTCCTTGCAGCACATTTCTCCTGCAGTCGACAATCGCACTAAGCCGCCCAGCACTCCAGTGACTCCTATGACCCCTATGACACCTACGACTCCTTCGTCCATCATCAGCCAAGATGACAGCATCAAACGGTCCGTTAGCAAGGACTCTGAAAGTGCTGGGACAATGGGACGACAGGTATATAACTGTTAGATATGAATGTTGGAATTATTTGAACCCATGATGATGACATCTTTCTATCGATATGCCTATATATTATGACCACACAGGTATTTTCCGTATAGATGTGGCGTTGTGGTTTCGTTTGTAAAATCAGTCGTGGCCCAGTGTTTTCTAGTAAGACGTCTCACCACAGTAAATTTCATTCAGTAGTTTGCTAACACCCATAATCATATATTATAATGCACCTGGATTTCAAAATTTAGTTAGGATGGGGGGGGGGGGGGGAAGGAGGGGTGGGGGTTTCACATATTGACTCATTGCGCAGTGTGGATTATAGTTTCTGATACAAAATATGTCCCATGGAATGCCTTAAATTGTACATGTTAATGTGTCAGTGTTGCTATTGTGCCTGAATACAGTAGTCTTTAAAGGTACCTAACCCAATGTCTTAACATGAAGGGAGGTGCCCTTGTAGGTAAGCTCATTTAAAACTACAAATATATACATTGGGCTGATGGTTTTCAATTAGAGAGATTGTCTCGTTAGTGAAGTAACATGCCATAAGACATAGTCCTGATTCATGTGTATTATGCCAGTTAACATTTGTGGATAAAAATATGAAATAGTTATAAAAATGTACTTATTTTTGTTGCAGGACAACAAGAGCCATTACAGAACAATGACAAAGACAAGAAAATATGTGATAGACGGACAGGTTGTCACGACGACAGCAACCAAGATCGTCATGACTGGAGCTGAGAATAGGAGCAGAGAAGAATATGAAATGAGGTAAATGAAAATTTTTATCAAGTAAAAAGTTAATTTTGCACCCACTCTGTAGTGTCTCAGTGTTGTCCCTAAACGGCAAAATGTTCTAAAGTTCTATTAATCGCCAAAATTGGAAATTAGTTCTAGACCCTGGATGTAATCCAACAGATTGTGTACAGAGGGCACTGATCACTCATCTTTATTATAGCGCCCCTGGTGGTGAACTTAAAAACTACTGCTCCACTGCACAAGCTAAGCTAAAAAGATGCAGATGTCTTATTACAGCACTTCTAGTGTCAAAGGGTGAATAGAGTAAATCAGTACTACATGACTGTTTCTCCGTTATGAGAGGTGTCAGCTCTAGTTTTTCTTGCGAAGTTGAGGTGAAGTCACAAATACTTGAAGTGCTGTGTCACCTCTGCTGCAATATTTCGGCTAAACCAACCAAAAACAGAAATTAAATTTATACAGATGCAGTTTAGTCGTTGGAAAAGGAATTCGAAAATTTATTTACCCAACTTCTATTCCGTTGCAGAATGTTAGCTCAACTGACCGATCATGTTACTGTGACACATTTCGTAGGTTTTGGCACTGGAACATTCAGGGTATCTTGTAGCCATGGCAACAGCTGATACCTGTTGCCCAATCACAGTGTTTGTTAACCTGTGTACAGTTTTTGTTGGCAAATGGTTGAATAAATGTCTATTTCAAATATTTATGCTAACTATGGAATCAAGAAAAAAGAATTTGTTATAAATTAGTTTTTTTTAATTATGCAGTGTACAGTGCTGTAGCTCGAATTATTTCACAACCTGTGATCAATTTTATAAAGCATAAAGATTGATAATTAACATTATCTAAAACTTTTTAGCATGTACATCAATTACCTAAAAAATGGTGAAAGGCTTCTGACAGGCAAATTTATGGCATCTGCTGGTTGGAAAATATAGCGCAGTTACAATAATTACGCAATTATTCTTGGGCTTTTTGTACAATCATTACTGAACTGTATCATATCTTCATCTCGTTTATAATATACACAATATTACACATCACTCCTGTGACACATTTGTCTGTATCACTGCAATATAAGATGTCATTCACCCGATACTTGTCAATCAGCAATATGTCATATGACTAAGTGGCATGACCCAATGCCCTGGGGAGGATGCACCTGTGACGCTACTCCTATTGGATAACGACTACCTATCATCGAGTGTTAATTTAGCATGGTGCTGCCTCTAGGCTATCCTTCGTTTATCATGGAGTGTTTTGTTGTTTTGTAGTGATTTCAATGCCAATTTAATGGTATTCTGAAAATACTATTCTATTGATTATTCAAACCAATTTTAACTTAGTGTTTTGTGGTGATTTCAATGCTGATTTAATGGTATTTGGAAAATACCATTGATTGATCCTATCAATTTTACCTTTAGTGTTTTATTGTCTCTATGGTGTTTGTGTGAAGCTTGGTCTGCTTAAGATCAAATCAGTGGCAGATGTTATGATGAGGTGATAAGGCTTGAGGATCAGTGGCTTTCACACTTAATTTACCTCTAGCTATGAATGAAACATTTATAAATCATCAGTATCATTTAAGATTGAAGATTCAAAGACTCTGAGAAACATGGTAAATTACGTAAATTCATAATGACAGATAAAAGATATAAATTTAAAAGCATGTCTTAGACGTTAAGGCTATTAAGAGCGACACATTTGAATATTCATGGGTAAATTATTTCAAAGATACGATGCAGCTTTGACAGAGGTACAACCGCTGTAAGTCTGAGTAACTATTCATCACATTCATGTTGATCGTAATTGAGGACAGACAATATGAATACATGCCCTGTAAGTAGACTGTTTTTGATTGTTTATTTTTTACAAGTGACATCTTACAAGAGATATTATGGTAAAAATATTCTGCATTCCCAAAGAACTATTAGACAGTGATGAATTACAATATGGCGCAATAGAAAAAGGTTGATTCACATATGATAAAAACCTTGTAAGATTGAAAGAAATGTGACAAATTAAGTCGCTAAAAACATCCAGAAAGTACTGCTACAATTCTAGTTATGTCTGAATATGCTGAAAGAAAATGGTGGTCATGAATAATTACAGCAGGACATTGTAGATTAACGGAGGGCCTCCGACAATGTCACAGGTGGTACATGACCTGAGGAATGACCTGGCCGTGCCTTTCGACTCTCACTATAGGTGGCAATGTTTGGCATTGACGTCCAGGTCCTGTCGCTTGGTTAATAGTGTAGCAGACTGACACATTGCTGGTGATGTTTTCAGACTCTCGGAATATTGTTTTGGTGAATTTTTGATGACTCAGGAAGTTTCAGGAAAATTTGTTTATAGACTCCGAGCGTTGGATTGGTTACAGATTCATAGAAATAGTTGATGCCATCTTTGAGTCAATCGGATTGGATTTTTACACAGGATTTGTTAATATTGAGCAGTTTTGTAGACTTTGCTGGAGTAGTTTATCATTAAGTAACACTGACTGGAGCTACTCATAATCTGCCCAGATTTTTGACAGTTTAGTGGCAATTTTGAACACTAAATCAAGCATAGCAGAGTGAATGTTCATACTTCGCTGAATGGACAAGTCTAAATGTCATCTGAAAAATATATATACAAATACATTGAATTTTGAAACATTGACCAGTAGACTAAATGTCTGCCCCATGAATTGTGGCATTAAGTGTCTGCAGATCAGTTACGATCACAAAATGCATGGTGCTACCGTGCACCTTGACTACGCACCATGTGGTTGATCTGTGGATTTTGTTTATGACTAATATGAATTGAGTATTGGTTAATCAAGCGTGTTGATGTACGAATAGACATTTCTAAAGATTATTTTCACAATTCTTTGTTGGTGAATTTGTGTGAAGAGAGTACATTTAGTCACCCAGTATTTTGAGATGAAACTGATGTTGCATTTCTGTCAAAAAAGTGAACGAGCTGATTTGTATGGATCTTTGGTGTGATGACATGGTAATAACCAGTAATCTAAACATTATCATATTTCTCACATGCAAAGCATCACTCAAGCCTCTTTTTAGCTGTTTTAAGTGACTGCGACAAGTAAACTAGTAGACATTCTATACCAGTTAGACATGTCCTAAGGATTTTTACATACAAGGATGGAGTAATTTTGGCAGATATTTATGAGGTCATTAATCTCAATCATTACTTTACCGCAGGATTTTATGACACATCTTTTGGCAAACTTCCACAATATCATCAACGAGTTAATGAATGAATGGACGGAGTGATAATATGGCATTTTTGGGAGTTGAATGCCAGAATCATGAGTCATATGTGGTTTAATAATATGTGTTAATTAATTAAACGATGTCTTCTAGTGAATGTAGTCCCAGAATTGACAGACTGGGGAATTATAACAGGATGAAAGTACCGGTTAGACACGATATTGTCAGAGGAACTGGGGTGCACCCGCCCCCGAGAATGGGAATCGGACCATACCCGAGTGGATTTACGAGATCGGGGCCCTCTAGATTGTCGCAGCAGTCTTTTTACTCAAACAGACTGTCGCGGGTGTCCCACAGTCACCCGCACCCACCTCAGCACCGTCACATAACCCGCCTTAACCCGCTGAGACATGCAGTATCTGCCTGGAGTCTCGGCTCGGATGGAAAAGACAGTATCGATAAGAACAGTTTGAATTCTAGCAGTCCCACTACCACTAGTGCCACCGGTGGTACTATCTGGAACTACCGCCCTGGAACGGCTGAATTTGACACTTTCGGTGCTTCCGATGAGGCGTTGGACGAGTTAGTTGACTGTCTTGATAGAAAAGTTAAAGAGGCATACAGCTTAAATGAAATTGATAGAATCGGTCGATCCACTACAGCTCCCAACACCCCACAAACTTTTCGAACTAGTGCTGCACCCATTGGGAGGAGTTCACGAAATGGGCAGCGGTGTCATCGAAGTGCTTCGGTGCCTACCATAGACAGAGACACGATTAAAAGGCGATTTCCTAACAATATTGCAATGGCCATGGAGTTGTACCATAATATGTGTATGTTTGGGTAAGTACAGTGATAAGGATAAAAAAAACTAATTGAGATTTCCTTTTTTTGGAATGGCTTCACGTCCGTAGAATAAAAACTTTACTAGTTTGAATTTAAATGAATATTACCCGCTGCTAGAGGAAGAAATGATGAGATGAAAGTTCTAGTCAGATGCAAAATCCACTCCGTTACAAAGCAATACCGCAAACCCACTTCACTATGTCCAGGAACACTTTGTTCACAAGACTAGTGGTGCTCCTACATAATCCGCTTGAGCCGTTTGAATGATTTTGACATCGCTGTCATCAGAATCAATCAAAATCGTCAGGGACCGGTTTCTTTAATAATTGATGAATTTTTCGCGAAAAATTATGGCTTGTTATTTTAAAATCTCCTGTGAGTATATTCATTGATTATTGTAAATCCAGAGATTGTGAATCTACATTATAGATTCCGGTTTCTTGTTCATATTTTGTTGTGTTATGAGAGCAGCCATCAGATAAATATATTTTTGCATCAGTGTTAATACGGTGTAAGTTTTACTGAACACTGGTAAAGAATACACAAACAGCTATAGATAGGCAATTGATGTAAGGAGCGACATGAGCTGTCATTTGTCTCTCTACCCCTTGTAGTTGCTGAACTATGGAATATTAAAGCAAAACAACTGTCTACATGTTGGAGGGACAATGGAAATTAGTAAAAGGCCCTCTTCCATGTATTGTGTATTATGAAAATATTAACCTAGATTTGAGAGTGGCCCTAGTCAAAAGGATTAAGTATTTAGAGCGATGCACTAATTCTGCAAAGCAGAGATGCTTGAAATGGTGCATTTGGAAACTGCTATCGATTCTAATATGCCATTTCAAACTTTCTACTTATTTTCATTGAAAAAATATATTTAAAAGGGAGAAATAATGTTAATAGTGTTAGCCTCTCTATTCTGTACACATAGCTACATGTATGTAATACGGCATGGCGTATAGTCGTCACAGGTGATCTCAATGTATCGTAAATATAGCTCAGGAATTCAAATGACTGCAACAGTTTGTGCATTATCTGTACGACTATTCTACCTAATCCAGATGGTTAGCTGATCGTTTACATTATATTTTTGAATGCCTAACATTTGATCATTATAGCTAGTAACCTCCTTGTCCGTGTTTAGAATTTAGAAGGTCGTGGCGCAATATGTCGCTGTGCTGACCTCGAAATTGTTTTAACGTGTAGTGTGCATGATGTTCACTTAAATGTCAATAATTGGTGTGATCAATGGATGGTGGACTTCATTACGTTAAATAAAATACTTGTCAGGTGTTGTTTACAGGGTGAACATATTTTTCTTGATGGGACAGCGACCATTACACAATTTTTGGTGGTCTTTTGTTTGTGTCCGAGTAACAGCTGGCGGTTGACCAGTGGCTACCACTGTCCGATAAGAGACTGGACTGTTTTTAGACATACACAAGTGACAAATCACACATACATACTTGTGCAACTGTGCATTTGTCTATTTTCGTCTTAAATGAACACAATGTGAAATCTGTATGCCTCAGCCAAAATTACGCTAAAGCTATGAAAGATTTTTAATAGCAAATGACAAAAATGTAAAGAAATGTCCTAGAATCGCAAATAGGAAAGGTGTTTTGCCCTGATAAAGAATTGAATGAAATAGAATTTACTAGAATAGAATATAACATAGCACGATTCTTTGAAAAAGAAGTATATTTTTTATTTTGTGTGCATATAATAGAAATGTGTATTATTGATATTTTCTTCTTCACTCAATATTCAACTATGTAATTGGTGTTAGTTTTAAAAAAAAATGTAATTCTTGAATAAAGAATGGATAACCATTGGTAACTCATGCCTATATAGACCACTACAACATTCAGTTGCGAATCTACGCAATGTTTGAATTAGATTTATTTTTCATGGTCACTTTTAGCCTTAGGTGTATAAAAACCTACTTCTATTTATATATGGACTCGCTCATTATCAAGGAGATTGGGCTAATCTTCTGTTGCTCAATCAGAAATAAGTTTATTGATTTTTGATGTGCTTCGATGAGGAATAGCACAATTAACAGCTATTGATCACCAAATTTATTGGCGACGTTTGAATTACGACAAATATTGGTGTCTTAAGAAATTACTTCGAAAGCGAATTGACCAGATGTGCTTGCATGTTTGTATACTCAACATAATGTAAGCAAGATTTGCCTTCTTGCTTGTCTAGATGCAAACAAAAGTTTCTTTTCAGTTGTCTTGATTGATTTTAGGCGTGCAACTGTTAATGAGGGAATGTATTATTAAATAAACATTATGAGTTTCTTGACATTCTGTACTGAATTGCACGTTATTGCGAAGCAATTTATCAATTTAGTAGTCAGTGGGCCACTCGTGAGCTATATGTACATTGAAGTCGCAATGCATACTCACACTTTCGTAAAGTTAAGGAGTTAGTTGTGTGGGATTATATGAAGTTCTAATTTAATATTTGATATTAAGTTAAAGTGTCTTGTATCCAAATTTATACAACACTGGATTAGCTTTTGAATTTAAACAACTCCTTCACTACCTTTCGTAATGTCTTACATTTTCGTATTGAGCACTTTATTTACGAATGCCCATTTTTAGGTTAAGGTGAACGGTATTTACTTACAAATAACTCGTTTACAATTTTGTCTGGATCTATCAAAGCACACATTAACAACAAAACGTTGTCGTGACTTATTTTGTTGGCGGAAACACCTTGTTTAAATCGATTGTACTATGAAAACGGCAGAACAGAACTTGTGGAATATTTGAAAAAATTGCCATTTGCAAAGATCGTTAAATTCATCAGTTAATGGATACTTACTTTCGTTGAAACTTTACCTCAACTTTTCGAAGCGTTCATTTTGAAAACTTTCAAAATGATTCTAAGTTCTTTCTTTCCTTCTCCTTATTGGAGAGTGAAAGAACACCAAGGACACCAGTGAGTGTTTTCGTCAATGATTTTATTATCAGAAAGATTAGTTCTTTCTGTGCTGCAATAAGTTTCAATCATCTTGATGAAAAATGAAGTTGTATATAATAAATATATTTTCATTTTTGTTTCGATGTTACATTTAGATATGTAATTTTGTTTGAGAAATTTTCAATGTTTCAAAGGACGTGTTATGTTGACCTTGGTTTTTTTTAAATCTATTATGGTTTTCGATGTCGGATTACTATTGATAGTCGATATGTGTTAATTGTTTCATGTTTAGGCAAAGCTTTGGAGCTTGATTATCTTGTTCTTGAGGTAGACATAACGATGGGATGAAACCATTATGCAATGATCTCAATTAAATATCACTTCTAAATGTGTTGTCTGTTTTATTACAGGAAAGCGGACATGCGGGAGTTGAAATTATTACAGAAAGTGGAAAATCGGCAATACCAAGACTTAGTCTACAAAGCTCAATACATGCGGGACCAGCAAGAGAAGAAGTTCGAACAGGAAATGCAGGTAATGGCAACAACTAGCATTTGATGGCTGCACTTTTCAGAATATACTGTCAAAACCTGCCAGAACAGCTACCTGTACAAAATGGCCACCTGCTGTAAGCGGCCATTTCCAACTCCCTGAACAGAATTATCATTGTTTGTTTTATCCCTCCTTTAAGCGACCACCTGTCTTAAACCACCAATTGGTCAATTCCCATGGGTGACCGCTTAACACGTGTTTGACTGTATGATTGTGTAGGTTATAGTCTTAAGTATGTTATTTCTGAGTGATGGGAACATGTGGGTCAACATTGCCCCAATAAGTAAATTGGCCTCTTGAGTAAACGGTAAAGCCTCAAAATTATTGTTGCATCTAAATTAAATTGTTGTGTAAGACCTAATTTTTCCCCCATGAGAAGGGTGATAGTTTTAAGATTAAGAACCTTCTGTAATAATACTTTTCAGCCAGTTTTTAAATTTTTTTTTTAATTTTTTTTTAAATAATCACTACTCCTTTATGTAATTTATGACTGACTGGCCAAATGTGAAATTTTCTTGAAAGAGTGCAATGTGCCAGGATGGTAATAATGCAGAAAATATTTTATAAAATGGCAATTACTGGCTTTTTATGGGCTTTTGGACTAATTTTGTGTGTTTTTTCTTTCAGACATTGTTACGAAACTATGAAGTAGACATAGAACAGCTCACTAAGCAACAAAAACAAGCAGTTGAAAAAGCAGAAATGACCCAAACAACCGACCAAAAAGTGGCAGCAAAGAAACTCAAACAAGATCAGGTATGTTGGGTCATTTTTGGACTACAGTGGACCCTTGTTAATCCGAACACCTGGGTTCCTAGGCCATCTGGGTTTTAGTTCTAGTAGAACTAAGAAATCTGGAATCGTTCCAGCACATTCTGGGCTTGTGGTGTTCTATACTTTGCATGTGATAACTTAGGACGTGTGGCAGTAGACAATCATACTGAAGAGCGAAAAGATTTTGTCAGAGAAACTGCTCAGGCCTTAATCTGTCATCACCGTCAAGATGGTCAGTTTTGGACTGTTATGGATGTAGTATAGCCATTGCCCGAGCTACTGAACTGTTCACTATAGCTCCGTTTTGTTTTATCGGTTATTCATTGTGGACACCAGTCAGAGGACACTGCATAGACCGGGCGAATCTTATCAATAAACGGGGGCAAAAATTAGCAGGTCTTTAAATTATGCCAAAACCCCTGCGACACAAAATTTCAGGTGACCCAATTCAGCTTAGGGTTTGTCCTCTGGTTCACAGACATAACCGATAATAAATAACGGCGCTTAAGTGAACAGCAGATCACTCGGGCAAGTATAGCCACTTATTGGGGAAGGAGTTGAAGACCTCAGAATGGGTAAAGAATGAGCTGACAGTATTTATTGTTTGAGTCAAACTTTATTGTTGCATTTTCTGCATGAATAACTGAGTAACAATTATTTTGCGTTTTGTTCTTCAGGAAAAAGAGCTCAAATCATTCCGAGATGGCCTTAAACAGGAAATGAAACTACTTAAACAGGAAGTGGAGATGTTACCGAAGGATATTCGGAAGGACACGATGAAAAGACGGAAAGAGGAGAAAGAAATAGAACAGGGAGAGAAGGAAAGAAGGTTTTTGGAACATCAATCGGAAAATATTGAGAAAGCGATGAAAAGATTATCAGACCAGCACAGAGAAAAGATCGCTCTTCTAGAAAAACAGTTTCTACAACAGAAACAGCAGTTACTGCGAGGTATGGGCTTTGTGTTTGATTCAGTTTATTGCATTTGGCTCGCACTATAATGATGACATGCTTTTGCGTAAAACTAATTTCTTGAAAATGCATATTCCTGCCTCCTTTAAACCATTTTTATTGTCAGAAGATCTTTGAATTTAGAATTCTTACTTTCCAAAGCCTTAGTTTGGAAAATAAAATGTTATCCACCGTCGTTTAACAGCCACGATCATAGACTGGTCTCCTGCTCTCTGTCAATATCACCCTAGTGGGGGATCCCGTAACCATTACTGCAGTGGCGACACCTTGAGCAAACACTCTATTTGTGCTATATTGTGCCATTCTGGTTTAAATATATTTTTAATTTTGCATAATTTTTTTTCTCAGCTCGAGAAGCAGCCATTTGGGAGCTTGAAGAGAAACAGCTTCACGAGAAACATCAGTTAGCGAAGAAGCAACTGAAGGATCTTTTCTTCTTGAAGAGACACCAGATGCTCACAAGGCATGAAAAGGTCAGTAGTTGATTAAGAAATAGGTTCCATATTTATGCAGTTAACAATTAGCGACTGATTTAAGATTATAAACTTTATTTATCCTCAGTAATAAAATTGTTAGCCCACAGAACTATTGACACCAAGCATTTTAGAGTATTCAGGGCTCAACATTAACACTTGTCCGATTGTCGGGGACAAGTAAAAAGTCTCCAGGGACATGCAGAATACTTCAGGCACTTGTCCAAATGGACAAGTGAAATCTAAATGGCTAAATTGTCTTGTTGTCATTCAAATCCAATTGAACACTAGCAAATGGCAATTGGATATATGCTTGACAGATCATAGGTGTGAATATGAGTTGATTGAACTTCACTGCAAGTGTCAATGGTTAATTGCAATTTAACATGAGTCCACTTCCAGGATAAAAGACATAGTACTAAATCAAAGTTGGTTAGGAATTGAATGGCAGTTATCTTAAAGGAACTTGAGGTCATTAGCATGTTTCTAGTACTGTACACATTTAGTGGTACTTTATTGAAGACATTCTGCTTGATGCACTTAAACTAAGAGTAGAAAAAACAACCGGTCAGTTGTTATTATAATTTATGTCAGCAAGATATATAATGTATCCATCAGAAACAAATTGCCCCTTGGAAGATATTTATCAATTCAGAAACTGGAAAGATATCTTGATAATACGTTTATAAATTTTAATTTCTTCATGTTCAAACAAATTCCTTAGTCAGAAAGATATGTCTTATTTTAATACATTATATAAATAGATAACTCAAATGTATTGGCAATACGTATCGTCTCAATCAGGACAAGTAACATTCTCAGGGGGACAAGTTAAACCCCAAAGTTACTTGTCCAAGGGACAAGTAGATGGAAAAGTTTGTGTTGAGCCCTGAACTGTATGACAAATATGTTTTTTTTTTAATCGGTAAATACTTAAGTTTTGGGGTGATAAAATAAAGTTGTCTGTGATAGCAAATATATAGATTGGCCTTAACGTTGGGGGCCTTAATTAGGAGGCGGTTGCATTAATAAGCTGGCCTTAAAGTTCTGTTTTGCATACTGTAATGTTTATATCTGTACAACATTATACTAGTGACGTAAAACTGATTTTTTGTTGAAGTATTTAGAGTAGGCTATTCGTCAGTTAGCAATGATTGATATTGTTGCACTTTAATTTATTGCATGGGCTTACAATAATTATATATTTTTTTGTCCTTGAAGGAAATCGAGCAAATGCAACGGGTGAACGTTCGTAGAGAAGAGGAGATGCTCGCTCGTCATGCAGTCGAAAAGAAACGTCTTCCAAAAATACAGAAGTCGGAAATGAAGACGAGGCAGCAACTGTTCAAACAGAGTCTGCGAATAAGTCAGATTGGCATGTCTGCTGAACATGAACGAGACAAGATCAGACAGGTTGGTGTTTAAGTTATAGTATATTCTGTTTTAATAAGTTCTACATGGTAGTATTATAGAATTCACATGGACTTGTTAATAGTAGTTATACTGTATTATTTATTCTGTAGGAATTATAACATCTCTTTATGGAGAAACATCAACAGTTTTTTTGTTTGGTCTTGTGAAGCTTCTTTTTTTTATTAAAAATCCTATAGATGGCGCTCTCTACAGTTAAGCACCACCTGAAGTAATTCTTAAACTTTTTTTTTTTTTGTGCATTTATTGTCAAAATATTAAATTATTTTAATAATTGGAAAAAAAGATTAATGAAAACAAAGATAGGTGTGTATCCTAGGTATTTTCTCACTAAAAAGAAGATAAATTCTTTAGAACTTGCATTGCTATTTTTATGTTCTTACCAAGGAATTAATTTTTTGCCTGCATGGAATCTTAACCTTATTTATGCTTTGAACTTTTCCAGCTTAGGAGTGAGGTATGAACTTGGTTAAGCTTGCTTGTTGACATTCCAACAAAACTAGAATGATAACTTGTTTGCGAACATCTAACATAACGCTAATACAAAACCTCACTTAATTCTCACCAAAAAAAAATATCACCCAGTGTATCTTCACAATGAAATCGTATTTATCACAGAGCAATTTTGTATAGTATCACATTGAAATTTAATGGTATGTTAGTCTGACACCATAGAACTAAATATTAATTTGAAATATATTCATTACGAGTGCATGGTAATATTAAAGATTCCCTGATAGTAGATGGTAAGGAAAGTAATTGGTATGAAATACCTCGGTATGCATGTATGGTTAAAATCGCCCATTATAATCAGGCAATATAGTCAAATTATCTCAAATCGCACATGAAGGGAATGATGAAAAAAAAAGGGGTTGGCGCCTCTCCATTACAGTGTCCTATCCAGCATGTGTACATTAATCTGTTTTTTTTTTTTTTTTTCGGCCCAAATCATGTTTTTCATCCAATGGTACTGATGACACATAAAACGAACCTTTCGTTTCTGTTCTTTCGCCTATTTGTAGATATTTTTCCTATTGTCTTGGACTCTAAATTGTGAATAGATTGTTTTTGGCAGTCCGTGAAAAATCTCCAATTATACTCCAATGAATTTATCATAGAGACAAAAAAGCAATTGATTTTCTGCCAAGTGCGCCAATTTTCTAACAAAATTGAAACATAAATTTAAAACTCACATCCCTAGAGATTATTTACAATTATCACATCAAAATAGCACTGGTATCCCCCGCTACGGAGCCCTTCATTATATTGCACTCGCATGCTTGAAAGGACAAACTGTGAGGCAGTTTTATTGTCGAGGTGACCTTACAGGTAAAGTCACTTAAAACATTTAGATTTGACAAAAAATCGGTAAAATTTTGTGCTCTTATTCTGAGGTTGGTGTTACTATTAGGTGGTCTGATGGGAAGCTTCTGCATTAAAAAGAATTAGATTACTCTGTTTAATATATTACTAATAATAAAACGAAGTCTAATGTAAAATTTTGTGCATTTAATTTCAGTTTGAGGAGTCAGAAAAGAAGCGAATGAAGGCAGAACAACTCAGACAAGAGTTGAAACATAAGAAACAGTGGGATGAGCTCAAAGCTAAAAATGAGGCTGCTCTAAAAGAGTTGGAACAGTTACAGGTGAGGACTGCAAATAGATAGTATTAATACCAAAGAATAAGAATACGAAGAAGCAGAACTACTACTTCATTTGCATAAGCCTAGTGCAAGGGCTTGTGGGTAATTAAGAAGATGAAAAGATATTGATGTATGACAACGACAAACATACATTTGTAAAGTGCCGTATCTGCTGACATTCTATGGCGCTTGTATGAGTAATCCTTAACAACACAAAGATTATAATATAATTAGTTTAATTTTTTCTGACCGTATTTTAATTGTACGAGTTGTAATGCCTTGATGAGTTTATGTAGCGTGTGAAATTTGTGCTAATTTTTGGATTTTGTTAAATAATCAGAGCGAAAAACGCAAGATGCTTATGGAGCATGAGACGGAGAAAATCAAGGAGCTGGATGGACAGTACCAGGCTGGCCTGCGTGAATGGAAAGCCCAGCTCCGCCCCAGGAAACAGGTAATTAACGGCGGTTTTGTTAATTGTTTATCAGGGAGAACATAAGTTCAACTCGTGTTGTTGTTCAGATTGTAGTTGTGAAGTGAATATTTGTGTTCTAATCTTGGACCATTATTTGAAATCCTAATTGGATGGTTATTAATCTTAAAGTAGGCCCGACGCTAGAAAGCTGAATAATACAATACGTTGCTTGTCCTGTCAAGTATGTAACTGATCCTATGATCCTGTATGTAGAAGAGACTTCTTTCCTTATGTCTTATTCTTAACAGAAATTCTGTTAGCTGTCTCTTCACATCTGGTTTTTAACTTCAAAAATAATCGTCCATGTTCTCACTGTCATGTTGAATTTAACCAAAAATATCTTGATGGTTCAAGTTTGCTGATGTTCGGAAACAACATGAGTAGTTAACAGTATGATTAATTTTCCTGGCAATTTACGGTTGACCTTTTGGTAATCTTTGTCTTTATTTCTGTTCCAAAATCGCTAGTGACATCGAGTGTAAAATATTCATTCCAAGTGACACCTGGTGTATTCTATTCATTCCAGGCCCTGGAAGAGGAGTTTTCAAGGCAAATCGCCGAACAGGAGCGTTTCTATAGCGGAGCGTACCAAGCAGACGTTAAGGGTGGCTATAGCTACAACACTGACAGTTTACCCCGCAAAAAGGCGGACAATCGCTTATCTACGGCAATGTAGCCGGCGCCCTCTTGTAGATGAGCCACCCACCGATACTTTGTTATTCTTTTTACCCCTCTCTGCTGTGCACTGGGGTTCCTGTGACCTTGACCTTTTGACATTCCGCAAACGTCTGATGGAGAATGTTTGTACAATTGTTGTTTTTTTCCTTTTTTTGTTGAAAAAGGGAAAGTAAGAAGGGATTTTTCTTCCTTTGGAAACTGAACATCACTGACGCTTGTTACACTATGTATGCAAAAGATTATACAGTGTTTCAAATTCCATTGTTTTAATTTGTTTATGTTGTTATGTCATAATATTTTTTAGTTATTGTATTACCTATTAAGAGATTTATCATTGACATGCAGTAAACCCAAACTGTTACAAGGCTTTATTTGGATTATAACAATTTATAATCTATGACTAATATATGAGTGAAGATGTTAAACCTAGGAGCACTGACATGTCTGCTTAATGTTTACTAGTCCAATTAAAAGATTTAATCATTTATGACATGAAGTTGATATACACTAGATAACGACACTCACCTCACAAATCTTGTATATATACAGATATTTTAACACTTCATATTATTAGGTTTAAGAATTTTGACTATGAAAAATAGAAAGTTCTGGTCTTATATAACAAAATTCAAATTAGGAAACTGTTGATAGAATTGATGGATACTATTTGTGTTGGTTGTAGATTGGTGCTATGCTCGTAAATTAGTTATGTTAGTTACGGTAAAGAAAAGATGCAGAAACTATCTTAGATCTTATCACAGTAACAGAAGATGATACAAGATATAATACTTTCGGCAACGCTGATTTATAGATCAGGTATACAGGATTTTTCAACAGTAATGATTCTTAGCAGAGTCACAGTAACTTTCTAAATAGAGTTTCTTTATTTGTGGATTCTGATCTTGCAAGTAATTATTTGTCCGCACTGATGTAGGAATCTAGGATGGCACGACATAAAAAATCGAATCACTGGTTAAAACTTTAGATGTCAATCCATGCACATTTAATTATGACATCTAACCCATTGTGCCAATTAAGTAGAATAAACTGCAAAATTATTAAAAGTATTTTCCGTCGAATTTGCTTGCTATTTAAGATGGTATCTGTTGCTGTAATACTGCATTTTCTTCATTGTAAGCCAGGCTTTGATTGTCTCGGTATGACCCGTTTACAGTCAAATCTGCCTTTTATCAGCCACCAGGCCACCAGCTGTGGGCGGCCAATTTCAACTCCCTTAATTTTATTAATTACCCTTTTATTAAACGGCCACATGTCTTAATCTACTAAATTGATTCCCTTAGATAACCGCTGAACAAAAGTTTGACTAAAATTACTTTAAGATTTATTTTTTCAGGGTCGCTGTAGACATAAATTTCTGTATAGACTGGTCGTTGTACGTGCCTGGCTTATAATCAAGACAATATGGTAAAGACATTTGCTGATTAAAAACAGCATTATACTCAATCACGTGACCTTTTCTATTGTTTCAGGAGGGATATAACCAACGTCAATGTTAGTTAACTCCCTCCTCAGTGCAGACTGTACTTTAATTGCTTAATAACAGCAGTTCAACAAATCAAACAAACAAATTAGCAAATATGGATATGTTATAAGTTAGTTATATCCTTTGGCATCGTGATATAACCAACAAAAATGTTTGTTAACTCCCGACTATGAGGGATGTAACTATTATGTATTTGCTCACTTATAACGAAAGTTCTCTGTTGATTGTAGAATTGGTGTTGTCTTCTGTAGCGAAACAACAAATAATGAAACGAGCATTTATATCAGGATATATATAAATCTAGTTCAATCACATGGTGCGATAATAAATGTTTGTCTTTGTCTTGGTAATTAAACAACAAAACCATGCTGGATTTAACCAATTCGGTGAAAATTGAGTGATCGTACGTATTTTTGTACCATCCAGCAAGTGACCTTGTAAATAGGCCAAGTCAGACTATGACCCTGACCTTTGACCTAATTAATGGAAAAGGGAATCCATTAGGAACTTGATGTATTGTTTAGAATGTACGATATCTACAGGTTCATGACACAAGTGATAATAAAAGATATGAGTTTTGTACTGCAGTGTTAATTGAGGTATGCTGTTGTGAAATGTTGGAATGTGACCTTGGCCTTTGGTGTATGACCTTGACCTGTTGTGAAGATATCAAGGTCATCTTTTAGGATGTCGTTTTTTGAAAAGTGCAATTTATTATGACTGATTTGAATTTAAATTTCCTGATCAGTTCAAATTAGTCAAGGGTAATGATGTATTAAGAAGTGATAGCGTCAGAGGTTTATTCTTCTGTCAGTAGAGGTCATTTGAAAGTTAGAACGATTTTCTGACAAAACTAATTATGCCAAACTGTGCACAACATAACAAAAATTCTGTGATTATTAATGTCAAACAAATATAATGCTTCTTTTGTACAAAAAGTTTATATGATATTTGTAATGGATATATTACATTGTATCTGGTATTCATTATTGCTTGTATAATGTATATGATGGAACAGTGTTACGGTACTTAAAAGATTTTCTTTTTGAATTTTTTTTTCTGAACTTATAAAGTTCAGTGAATCGCGGATCATTTGTGATCAAATTTATATACATGCGCGCTGTATATTTTTGTTGTTAAGTATCAAACATTTTGCTAACATAAAGCCAATGTAACTAAGGCAATTCTTCTTTAAGATCATGTTGCATAAAAAAAGATGTAAGTTAATCTTGTAAATTTTGCTTATTTTCTCATTATTTAGTTAACAAATAATGAAAACAATTAAATTTTCCCTAATTAGAACATTTTATTCTGATATAAAAATTATGATTCTCTCTTTGATTTCAGTAATTTTAGGTTTATGGCCATTACCCGTCTTATAATAAAATTGTAAAGCATTTTTCTATTTAAACAAAAATTGCACTTATTAAGCCTGCAACTGGAGTACGCTTATTTATCAGTGAAAGGCACTTCGTTGTCAATTTAAATCTGTTTCAACGAATTTATGTTTATACTCATTGAATGCAATTACAACACACTGTAGATATTATATGCTAATTGCCAATAAATTATTGTCAATATAAATCAATTTTATTGTTTGGATGTTTTTATTTAGATTCTAGGTGACTTGCAAATAAATATTAATGAAGTTATTTTGTCTCAAAAGTTAACGTATACTTTCTAACAAGACCAAGTTTTAGCTGTGTTCTGCATTATTACTCTTTAGGTACAGTAAACCTTGCATAAGTCAAATAAGAACTGTCAAAGTTAAATATTGCTGAACTCAGATGTCCTACTCAATTAAGGGGTATACATGTTGAAGCACAGAGTAAAAGTTTTGCTCAGGCTAATTTAGGCTTTATAGTTCCATTTATTGTACAAGTGGACATGATGCTGTGAACAGTAAACAAAACTGAACAAAATTTATTAAATCCCTGGCAAATGTAGATAAATGCAGGCCCACCTGTATTGTTGCGTAGCAACCTATAAAACCCCACGCTCTATCCAACTAAGCTAAAGGGAATTTCCCGCTAACCGAGTGGCTAGAAGGCGAGGTGGTTGTTGTATGGATATTTATATGACAGTATTGTCCTTGCATATTTCAAAACTATGCCTGTCAAATCAAATTAGGTGGTCCATTTGAATTTGACGATTGCAAAGATTACTAACTGTAAATCTTAACTGGATATCTAAGACATTTTGAATACCATTTGTGCTGTGGTCTGGTGAATGAATGACACAACCTATGGGGTGATAAGTAGCATTATGTTCAATACAAGCCTGTCATCTTATCATTACATCTACCTTATGTATAGTAGTTGGTGATATCAGCTCGGGTTCAGTCACAGCAAGAACTTTATTATCGTAATAATTATGTAGGATCGTCTTTTAAACTTTTCTTCTTCCTCCGGGAAATCATGAGGGTTTTACAGCCACTGATTGGTCAATTTTGTAATCTGCAACACTTGCATTTAGAAACAGCAAACTTAATTTATGCTGGATTTGGTCAAACAAACTTAACTGCTTAACTGTTTTGATTAAGCTTCATTATGAAGCATGGCTTGAGTATGGTTATGTTTCTTTTGGAAATGAAGCGTTGAAATTAAGCAAAAAAAACTGTGACATCTTCTCAGAATCAATTAAATGTTGAAGAGCGATTCTACGTAATTATTACTACAATAATATGTGTCATTGTTATGTTCAGACACAGCTGTTAACGAGAATGTTTACTACAATAGATATTTTTTCCCCAACAGTGACAAAACCTGTTATAACAGATTTTTTTTTTGAACTCCAATATAGTTTGTTATTACAAGCAGGTCATACTATATCAATATAAAAACTTGTAACAATAGAAATATAGCAAATATTTTTAAACAACCCAAATACAATACTGGTTATTTATTATATTTTATTTGAGTACATTGTGATCTTTACACAAAGCAAACACTCATAAACAATGCAAAAATCAATATATTACATATTACTGTATTACAATATTAACAAAAAGCAGATCTTTCGGTATAAGCCATGATACATCAGCATTTATCTCCAATTGATATGTACGAGGTTAAATACTGATAGTTATCAATTGATAGAGTTTAATTCAACATCTTGTTACCTGATTTGCTAATAAAAATATTATAATTATCTCTGCTAATTAGTTTGATATGAAACCAAATTTTTTTAAGATTCAAACAAAAGTCAAAATGAAGTAATTATGAGACATATATCAGCCATTTTTTATGTAACGAACATGCCAACAATTTATATTAAAAAATTATATTAAATAGCTGTAAATTATCAATCAGCCTGCAAACTATCGCTTGATGGCCCAAGTATCAAATACAACTATTACCAACGAATGCGCTCTATTATTGGGTCCTTAGGTGTGAATGCTAACGGAATAAGCTGCTTTTATTGGCTGTTGTGCTGCTCATTATGTGGTGCAGTTCTATTCGATACTTGGACCATTTATATTTCCTCCAAAAAATATATAAACGCCTAAAAATATCTGATATCTAAAAACAATGAAATCATTGAAGTACACAAAATCCTGGTATAAGTTCGATAATTACACCTCAGTAATAATAATAAGTTAGTATAATGTATATTATATTTATATATCGTATAGTACAAATGTTGAAAATATACTCCAGTTAATACATAATTAGTGATTGTCTACATCCAACAACAAGTTTGTTTCATGCATGGTGAAGTATTATGGATATCAGTGTTCCACACTTTTTTGGATAAATTAAAGATGGCGAGAAATAATGACGTTAATTTCCACCAAAAAAAATCACCAAATTTTGCTGTTGACCCAATAATTTCTTCAGACCAAATCTTCGGAAGTATTCACTGATATATTTTAGCCGTGATTAATACTATAATGATCTAATTAGTGGGACTGTGAGTTTAACAGATATCATGATGTAGATATCTTTTGTCAGTTTTCTTGCTAAATTAAGTGACAGAGGTAACAATGAGAAATGCATCATCTGTTAAAACAGATTCACATGATAATATAATAAGTGAGGTAAAAATGATATAATACAATAATTACAAGCATTAAGTAACAAAGCTGGGAATAACATACAAAATGTGTGTTTATATTACAGTCAGACACGTATATAATTTGCAGGTTTATGACAAAATTCTAACTTCTCGACCATCCCAAATTTTTAGTACCCAATTTTCAGTCACACAAATTCTTTGCGTACCAAATTTTAAAATAAGTATATTGTGTCTGTAAAAATACTTTGTTACAAGCAAGTCCGACTGTACGTCTGCACATATAATTATCGCAATGATCCAGCATATATTATGTTGTTCCATACTAAAATATTGCAGATATTACATTATTAACATCACACAGAATTGATGAAACATCAGCTGCACTGTTCAAAGATCTGATTATCATATCACGGCAGTTAAATAATTTACAGTCTGTACATAATAATTCATTTACTTGAAAATAAAGCATCAGAAGAAAGTTTGGAAATACAAAATAAAGCGCAGATCTTTAGTTGCAATCGAACAAACAAAACGCTCGTTTTTAGTCTGATCTTTTACATCATCTATGTAAGAATAAGTGGATTATTATAAAATAACAAAATCAGTACACTGTATAATAATAATAATATATATCCACTACAAAAACACAACAAATAATTAGGTGGCTGTTTGCTATATGTAATGAGAAAACTGTGTAGCATTAACAAATAAATTTCTTGCAATCCAATATCTACAATAAATATGTAGCCGAGTTTAACAGCAAAATACAATGAGTACATAATTATAATGTAGTTGACAAAAACTTCTGCGCACGCACCGAAGTTGTATAATTAGAAACTAATCATATTTGTAAAACTAGGTATTTCTAATGATTTTTCATGTGGTGGGTACTTGACTTTTAACCACCTCATTATTGAAACCACCTCGCTCTCAAAGCCACCTCACTACTAAGATCACCTCACTATTAAGTCCACCAGACCATGGATCCCACCGAGAGATATTACTCCTCTTTGCGGGACCCAACTATTATCAATCAATAAATGTAATTTATCTCTCAATTAAGACAAACCTAACGGTTAACTTTGCACCAGATGTGTACATAATAGTGCTTTACGCATATTCACTTATAACTTGCACATTCAAATTAAGTGTGACATGAAAAAATTACAAATATATGGTGCACACACCAGTTGTTCCTCAAATCTTACTAAAATTTTGGTACCTAGTAGTTTCGCAAAATTTAAGTCTAGTTCATCATGATTGCTCTATTAAATATCTTAAAACAATAGTATCGGAAACAAAACTTATGAGGTATATACATCAAGAACATGCAAAAAATAATAATTACAATATGATGTTTTAACATCTTCAAAATCAGTACTACAATTATGATTATGTAAACAAAGTCTGACTAGTCTAGTAAGCACATTTTTTGGTGAAAATGGACCACAATCTTTTATCATAAGACAAACAGACATCACAGTTTTAGTACATATCACTGTATTATCCATAATTATCACATTGCTTTAACTAGCAATATACAGATGATTAGTTTTAGTCTCGTAACCTAGAAATTATCCGTATAAAAGATACAATCTTTTTTTCACAAAGCATCATTTAGCCTATTCAGTACAACTAGTATTTACTCAATGGACAATTAGATATTTTTAGTATTTCAGGGCTGTTCCATTTAAAAGTGTGGGGTGGGGGAGGACAGGTAGGTCTTTGAAAAAACTGATGAGGGGGGGGGGGGGGTTCTCCGAAAGAGAAAAAGAGGGGGAGGGGGTGGGGTGATTGACCAGTATTTTCTTAATATTTCGATGTAGAAAAAAGGGGTTGTGGGGGGGGGGGGGGGGGGGGTCTGTCAAAAACCAAAAAGTGGGTGGGGGAAGGGGGTGGTCTGACAATCTTTAGATCCAACTCCCCCCCCCCCCACCACTTTTAAATGGAACAGCCCTTACCATTACGTTGTTAATATAGCTTGGTAGCCTCCCTACAATTTGTTACTTTGGCAATTTGCTCATTTTACATCCTAACAACTAACAATAAACAACAACAAATTACTAACAAGTTATCATACGTCATAGTGAATACCATTGTATCTAAGGGCGCCCTATATGACTACCCCTAGTCATTTTGATGAACGTCTGTCTGGAGTGATTTTGACTTGATTTACAAACTTTTTTTAGGTCCACTAATTTTCATTGTGCAAAAAGTGCGTACATATGGCATTGTGTGTAATTAAAGATAATACAGGTAGATAGCAAAAATTGCAGATCGTGTAATTAAGGAACCAGCATCCTGGCATCGTCATCCTCTTTATCGTCCAAATCTTCAGATAAATCTGCCGTTAATTGGCTGTAAATGTACGAGAAGTGTTCTTGTTGCCTTCGTTGGAACCAACGAACAATCACTATGACGACAATAAGCATCAGAATGCTGAATAGTCCCGCTGCTGTAACAGAAAAAAGAAGTTTTTTCTCAGAGAGTTACTGGTAGTGATGCACTAGTTGAATTATTATTTGTTTCATATTACATATATCAACTACATTTTATCACAACATATATACAAGAAATAATTATATTCATTGTACTGTATATGTTATTTGAGGGGACACCTCCAACGCATGGTGTGTCGCTGCTGAGGTGACCCCTGGACTTCAGAGAGACTCCAACAAAACCTTTCCTAACAACAGTATATTCAATTAAAAAGAAAAAAGTTAAGATGAACCAAATAAATATATATGAGGAAATATGGGAGTACAGAGCAATAAAAACATGATAAAAGCCCCCCATAAAAAACACTCACATGTATGAGACTAAAGCTATGTGGTTCCTTGTAAATGAGAAACCTCAATCTTTGGCTTATTATTTGTTATTCCTGGTAGCAAAAGCAGACATAATGCGTTGGTTATGTGTCACACTTTTACCACCTGAGCGGGATCTTTTAAATGCCTCAGTATAGAAACTGAGTGCAAAGCACATCCAGTTCATAACAGGATAAACATACATTTATGTCACACCACAGAAACAGGCCTCAAGAAGAATCTACATGATGCAATTTAACCAATTTTCAAATTTATTAAACAACGTCACCAATTTAACATCTTATCAGATAACCCCATTAAATTTCTTTGAGATCATAAAACATACCTGCTACTCCGCCGATAATGTAGATCATAGATGGCTGGTGGGTTGTTAAGAGATCATTAGGCATTGGACCCATGGTAGGAACAGGTATCCCATGGGGCGGTAAGATAGACGCAGGTTTGTTACACCCTGAAGTACTGCAGCAGCATTTTTCTATGGTGGGTCCGGTAGCTAGTGTTATCTAAAAATGTCAAAAATTTCACTTAAATGAAAAAATTAAATGCACAAAACAAATGAGAACGTTACAAAGAGAAATATTTGATTTCTTTATTCATAATATAGAACAACCCAGAGTATGATAAACTTATGAAAGTACTTACATTAACACATGTATTGTTGATATTTTTACAGCTGTCGGCATGATCACATCGATAAATGACAAAATTTGGGTCCAGCTCCCCATGAAATTGTCTTTCAGAGATACAAACATGGCTCTTGCATACGTACAGTGCTCCTGATGGAAAAGAAAGAACAAATCCCAGAATTGAAAATGACATGCCAAGAACATTGGCTGGACTTCGCAGGCGATCACATGAGATAGTAACACAAAAAACAAACTGATAATTTGCATCAATAAAGTAACTACTGGCAAATGAGTAAATATATTCACAAAATGCACAAGAAAGTTGATTAATAAAAATTCCTCATGTTTAACATGTCACATTGGCCTACAGTCGGACCAGAGTCCAGTATGTTGGGCGAATGTTGGGCCCACCTGGATTATCTTTAAAATGGAATATACAGGAAACACGATATTTTAATTCTGAATTTTAGCTTTGTCACATGTTTGGCACAAGGGGTCCTTATTTTACCTGTTACATTAATTGGTTTTGTCCCATTCAAGACAGCCGTTCCGTCGAAACAGGTGTTATCAGCAGTGACTTTCGATGGCATTTTATCTCTAGTGTTACAATGATCTCCATGGCAACAAAATAAGTCGCCGAACGTGTCATCAATTTTCACCTGAAATTAAAAAAATAAAAGAATAATATTTATCTGCTTCAATATAACAAGGAGATAAGAGAAAATTATTAAATTGTTGATGGTCTATCCTTTCTTCTTCAAAAAGAAGACCATATCAAAGAAATCAACAGACTCTCACAACTGTAAATCCCCCCCTAAAAGAAACTGCGATGAGTAGTATATTAAAAGCATGACAATCAAAGGAATGCATTGCAAGGACTGGCATGCAGCTCCACCTGTTTGCTCAAAACTAGGTCTGTACACCGGTTCTCGATATACCATTTGTACCGGTACAAGGATAACGATACGGGTATTGATAACCGTTATGTAATAATAACGATACACTAAAACGACTGCAGATCGGCGTTTTTTGCAACAAACACCTGCTACCCAGATGTTACAGTTTTTAAAGAAAAATATCAGCCCGATTTAATTGCAATGACATTAAACAACAGACTGGAATTATTGCATATAGATTCATGATATTTTATTGTTAATTGTCTTTTACTGTAGGCTTTCTTTAATTCTCCCATTGTTACAGCTTAGCGATACGTATCATGATACGTATCGTATCGGTTTTACAGTATCGTGATACGTATAGTATCGTTAAAAAGATAAAGGTGTACAGACAGCCCTACTCAAAACATATGCAAAAGTATCCCATTTAGGTCACTCCCCTTTTACAGCTGCCAAGTTTCACTCTATTTAATTATTTGCCAATACAAATAATGACTCCAGCAGATTTATAACCAACCATGGATGCTAATGAGGTCTCTTCACAAAGAGTGCAATTCTTGTTTGTCACACTTCTACCACTATCATGACTTTTTTTTTTAAATTTAGTTCTTTAAAACAAAAAAAGGGGGAGAAAACTTACACTTAGGTCACTCCCCTTTTACAGCTGCCAAGTTTCACTCTATTTAATTATTTGCCAATACAAATAATGACTCCAGCAGATTTATAACCAACCATGGATGCTAATGAGGTCTCTTCACAAAGAGTGCAATTCTTGTTTGTCACACTTCTACCACTATCATGACTTTTTTTTTAAAATTTAGTTCTTTAAAACAAAAAAAGGGGGAGAAAACTTACATTTATGTCTAATCCTTTCCTAGACTGGCAAATATTCTTGGCATCACAGAAGTAGCTCACAGACACGATGGACGAAGAAATGTTAGCGTCTTGACTGGCAAATATAACACAGCCAGACGTGGAAGGACACTCCACAGTGCTGTTAGAACTTCTACCTCCTCCCTCTTCATATCCACTGTAGCAGGTCAGTTTCGAAGTCTCCTTTACATCTTTGCCGGAGCTGTTGATACAGAAAATCTTAACTTCAAAAAACTCTTCAAGTGCTACAACTAATTAGTACCACCATGAGATAACATCATTGATAAATCTATTTCAGATAAATTTTAACGATCCACCGATGACAGCAGGAGGCTCTATGAGGGAACTTAATACAGTCAGTTTGGTAGCTTTCCTCCTAACCTAGGGCTGAATTTTGTCAACCCTCGTCCTCATCCAGCAAAATTCGCCTGAGCCGGACGGTGATTGGCTCTGAGCCTTTGACGTTCTTACATTAGTAGTCATTGCTGTATATTAAGATTTCAAGATAAAAAGCTAAATCTTTGTAGTGACTAAATAGAGTGCTCAGAAGCCAGTGAAGGGTGACTGAAGCAACATTCCAGCACAGCTGTCAAATTTGACGTTTGACAGCTGTCAAAATTTAGATAACTGTCTATCTGTACTTTGACGTGCTGTCAGTCTGAACTGACATGGGCAGTTATTTTAAAACACATAATCACAGATTATCTCTAAAAATTACGCACAATTTTCACTTGTTAACTATTTTGTTTACAGTGTCGTTTAGTTCCTTAAAAATCTAGTGAGCGATAATCAGAACTTTGGGACCATCATTAGCCAGCTCTTGACGTTTCGATCCACATCGTCTGCCATTACGTCGAGGGAATGCCTTACCTTGCGTCTCCGTAATGAAACCACAAAAAACTGAGGCTAAAAATGACTTTTGCGATTTTGAAGATCATTTTCCGTGTTGCTAATTTTCAGTGGGCCTCCTACATCATAAATAAACCAAAATTGACTGGTCGTTCAACAATTTTCTGTGTGCTTTTTTACTTGTTCACTAACAGGTGACCAGTCGACTGTCATTTTCCTACCTTGGCAGCTGAAATCTGAATTTACAAGAGCGTAGGCAGAAAAGTTCATGGAAAGCAAACATTTTTCAATGAAATTATCTTGCTGAACGAATTGAAATGTTCAGTTTCAAAAGCACTTGGTTTGCAGGGGGGATTCTCTAGGGTAAGTCTTTTGTTTTGTTGAAAAGATGAGCACGATTTTATAACCAGACACATGACTCGTTGCCATACTTCTGAACATGTGTATTCTGTGTCCTCCCTGTGAATGCATAAATTTCACGTATTGCGTATTTATGCAAATTGCAATTAACAGTTTCTATAGGTATGCAGATAATTACATTACTAGGCATTAGTCACTTAATGAATTGCATTTGAATTGAGTCAATTAAGACTCAATTGACACATGATGAATTAAAAATAGTTACATTGTATTTATATTATAGGGATGCTTTATTGTGAAGTCTTATGTTTTTTACTTCAGAAGAAACTAAATTGTCATCGTGTAGTGTATGCATTGAATTATGTAATCACAACCACTGACAGTTTGTTGTCTAAACAATGGAGTAAATTTCAATATTTATTTGGTAATTATAAATATATAATTGATACAAGATTCAGACTTTTTAATTGTAACTTAAAGTGAGGTTGTCTAAAGGTGAAATTGTATTTTAGATGTAGGCCTGTAAGTTTTTGTGTAATGTTTTGTGTTAAATATCATTCTGTTTATTCATTACAGGGAGATTAATTATAGTCGGCTGCAGTATTCCTCTCTGCCGACGCAGTCCAAAAATGGCCGCAGAAGGTCCAGGTTTGCAGAACCAGAGTAGTGAAGAATGTGAAGAGAAAGGGGGTGAAGAAAACCACAAGGAAGGGAACTCTAGTCAATATGACGGACCGTACAGTAATCCCGTTTATAAGAGAATAGCCTTGATAAACGGAGAAATAAACCGCATGACTAAAGAACAGATTCGCCAACGTCTTTCTGAGTTGAAACTTGATACGAGGTAAGAATGGAAATCAGACAGTATTTCATCTCGTTAAAATGACTTAAGATTATGTATGATGTTGATATTGGGGTTCAGTGCAGTATAGCGGACCCAAATTTATGCCCATATTAAGCATCAACAATGGTCAATGAAGTATAAATTTTTTCTTTTTTACAAGTTTTAAAGTTCTAGCACAATTAAAATAACATTTGGTGTAGAGTAGCAGGGTTTGGAAAAGAAAAAGATAAAATAAACTGCGCCCTTACTAGTGATGGGCTGACGATCGATTATAATTGATAAATAAAAAATTTGCGACAATCGATGGAATGCTGTGGGACTGATATTTGTCAGTTTCGACATACATTTGGGCTGAATGATGTACCAGTTAATTAAATTCAGATTAAGGTTTGAAAATAAAGCATTCTATTGATTCTCATTAACAATTGTTAGTGACACTTAAGTGTTGTTGTTCCACAATTCAATATTTTGTAAGTGAAAATGTATGGAGTTTAATAATCAGTTTATAGGTATCCAAACCGACTAAAATCGATCATCAGTTGGTTTCCCTCAACTGATGATCGACTACAAAAATGTTACCGACTCCCATCACTAGCTCTTACTGTGAACAAGAAAACTGCCGTCATTAGTTTGTGACGTCATACATTGAATCGAAGCATTTGACGTCATGTGCTTGGCAATGAGGCTCGCTAAATATGGTCATAAATCTTGAGTCTGCTCTACTGCACTTTTTCCTTGATATTTCTGTCTAACCTACATGGCTATATGTGCCACGTGGGTTTTCCATGAGAAGGATAAATGCATGGAAAACGCATGGTTTTTAGCTAATTATAATGAGGCGAAAACCATGCACCTGGAACAATTGGTCATGTACCTATGTGGTGGTTGTTGTGCCTTTTATTTTAATATGAAAATGATTATTTAAAGTGTCCCAAAAATATTTGAACGTATAGTGTTCTAAGAGCTCCAGAAGTAGCAGGGATAATGACACTACACCAGGTAATTGAAGTAGAGATTACCCTACTTGTCTAACTAATCGTTTAATGTTCATGCATTGTAGGTGGTTTGTTATTTTTCACATTTTCCAGGGGTGTCAAAGAAGTGCTCAAGAAAAGGCTCAAGAATCATTACAAGACGCAAAAGTTGATAACAGCCAAAGTAAAAGAACCGTGCACTGACCCTCATTACAAATATTTGTTGGTGATAGACTTCGAAGCAACTTGCCAAGAACACAATCCTGCTGGGTTCAAGTACGAAATCATCGAGTTTCCTATTGTGCTTGTCGACACAGAGCAAAAAGTAGTGGTAAGTGCACGGTAAAATATCACAAGATCAGGTTGTGTATTTGTTATAAGGATTGAGAAATAGTAGAATCTCTCTATTGCAACCACACTCAGTTCCAGGTTTTTTTGCGTCAGTTGGTTTTATTTTCTTCTTCTGTTTCATAAACTTTACTATCACTTAATTGTGTAATTTTTTATAATCATGAACATCTAATAATTATTATTTGCCCCAGGGCATTACCTGCAAGTCATTTTCTTCCATAATTGTAATTTGTTCATTTCTGTATTACTTGATGATATGAATGTGATTAAAGACAATAACATGACTAACTAACAAATGCCTAAAAACATGCAATGTCGCTCTAATGTCGTACAAAAATTGGGTCGACGTTGACCCCTTGTTTGGAAAGCTGGTGTTCTCATGATAAGATTATTTATAATTGATAAATAAACGTGTAGATTTGGCCGAAAGAGTTTGTAATAGGACTGTACACCGGTTCTCGATATACTGTTTGTACCGGTACTAGGATATTGATACGGGTATTGATAATTGTTATTCATAATAACAATACAATTAAACGGTTTACAGAGCGGTGTTTTTGAGCAAACAGGACACCTGCTACCCAGATGTTCAAGAAAAATATCAGCCTTTTTTCATTGCAATGACATTAAACAACAGTATGAAAGTATTCCATAAAGATTTGTTCATATATTTCATTGTGAATTGTCAATATTGTAGGCTTTCTTTATTCTCCTTTTGATATAGCTTAACGATACGTATCATGATACGTAATGTATTGGTTTTACTGTATCATGACACATATTGTATTGTTTTAAAGATAAAGTGTGTAAATATGAGCGTATTCCTGAGGTGACTTTTATTCAAGATTCTCTGGTACTTCTGATTTTCAATATTATCTCCTACTTTTTTTTAGTTCTGTTGTTTTCCGTTAGTAATTAGTTTTTAACCAAAATAATCTTTACTTTTTCAGATTGATGAATTTCATGAATACGTAAGACCTGTGATCAACCCAAAATTGTCCGAATTCTGTGTTACATTAACGGGAATTCCGCAGGTATTAATTTTTGTAATTCAATGATAATGGATTATAAGTGTACTAGTTGTTCAGCAAATGCATTTTGATTGCTATTTCCAACCTGATAAATTTATCCATGTGGATAGACTAATTTGATATATGTCTGAATAATTCTAACAACTTCTACCAGTGCAGCAATTACATGCAGGCAATACAAAATATGGCCAACTTGTTACGTGATAATAGCGCGATGTGAATTTGTTTTGAACTTATTTTTAGCATTGAACATGAAGAAAATTGTTTGTCAAGTTTTTCACTCAAGTGCTGTTCCATTTAAAAAAAGGGGGCACCTGAACATTTTTAGCCCCCCCCCCCCCCCCCCCGCACCCCTGATATTTGGTTTTTGACAACCCCCGCTTTTGTCTACATTAAGCTATTAAGGAAATACTGGTCAACCACCCCTCCCCCACTATCAGTTTTCCCCAGAGCCCTCCCCCCCCCCCTTCCCGATATCTGAAAAAATGTTCAGGTCTGCCCCCCCCCCCCCCCCCCACCCTCTTTTTTTTAAAGTTTTTAGAAGTGGCTCTTTTCTGAGTTAACAGCTTTGTTAGAAATATTTATTGTATCAACCACATACTTTTTGTGGAAACACTTAACACACTGCTTAATTAAGAAAGCTGATGAAATGACATCCTTCTGCATCTATTTTTCTTGTAGAGTAAAGTTGACGTGGCTTCAACTTTCCCTGTTGTGCTGGATTCTGTCTACCAATGGATGAATAAACACAATTTACCTGGTCAAAAATTTGCTGTGTTAACTGATGGGTAAGTCAAATTAATGACTTTAATGTTAGTAGGTATGCAAGATAGATTTCCTATATTTCAAAATAGATAGTATTACGTAGCATGTGGTCTGTTAAAATTTACATATATATATATATATATATATATATATATATATATATATATATATATATCTATAGCATTAAGTTTGTCAGAGGTATGGTTAAAAAGTCCACTTTTTCAAGACATCTCTGACAATCTCACAATACCTATCTGTTAATAACGCAGAGATGCCAAGTTCTGGAGTGGTGAATGAGTGAATTTTGACCCTTTCCAACCAGTTTACATTAAAATGTGAAAGATTTATTAAAATATGAGAAATACTCAAGTCTAGAGGAGTGAGAAAGCAACCAAATGAGTGAGACTTGCTCTTAATGAGTGAGACTTGTGAGGCATGTCTGAATTATGACGTCTTTTTGATAGCCGATAAGTTATAACTCTAGTGATGTAATGTAGCGATTTCAGACCTATGGTAGCGAGTGACGTCATGTAAAAAAGCTTAATTTAACTATGTGTTGAGTACTTTGTGAAATGGACACAGAATTATTTTGTGACATCATTACAGTTGTTCAGAATCGCTACATTGTATTCAGTGTAAATATCCAATGTTTTGTGACATCAAACAATTCTGCACCTGTAAATGGTCCTTTAATAATAATTAATAATAACACAATTTTAATATAATGTCTTTTTTACCTCGTTGCAATTGCTGCTGCTACATGGCCAAATGTGCCATGTGCGTTTTCCATGCGTTTGGATAAACGCCTGGAAAACGCATTATATTGAGGCGTTTTTTCCTTCGCATGGAAAAAGCACGTGGCACATTTGGCCATGTAGAGGTAGGAATAAAAATGAGTTGACACTGCTTAGATTTCTGACCTTTTTTTCTGTTTTTCAGACCTTGGGACATGGCCAGATTTTTGCACCAGCAATGTATAATATCACAAGTCGCTTATCCAAGATGGGCTCGTAAATGGATAAACATCCGTAAATCTTTCAGTAACTTTTACGGTTTCCGACGTTCTAAGTTGGCGACGATGTTGGAGAACTTAGGAATGAGTTTCCAAGGGCAACAGCATTCCGGAATCGACGACGCTAGGAATATCGCACGGATAAGTATACGGATGTTGGAGGATGGGTGCGACTTGAAAGTAAACGAACGACTGTATGCTCACAAGCTGAAGGACATCGCGAATCTCGAGTCCGAGATTCATAACGTCGTTTGCGACTTATCGCAGCAGGACAGTTCGGATTCTGACTTCGAATCTCCCAGAAGTAATTCCAAGAGTAAAAACAGAGTCGCTGGCATCGTAAAAAACCTCGATAGATTAAGTTTAGACTCTTCCCCTCATCTGTCTAATGGAGACACTTTCCAGCTTGCTCCTGATCTGTCAGAGGGAATTGATGATCTTATTGCTTATCATAAATTACAGCGGTCATAGTGATCAAGTAAATGCAAACTTTTAATAGGTAATATTATCGTAATATTGTGTTAATATGTTAAAAATCTTGAGAATATTAATGTCAAATCCATTGCAGCAAAGGTACAGAAGAATTGGGTACACTTACAGAGAAAAGAATATAGGAAAAGATATATAAAATCAAAATCCTATACTTAAGATCTTAATGTTTATCAAGTTACACCGACTGAAAAACACTACAGGTCTGACAATTAAGGCCGTCCTTGAATTTTTAATATTGACCGATATTACCAAGATTGACCGATATTACCAAGATTGACCGATATTACCAAGATTGACCAAAACGTCAAGAGACTTACGAGTTGTGACAAATGCCAATTAAAAAGTCGCAAAGATCGAAATCTCCATTGTCCATAAAATTATGAACTAATTGAGGTATTTTAATATATGCAGTTGGTCTCTATTTTAAACTTGACTGTTGACTCTCAGTAATTTATACAGGTACAGTTGGCAGAATGATTTTGTTTTATGAAGTACAACCAGGTTTATACCCGAAAAGTGTATGATGGTAATTCTTTTTAGCTTTTAAGTCTGTATGTCAGTGGCAATGCATTTGTTTATACATCGCTTAGACCTGATGTGTTCGGTTGAAAAATTGTGTCAGATAAAATGGTGTTAAATTCTGTCATTTATTTATATCAATATCCTTTGAATGTCATCAGTATTTTACAGCCTTCCGTGTACTCAAATCTTGTTAGAGCCAAGTACTTTTTATCCCATGTGTTACGGACATGCCAATGTTATTTCAAAATTTATGGAAATGTAATTTTTTTTATAACTAGAGCTCCACCAGAGGTCACTGGCAGCAACAGATAAGCATTCTTTGATGATGTCATCATTTATTGATGTCAGTTTTGTTGCAATGAATGACATCATTCCACTGTGTGCTTTACCTGATTTTGTTGCAGTGACTTGCGTTGGTCAAGTGCAACCAAAATCATCAATTTGAGTCTTCTGATCCTCAAATGATATTGTGTGTATTTTATTTACCAAATTTATAATCTTAAACTATCACTGTTAATAGGTGAATTGGAAAAAATATATACTTCCCTTATTAGGCCGAAATTGAGGAGAACTTCCAAATATGTGTTGATCTACTAGATTGACCGGTAGTGCCACAGGTATGGACTCTCTGGTTCCTTGAGTGAAGAAACTCGGGTTGGGTCTGGCAAATTCTGTGTTCTGATTAGTTGTGATCTAGCATAAACAGATTGTGATGTCACTTTGCGATTCACAGGCCTGACCTGTCTCCTTACCTGAGACGGGAACGATTCAGGGTACGCTGGGCACTTGCTGTGACATCACAGGTCTGTTGTCTGTTTACAATACATGACATCACTACAGCCCAATTACTGATGACGTCATCTAGTATTGTGAATTGGTGACTTCATGTATTTGTATATGCACTGATTGCACCTTGGTGTGCTTAATCGTGACTCCTCCACTGGAGAGCTATCTTTTGACGTCGCCATTGTGAGAGTCCTCTTATTTTGTGTATAAATTTAACATATGTTCACAAGACATAAGATGACAAGCGTGGCATACTGATACTGATAAGTTCAAAGTGCATACGTTTTTCAGTCAATGTTATTAGCAGTATTGGTAACTATAAACACAAGCTCCAACTGAAATTCAGCATTCAATTTGTCTGTATGTGTGGTACACTTAATTATGCGTTTCTCCAGTTCTACTGCAGTCTCGTGAAGTTACGATTTTCAATATTTGATATTCCATGCCGTTAGTAGTCAAGATAGAATTTCCGCAAAAGGCACTAGTGTATGTAGTCAATATCGGCTGTGAATTACTTAATGTGTGACTTGTTGGAGTCATTTGTAAATTGTAATACGCCTATACTGAACTGCAGCCTGTTATTTCTAATATGGATGAATTTTCATGTATTGGTAATCTTGATATATTACTATAAATAACATACCTTCCCGCTGATGGGAATTTAAAAACTTTTCACATGTTGTGATGATACCTGATAATTACAAGTCAAACATTTTTAGTATCTGTTGAAGATTTGATTGCAATATGCTGTCGCTGGTTTATATATCAAATCCTCAATTCTTATTTTATGGCATTTGAGGAAGGCACAAGCTAAAAATATCGTTAATTCATCAGTTGCTTTTAACAAAAACTTATTGACAATTTCAAGCGAAGTAAGTTTAGATTTAGCCTAGAAATGAACAAAAGTAAGTTGAATGATTTTATTGTGACAATATTTATTATTGCAATTATTGCATTATTCGCCCATTTGTAAGTATTTATCGGTTTCTTCAGTAAACAATCGGAAAAGATCGGAATTCTTATAAATTGATTTCTGCCTGGAGCAGTTATTTTGATCTTATCAAATTATAGATGCAAATTATCAATTATAATTATATAAATTAAGAAGTCAAACATGAGGTCTTACATCGGGGACTATTCCATTAAAAAATTGATGGGTCGGGTTCAAAATATTCTTTTTTAGGAGAACTGTAAAACTATTTTCAGCATTTCTGTGCAAAAATGTAACTTGTCATATTTTTTAATGGAATGGCCCATGGCGTTTTGGCGAACGAATCTATCTAAAAACGTTCAAAGCAACAAATAATCTTGATTATAGGTCAATATGATCACAAATGATTATCAAATGTGTAGCTCATGATTATTATATTGTATTTAAGATACTTAATTTATCCAATACATTGTTTTAGGTCTTCGCATATTAGACCCAAGTTAGCTTGTTCACAATTGCCAACATATTCTCAATTGTCTTATTTATTATTGTGAACTGTGATCTTCAATGTGTATTTTAAACAGTAATAATAAAAGACTTTGACAACTTATTGTGTCTCATTTAGTAATTGTCTCTGTTTATAGTAATTTTACGAAGCATCTTCACATTTTTCTCCAAAGCTATATTGCTTGTCTTAAGTTCTAAAGGCAAAACAAAGTAAAGTGATATTTATTCCGGGTCATGGAAAAGTCATGAAATTTTGTTTGGGAAAGTCTAGCTACAAGTCGGCTGTCCACACACTGCCGGGTCGGTTCTGGCTAGGGAAAGTCAAAATATCGAGGAATTTTAATTTTTTTGCTAATTAAAGGGACATACAATGATCATATGATGATACATGCAACATTTCAATTTTAAAGTAATATTTTGCATGTCATTTGAGAGTTTGCTAGGCTTTACTTGAAAGAAATTTAATTATAATGACCATGCTGTTCATGCAAATGCACATTTTGGTCATGGGAAACAACTGAAAAGTCTGGAATTTTTTTTAATCATTTAAGGGCCCTTCACACATAGCCGGATCAGAGTGTCCCGGAGTAAAAGTTCTTTCACTCTGGGGGGTTCCGGGATGAAAGAGCTGAAAATGTCAACAAAAAAGAAATGTTTGGCAATGTGTACATCGGATTTTACACGGTGCCTTCGCAGATATAACCGGTCTTTACACCGTGTTCATTTGTGTGGAACCGTGTTGGTCCTTGTACTCTCTGGCGTTAATGGCGGCGAAATATTCATGCCCGGTTGACGCCGGACGTAGCCAGAGATACCACGAAGTATGCCGGAGTCAATATGGAGATTCCCGGAGGTCGGTGCGAGTCTACTGGGAGTCTACATGGATCAACACGGATTAAATTACTCCGGGACCTCCGGCATGGAAAATTGAACATGTTTAATTTTTTCTCCTGAGTCCCACGGTGGTCCCGGATCGCCCTTGACAATGCCAGAAATAAACACGAGGTCTACACGCTATTACCTGGAGTTTGCCGGAGTTATACTCCGGGACAATCCGGCGTCTGATCCGGCTATGTGTGAAGGGGGCTTCACTGTTGGACATCTTCAGATTGTCTATACTGACAAAACAAAATCCCCAGGACCGCATTATATACCCTTCTGTAACGGAACCTAAACAGATTTTATGATAAGATTATCGAAAATAATAATATTGCAGGAGTATTATAATCAGTTCTTCACTCATAGACAATTTAGCCAAAGGAGTTCTATAATCTTTCTGTTTTTTAATAATACGGCAAATTAATTTAAGTTCATAATACATATTCCAACAATTGTAACATGATTTTCCCAATTTTTAAGTGTTCCTGGGCACAAAGGCCACCAACTAAATTCATGACTTTCTTGACCTAGGACCTGGCTGGAAGAAATTTCAGTTATCCGTGACCGCTGGACACCTGGAATTCTTCCAATAAAAGACGAGTAACAACATCAATATACACTGTGACTAGATGATACTTTTAATAGCAATCAAAAATAGATATCATCAAGCTAATTACAGTGAGAAACAACCTTTCGTCTAATGCCAGTGAGTCTACTAAGAGATTATAAATATGGTATTATATCATGTGGCACATTTCGACAATATATTACCTGGTACATTATATACTGCAAAAAGTCTAAAAATGCAGTTTACATTTCAAATAAAAAATATTAAGATAAATGACATAACCTTATAATCAAGATTTTTAAAAAATATCTATCAATAATCAGCATCTACATCAATTCATTAGTATCATAAAAATCACAAGTTTTAGAAAACATATATGCTACGAAGCGACATCACCTCAGCAGGTCATGTTGTAATGTTCAATATATTCAAACAGCGCAAATTGGGGAAAAAAACATCAATTCAGTAGTATCATAACAATCACAAATTTTAGAAAACATATGCTACAAAGCGACATCACCTCAGCAGGTCATGTTGTAACACAATAAATGAGCATTCTTTCATGATAAGCAGGAATGCAGAATAAAAATCATTTGAAAGAAACGAGGCAATACATTGTAAAAGCAAGAAATGAACTTTAGGTTTTTTTTTCCATCCAAGCAGATGTGTAGCTGAGCGTCACTACTATATCTACAACTGCAGTAAAAGCAAAATATAACATATCAATAAATCATTTACAATGAGATTTAAATACTTAGTAGAAACTATATTGTAAATTAAAGTCTTTTCACACAATATAAACCAAAACAAACAATAAAACTAGTTGAATGTATAATTTTCATATTATTTGTAAACTGCAACTAAAAATAAAATTTCCAACAGAAACCACTATTTTTCAAATCTAGTACTTCTATAATATTACAACAGTGGTCAATCGCCTATGAATCGACACATTTTAATCTATAGTAAATCGGCTATTGTCACTAACCAAAGTTACAGTCCACCTTATTACAAATACTACATATTTATAACTAATTTACACAAATATATATATGCATAACAAGGTGTCAAGTATTTTGTCCTAGTCTATGTGTAGAGATAATATTGAGGATAAAAGTCACAATTTTTAAAAACATCTCCTACAAAAATTACTTTCACAAACTAACATCGTCGATGCATGGTTACAAAATATGTATTTTTCTCACCATAAACATTATTAAATGACGAAATAGCTCAAACTATATGTTATGATAGTCACAATAAGAGTGACAAATGCACGTATGAAACCAAAAAAAATGAGCACATCGGTAACTATTTGTCACAAATAAATTATTAATCAAAATATACAATCGATACATGCAAAAATTTACAAATGACAAACAAAAAATAAATAATAAATTGTTCTCATTAAATATTTATATCTTCTGCAGATATAGGAATGCAATCATAAAAGCTAAATTTGCTTTAAAAAAATATGGCCAATGTCTGCCATGTTCATGCATAATAACAAAAAAAATTATAATTAGTCTTGGGATTGTTATGACCATGTAATATGATTAGCATATAATTGTTTGACCTGATTAAATGACCTAATTATCAGTTGACCAACCTAGATGTCTGGCACGTATTAGACTCATTTTCAAAAATTAATTAATAGGGTCAGTTAATCAGACAACTTAATTATGCCAATGATTTAACAAATGAGGTAAAAAGATTATGCAAATTGCACAGTAATAATAATCACAACCCATATCTTATTAATAATCATCGTTGAAATTGTTTTAATATATTGTCAAATACAGATCTGCAACAGCTCAAATAACCTTTGGCAAGAACATAGGTATGGAGACTGTATAAATTGATATATACATTATCATAATTACATTAATTTACTATTGAATACTGAAGATACGTTGTATCATGGGAAAATATTCAGCATTTTATCGGACAGTAGATGAAGATTTATTTATTTGCATATTCTGTAGTCCTATTCAAATGGGTTGGCAACAGGGGTAGAATTATTTTTTATAATTTAAATAATTAAATCTGGTGCTGATGTTAACCCGTGCTCAAAAAATAAATAACAACCCCGAAAGAAAGAATTCATATCTTTTTGAGGAAGCAGTGTGTTACCGTTTGCAATGGACGTTGCTTCAGCTAGGGCAAAAGCGCCAACAGAACTGACTCACTTAATATAATTATGACAAAACCCGGCTCTGTTGACGAGACAAAAGCAAGGATAGAAAGAGGTTTTTCCAGATGAACAGAAGAAATCATACTTTGAAGAACAAAAAATAACAGAATTGGTATTGTGATGTACAATGAACATAATTAAGTATAATTGCCAAAAGATTCCGTTCCGTGTAACTGTCATAAAAATATCTACGAAATATCTATGAAAAAGTACGTCCTCTTCTCTATGTACATTAAAAGGGACCAAATATAGTTAATTATGCTTGACATGCAAACCTTATACCCTAATCCGTCAACTGAGCAGCCAGACTTTTCCTTTGTCTGTCTCGCCGCATGTCAGAAAATTGATTGGTTTTTTTTTTGTTATACAATATATGTGAATGTGGTGTTGACAGGAGGATATTCATAACAGTTAGGCTTCAGTTATTGAATCTCTGTATCATAAGGTTTCTATCATGAGTTTCGTCTTCATATATTCGTTTCAAGACATGAGCTTACTCAGCAATGAAAGCTACTGTTGCGTAAAAACTTGGACTTCACTGATTAATTTTTCAATGACCTTAACAATTAACAGTTATTGCTGTAACATCAATTTACAATCTAACATTTCATTGATACAGTTTAATTTGCCTACTAGTGCGTAGATCACTAAAGTCGCTTCGGACAAACAGTCACATGTCATCATGTAAGACTGAAGCGTTCACTAACCTATGTCTGTTAACGACAATATATGACAAAAATTACCCTTTGTTGGTTTGTTTTATGTTACACCAATCAATGGGAAGGAAAAGTACCACAAGAGGTCACTGACATCGTAGCAGATAAGTATCGTTTGATGACGTCATATATAGTGACATCATCAATGTAACACTTAAGAAGTGACGTCATCTTATTGTCTTTTCAGATGCTACGGTCGTCGTCATGCCCCTAGTAGGCTCGGTTACTTTTTCTCCCCATTTTCATCATGAATAAATCACATGGCACTGTCATTGGTACACACAGTTAGTTTCATAAAAAATGGTCGACTCTAGCTGTCTGTAGCGACCTGTACCTGGCTGTGGTCTAAACATGCTAAAGCCAGCTGATTCTGTCCACTTCTACACCTAATAATTGGCTTACATCTATCACCAGACAAATATAAACCTTGGTAAATGAAATTAATCTAATATATCATAAATATGTACATTCAGATCCAGTTTTGAGTAGCCAGCTATGACAGCTTTGTCTCGTTTCAATTTGACGGGCCATTTTTAATGAAACTAACTGTATTCCTTGCATTGGTGTTGCAGATCCTTAGTAATAATTGAAGCAATACACAGGACTCCAAAAATATTAGACTACTTTAGTATGTACACATTGATCAAAGCAGTCTTATATTTTTAGAGGATTTGTGTAGAAAAATTGAATATAAATTCTCATTCTATAGGTATATATATTTGTTCTATAGTACTAGTTACTTTGTTTATACAGCTGAATCACTACCAATGCAACATGACTATTTAATTGCACCAACATTGTTCATCTAATGAGACCATTGCCTCGTACAGACATTTTGTAAGTGCATTAACCTACAGCTTACTTGATTTTCTTGTCTAAATCCTTATATTTTGTCTGTTAATATGATGATGCGTGATCTACGATATCTAATTTTTTCACTCGCTAACAATACATATTTTAACTATAAATCTAAATATACAATCCGGTGACAAAACTAGAGTACTTGTAAATCTACACACGAGTGTTGTAAATAGAGACAAGTATTACAGCAAAATAATCTGAGTTTTGAGTTCGGAGAAACGCAGTTGAGATTTTTCTTTGTTCTCCAGAGCGTTGACTTCGTATTGCTTGCGTCTTGCTTGCGGAGATGGCAAAGAAGGAAGGTTTAACCCAGCCATTTTGACCTTTAACTTTGAAAAGGGGTTAAGAGGTCCACTACCGGGTAGGGCATTTTGTGGATTGGCCATCGCTAGTTCCGCTAACTCATCGTGATAGGCCAAAGAACCATCGCTGTGCGACATTTTCATCGCTGCTCCAACTTCATCAGCCTTCAAGGGACCTTCGATGTTCACCCATGTTTCGTCGACACTCGGTCCTTGATCAGTAGCCACAAGATTTTCATCTCCAGCAAGCTCAATATCGATAATTGGACTGACAGATCTTGAAGACTCGGAACCACCCTGGTCCGGCGCATTCAACGATAAGTTATCCAGTGGCAGAAAGCATGCATTATTCACTGGTAAGCCATTTTCTGTTTGAGGTGACATAGGGAACATTGATTCCTCCATCTGAGGTGATAAGATTGTCACTTTCTTGCCAATATCTGCAGACAGCCTGTCTTTTTCTTTTGGAGCATCACTGATATCACCCATGTCTAGCGAGTAAGATTTAGGCCGTATTGTACGCTGTAGTGCCCCCTTACAACTCAGTGATCTGTGATGCCTCGTTTCTCCCGTAAGCTGATGAAGCGCATCCACAGAAATGGCTCGTTTGCCCTCCAACATCGAATTCAACAACTTATCTTGTTTCGTCGCTAAAATACCACAACTGGCCAACATGACATCATGTTGATCTAGCGACTGCTGACTCAGGCAAATCAAATCATCTTCATCCAACGCCTGGATCCCTTTTGCAAGAGCTACGCCATCTACTAGCGTTTGGGCTGACGTGAAGCCTTCATTTGCCGTCACTATGTGATCCCCTTTTAGAATCTTGGTTCTCTCTAAGCTATCTGTGCTCCCATGTTGATCCGCATCCTTCGAGTACATAACTGCTGGAAGGAAACCTTTTGCGATCGAACCTTTAATTAATCGATTTAGTTTCACCTTCTTCATGGGGTTCAGTCCTGCGAAAGTTTTGCCGATTCGAGCGCCGAATTGCATCTGCTCCGGGCGTCTTATCATGTTCGGCAGATTGCGGAGGTTCATACCGGAATTTTCGCGAGAAATGCTCGCCGTTATCCGAGACCAAGTGTTGAGTTGCGCCTGCGATGAAATGTTGATCACCTCCACATGGGGTTTCGTTCTCTTCCTGAAATGAAATGATATTCCGATCATAAGGTTTTCGAAAGTCTATAAATACAATTTTATGATTTTAAACACACACTTTTGCAGCTTTGTGGTCATAAACAAAATTTATGGATTCATTATGTTCAATAGAACATATTATATTATTATTGTATACTACTGTAACCAGGAGATTGATGATATGCCAATAATGAGGTTTTTGAAAGTCTATAAATACAATTTCATGATTTTAAACACACGCTTAATTGTGCTGCTTTTGAATAATAAAGAGGAATTTAAGCTTCGATTAAGTTCAAAGAAAGGTATTATTGTATATTATCCAGGAGACTGATGTAGAAATTAAAACCTGGCATTTGAAATACTTTGACAAATGGATGCTGCAGAACCCTTTTTTTAGACAATCACTCTTATCATAAATATCACTATTAATATATACAATGCCACTTTGGTGTGATCACTTTAAGACAATTTCTGAGGAACTTAGCAATCAATGATAAACATTAACATAAAATTTAATATAGAATGTGCAATGACAATTCAAATACATCCAAATCTATAATCATCATTAGAAAATCAAGCAATTCTGAAGTCTCATAACAAAATACTAAACAAACCTTTCCAACTTCAGTTCACTCACGTCCAGATTAAGACCAATGATTTGGTGAGCGGCAGAAAAACTTTCAGCAATTGCTCGGAGAGATTCTGAAAACACAAAATAACACCAAGTCATCCAATAATTCCGACCAAGACAGAATATATGGTTTGAGAGAATTTGTCTTTGTGACCTTGACTGCTGTCACCTTGACTGCTATCACCTTAGAAAGTTGTAATCATAGGCGGATCCAGGAATGAGCACAGGGGGTGTGCACCTTTCGAAAGCTAATATTAATGGCATGTAAGACCCTCGAAGGGCTTCACCTCAAGTGTTTGCTATTATTGCAAACCCCCACCCCCCTTTCACAAATTTCTGGATACGCCCCTGATAATGGGAACACAATTATCACCAGTGTATTCACTATCATGCATATCACATCAGAAAAATCACATCCAGTTTGAAATAAGTATCAACTCATAAGACTGGAAATTATACACTAGACCATACACGGAAAAAAAAGAAAAAAAAAGAAGCTGGCTGCCACTTCAACCATTTGGCCAGCTCATCAAGTTGATACTCTTTCTCTTATGATATTAACTTCGACCAAAACAGAACTTAAAAATTAGACATATAAAAAATGATATACCCTTGGCTTCCTCTTCGTTCTTAATGGTGATCACAATATTGTTGAACAGACGAGTGTTGGTCGGCCGGAATGTGTGGAAGTAACCAGATTCGTCCTCATATTTGTAATAAATACGTATGCAGATGTGCTTCGACTTGAACAGGGCTGGAGCGGGTCCTGAAAAATCACCAAAACCAAATGAAAAGGAAATACAGAAGTCGCAGAGTGATGGAGGGCGCTAAAAACCCATGCAAATATAATATGGAACTTTTTAGGGTTGTTTCAAAATACCTGTTTTGCATAAGTATGAATTAATATATATCACTTTTTACAGTAGCTACAGTAATGGAGAGTGTTGCAAACTTCTTTTTTTTTTTTACATATATATTATATGAGAATTTCACTTCAGATTTGGAATCAGCTAGAAGATTCAGAACTATTGAATTAATCAAAATCAGTTTTTTTTTTGTTTTGTTTTTTGTTTTTCAATTAATCGACAGAAAGCTGAAATTTGTTATCCAGTGTACACTGTTGCAGTTTAATTACCAGAATACAAATTCATTATAAATTTTGTTAAAAAAAAAAAGAAAAAACTTACCAATCTCAATTTTCTCCAAATCCTCCAGAAAAACTTTTTGGTAACTTGTCACTTGGTCAATTTCATCATCATAGCTGTTTAAATAAAAGTAAATATCACACTTATTGTCACTTAATCAAAAGTTCAATCAATATTAAATGGTTATTGTCCATTGCAAGCTGTTCCAATGAAGAAATTTACAGAAATTTGTAGCCCAGTTGATTTCCCATGGCCAAATAATGTCTTCAATGAATACAAATTTTTGACGGCAATTTAAACTTCTAAATATGAAAATCAAGTTACAATGAGTACAACTTTGCATTCTGAATTGAAATAATTGAGGACAATTACAGTTGCAGCAAAAGTATCTAAGCAAATTTTGAAATACTTTTACGATCAAGTTCATAGATTTTATCACATTTGCTTGACAACAACTTGGATAGCAACAAAACTGAGAAATTATGATGAGCAATTCAAGGCAAAGGCAATGGAAGATTTTGGTACCAAGTCCTCAATTCAATTCAATTTATTGATCGATTCATTCGACATCACATACATAATAACGGTCATACATTCACCTTCACAATCAAACATTCAACACTCATTAACACATAGCTCCCAAGTGACCCTCATTTGGTGGGTCTGACCAGCATTTAATGTCAAAACCCTCTGAACCCCATGAAGAAGGTGAACCAATGACCCTCTTTTGGCACCATGCCTAGTTTTACATGTTTATGGTTGGTGTTTAAAGGTCGTAATATTGTCTATTGCACACTCGTGGGTAGCAAAATTAATTAAAGTTCCACAAATCTAAACTGAATTTAGTTCTAAGATGCTCAGAATGCACCACAGAGCACCTTAGATGCCAAAGCTTCCAGGGGTCTCTGGTGGCCTGCCGTCCACAAATGCTGGGCCCCCCCCCCCCCCATCAAACCAGTTTCTAAAACTTGGGAGCTATGTTAGATAGATAGATAGACTTTATTCAATAACATCAAAAGGGTGTACATACAAGACTAAAGTGCAAGATACACTGTTTTAGGGCCATTAGGATAGCACACTAAAGTTCGAAAACTCATTTCCAGTGTGGTCCCTTCATATATGTTAACATTCACTCTCTTACCTCGCTACATAGTACGCTCGTTGAGACAGCAAAAGTATCACATCAGTGTCCTGTTGAGTTGGGTCACCGGTCCTAAAATGAAATATAAAATTAGAAAAGTTAAAAGAAATCTCCTTAGAAGAAGTTATGTTCATACTATGAGACTAAGAATATGATAGTGCAGCCCTCTAAAGGAAATACTTCCAACTAACAAGTATTGCTTGATGATATGAGAGAAAACTAATGTTCAAAAGCACGAACAATCATATATTTCCAACAATGTGTGTTTAATCCTGACCTTTAGCAGTTCATCAGTGAATAGAATTCATTTCTCAGAGGTCTAAATTTTGCTCTACTTACTGGAGCTTTAGTCCGAGTCTGAGAAAGTGCATGTGACACGGACGAAAGCTCCAGTAAGTAGAAGAATATTTAGACCTTTGAGAAATGAATTCCATACACTGATGAACCACATCTTTGAATATACTGTACATGTGTAAATTTCAGCACTTTCGTACAGTCAAAAGTACTGACATTCACAGAAAAATACATATTACATAATGATAATGCAGACCAAAAAAAAATCTTTCACCATGATACCGAGAAAATATTGGCACAAAATAACCAATGGCAAATAAATAAAAAGTAAAGTATCTCGCAAAAACTTTTAAGACTTAAACACCACTACTGTAAACGATGGAGAAATGTTTATCACACCAAGGGAAATTTATGTATAAAATTATTTTATTCATGAAGTTGATATAGTAAAATATAAAAATAAATGTCGAAATTACAATAAATTTGAGTCATATAACCATCATGCTAAAAGGTAATGACCAACACCGGTGCGCCACCTACAATGATCGACACTACGTACATCGTGTGTGAAGAGGTGACCTTTGATCATAAAAATAATGCGAAGGATTTGTACTCTGAAGGAAAATTTCAACTAAAATCCTATCCTCATTCTATCCAAGAGTAATTTTGCCAAGACACCAGAAAAATGAGGATAATACGGAAATAAAACTAATCCCAAATGTCCACAAATGCTGATGATTCAACTCACAAAATATCTAAGTTTGCCAACTCGAGGTTTAAATGGCTCACAAGATCTTGAAAAAACAAGCCATCGGTCCTGTGAAAATGTATGAGGTAAAGCTCATGCTAGCGTAAAAGTATTAACATCAACTATAGAAAATTGTACTACAATATGCTGCAAAATAATTTCACATAATTTCCAGTGCCATCATCTTGATTAATTTCTTGTTTGCAAATTTTATTAGGGTATCGGTCAATCTGTCTTTCAAACTGACTGTTGCACTCTACATGTTGTGTTTGGTTACTACAATGCTCTGTCTGTCTGTCTAGCTGTCTGGCTAGCTGTCTGACTAGCTGTCTGACTAGCTGTCTGTCTAGCTGTCTGTCTAGCTGTCTTTCTAGCTGTCTGTCTAGCTGTCTGACTAGCTGTCTGACTAGCTGTTTAGAGCTGGCTGTCTGTCTAACTGTCTAGCTGGCTGTCTGTCTAGCTGTCTGACTAGCTGTCTGACTAGCTGTTTAGCTGGCTGTCTGTCTAGCTGTCTGTCTAGCTGTCTAGCTGGCTGTCTGTCTAGCTGTCTGACTAGCTGTCTGACTAGCTGTTTAGCTGGCTGTCCAGCTGTCTGTCTAGCTGTCTGGTCTGTCTGTCTGGTCAGTCTGTCTTCGGTGTCTTAGTCCAGAAATCTGTCATTCTACCACTGTGTCGGTCCGAAAGCCTTTTTCTTCTTTCTGTCCTCTGCGTTTCAGTTTAGAAAATCAATCACTAGCCCAGGTATCCCTGCCATTCTCTGTCTCATTCGAGAAACCATAAAACTTCATAAGAAAAAAAAAAATACTCACACTGGATCACAATCTATCAACCCCCAGCTTCCCAGACAATCTTCTGGTTCCGTGATGAGCATCTTTTTACATTCTTCGATTAATGTTTTGAGATTTTCCTCCTTTTCCACCATTACTGCATGGTCGTCTTCCAAGTCTGTTCCTTTGGCTGTTGTTAACATGACGATCTCCTCGGCAACGGCGTTGCCTAGCATCAGGTCAATGGTTGCTTGGCGATACATGTCTTTGAATCGATTGAGGTAATATCTGACCAAAAAAAGGAAGACTTTTTAGTTCAAATAATTTAGCCCACATCTAGTTTATTCATGGCTTTACTTGAAGTTTCAAAAAGGTTTTCATTCACCGCAATATGAATCAAGTCACAAAGTTTGACTATATTTTCTTTTATGCATTTTAGGGTAAAAATGTATCATCATTTCATCTTATTAGGCTAATATAGCTGAATTGAGACAAACTGGGCTTTTAAACTTTATTAAAATTCACAATGTGAACACTTAATATCAATTCATTTTGTTAATTATGCGCACAACAGCCAGCCAAAATTTTGCTGGCACAATGTACGCTGTGCAATAATCAACTGTAAGAGGACCCAGGATTTCCAAAAGAATTGCGAACACCTTGACAACTTAACAAAACTGACCTGTTAGCTGAGTTCATTCCATCTTTCATCAATCCTTTAAAATTTCTTTCTCCTGTTCTGGTGAAATCACCCTGAAATAGTTCATAATTCATTGAAATTACGATCATCAAATGCACGATGCAGTCACACCCAAAAATTCTTCCGTTACTTTCGCCTTGTCAGTTTGTAGCTTCACATAACTTATTGACTACTATCAAATATCATGACCTTGTATCTATTGAAATCATAGCACTAAACCGTCAGGGCTGTTCCATTAAAAAAAGATGGGGAAGGTTTTTGAAAAAGCGGGGGCAGGGTGGGTTCTCCAAAAGAGAAAAAGACGAAGAAAGGGGGGGGGGGGGTTGACCAGTATTTTCTCAATCTCTTAATGTAGCAAAAAAAGGGGGTGGGCCGCCAAAAAACAAAAAGTAAAAAGTGGGGGGGGGGGGAATATTCCTGTTCACCCCCCCTATTTTTAAATGGAACAGCTCTTACTGACATGTTGTTTGATATAATAGAATTTGATGCCCTCTTAATCTAAATCTATGTTCATGCATATCTGTCTATGTCTCAATGCTACTGGATCTGAAGCTCTCAGAGGCAGACATAATGATGAGATGGTAAGGCTGTTTGGAGTTCTAACTATGTTACACATTAATTACCCCATGGGTGGGGGGGGGGGGGGTCTCTTACGTGCCTCAGCATATATATGCATCAAATTTTAAAAGTTGAAAATTTTTTTGGTGTGTGACAGTAAATTCTTTATCACCATCTTTCAGATTTTCTTTTTTATAATGAATTGCCGAAACGACAGTACCTTTAGAGCAGCGGTTCCCGCATACTGTCGACTGATGGCATCACCATTGTTAGCCCACATTTGTTGGTATAGCATTCTGGCTCTGTTTGGAAGTTGCTGGTCTGGAGGTAGAAGGCCTAATTTTCTGCACTGTAATTACAAAAATTTAAACATGAAAAAAGTTGTTAGTACCACCAGACAATCAAATACCACATAATTGGTAATTACAATCAATATATTCTAGCTATTCTTAAAATGGACAAGTCATAATGCACAGGCTTAATGAGTATCCCAAGAAGTAGCCCGGTCTGTGGCTGCTCCGACGGCTTTGTCATTACCCTGGGCAACTCACACTCGCTATCTGCCGTCTCTATCAGGATTGAAGCTCTCAAGTGAGAGAATTGGCAGGATGTTCCTTAAACTATGGAATAGTATGCTGCAAAGCCCAAATGACAGGGTGAGGTACATAGCTGAACACAGCAATGCCGAAACTGTGATTGGGAGCAACTTGTTGTTTCTCGAAAGACAGAAACAACCGGAACAAACTCTTTCACCTGAGGATGAGTGCTCTATACAAGCCATAATGGACTTGAGAGACAATTTAATTGGTGACTTTTTTGATTTTAATCAAAAAATGGAACTTTATATTGTCTATCTAATTTTCTTTGTACAAAATAGTTTCTGCATTTATGTTTAATACATTTTTGATTGCATTTCATTCTTGGAATTGCTATGCCACAATGTGTGCATGAAATAAATATCTATATATATGCCTGTGGTCAGGAGCTACTCAAGAAGGTGCTTTTGTTTCAGTATTAATTTAACAATGGTTCTCTTTATTTCAGTTTATTAATATTATTCATCTATATGACCTATATACTCCATACCTTCTTGAATAAATAAGATTAAAAACTGATAAGAATACCACTGCTCATCAAAGCTATAACAAGACTGATGTTCGTAATGAACAATAAATTAAACTAGTAAGTTACCTTAATACATTTCGATTTATAATTTTATGATTTATAACTGTACTGTAAGTTTGGGACCTTCTAATCATCATTCCAGTTATGAAACCACACAAATCCTTTGTATCAACAAACAGATAGCTAGCCACTGGTCAAGATGGCCAGGCTGTGACCACTATAAATCCCACTAATGGTCAGCACTGGTCAAGCAGGATCACCCACTGACCACCTGAGAGATAATCCTCCATTAGATGTAGATATTAACACCAGGTGGCACATGATCCTCTGGTAAGACTAAATGCTCCACTTGTGGTTTGCTGGTGCACTATAAGGTGTTGAAGCTCATCAGGCAGTGCAGTTATTCTTTGGCTGTCGAACCAGGGACAGCTTAGTATACGAGAGACAAACGCGCACCTTTTTACCCGTCTTTGCCTTTTTCAAATTTTTTTATTGAATATTGCGGGGCTTGGTGTATTATAACTAACTGTAAAGCTGGCTTTCCATATGTCCGTTTTGCGGTCCGCATACACGTCATCCGTCATCCGTTTTTTCCCTGTCTGTGTCCGTCATCCGTTGTCCGTATCTAGCCTTTCCATATGTACGTGCGTTAGTAGAAAATTAGTACTATTAGCTAATTGATTGATTTGGCCTAATTGGAATTTACTGTCTCTAAAAAGTGTCACTCTACCTCACTGAATTGTAATTGACTTGTCAGTATCTATAGTTTGTTCAAAGGTGTCAGTTAATTGCAATTATTGCCTGGTTGATTAGAGTTCATATAAGGGCAAGTCACTGCCTTATTTTATTTTATTTCAACCCCCAAAAACTAGGGAACAAGATATATACAAAATATACAGTAAAATCGTGGTAAAACACCTGAGACAATATAACAATATATAAATTGTGTGTTCTTAATAAATGTCCTGAACATAGTAATATAGATAGATAGATAGATAGGTATAGATAGATATAGGTAGGTATAGATAGATAGGTAGACAGATAGATAGATAGTATAGTATAGATAGATAGATAGATAGATAGATAGATAGATAGATAGATTGATAGATAGTATAGATAGTATAGATAGGCAGATAGGTAGATAGATAGAGAGGTAGATTGATAGATAGTATAGATAGATATAGGTAGGTATAGATAGATAGGTAGACAGATAGTTAGATAGATAGTATAGTATAGATAGATAGATAGATAGATTGATAGATAGTATAGACAGTATAGATAGGCAGATAGGTAGATAGATAGAGAGGTAGATTGATAGATAGTATAGATAGGGAGATAGATAGTATAGTTAGATAGATAGATAGGTAGATAGGTAGATAGATTGATAGATATTATAGATAGATAGATAGTAGTAGGTAGATAGATTGATAGATATTATAGATAGGTAGATAGATAGTATAGTTAGATAGATAGATAGATAGATAGATAGTATAGATAGGTAGATAGGTAGATAGATAGTATAGATAGTATAGATAGATAGATAGATAGATAGATAGATAGATAGAGAGGTAGAGAGGTAGAAAGGTAGATAGATAGAGACATTTTTTTATTCTATCTTTTATACACATGTTGAAACTACAATTCAAAGCTAATTTAACAAAAGGATCAACTGAATATATTATTGAGCAGGCAGATAGGGTAAAACAAAACTATAATTATTTTTTTTTCAATATTTTTTTTGTTTTGAAAAATAGTTGGACGAATTTGCACATTTCATAATTTTTTACTTTTTTTTTTTTTAGCTAAATAACAATTTTGCCTGACGTTTAAATTTATCATAGTAATTGGTTTCAATGTACGATAAATAAATTACTTTTCCACGACATCAATTCTCCAATATGTCACGTGGGTATTCATAACACAGCTATATCGTGTTAACATCATTAATATCACAAGCATTGTTGCAGCCACGTGTCTTAAAAGTTAAAACAAGAACAGCTTCAGGAACAATATGCCTTAAATCTTGAAAATCAAGATAGCAGACAACTTTCTAATAAGTTCATTAACGTGAGTATCAAATCTCAATTGTTTTCAATGTGAACACGTAAGTATTTAGTACACTGAACATTTTCAATTATAGAATGATCTAAATTTACCGACTCAGAGAGCTCATTGTTCTGATATGCACTTTAGCTTCGATCACATAAACAAGATTCAAACCAGTGTGATTCAATATTGTGTACACAATATTTGCTCAGATATATCTACTACATGGAAATCAAAAGCATCAATTGGTAAACCTGGGATTATATGGCAGACCTCCCACAAACATTCAGTGAGCATGCAATGAGTCAAATTTGCCTTTTCCAGTGTGGTTTCCAAACTTTGTCAACCTCATTATTACGTCGGCACATAGGCCAAGGTTAAATATCACTAAGGCAATACAGCTTGTCATATTATCTAGGAATGGAATTTCTGGGTTCACAGCTAGCAGTGGCTATGGTCTAGAACACGGAAGTATAAAATTTGATATGTGTTTCAAAAAGATCAAAGGTATAACATTGATTGAAATACATATAGATTGACATACGTTTGTAACTCCTTGAGCTTATAATTTTCACTTATACATAAAAGGCCTACTAAGAAAAGAGTTTTTCTTTTTACAAACAGAATTAGCTGCCTGTTTCAAAATGCTTGCACAGAGCCAACCTATATGAAGCTTTACAGCTGAGCATGCACATTTCATAATGTAGATGGGCATGTTGTATTGTGTTTAATATACAGCTACCCCTAGTTGTTTTTATTGTCTGAATGCTTTTTAAATAAACTCAATTAATCAAAACGTGCACAGACAACATTAACTTTAATACATGCCCTGCTATTAAATTTAATAAGTCATGAGGTAGATTCATCAAGAAGTAATAGCTAGCAAAGGAAATAAGCTAGAGAGAAAAAAAAAGAGAATGGATGAAAGTAAAGACATTGAAAGATTGCATACTGCAATTCAGTTATACGTGTGAGGGTTTAATTGCCCATTTTCCCCGTATTGATGGCAATTTCAGTACGGTGAGGCCTATGTTTACATGTTTAAGCCACTCTTATTAATAAGCTCTTGACCATTGAAATTTAGGTCCTCTTAACTGATTGATTGATTTATTGGGCTTAATTGAATTTAGTTCAATTGACTGTCTCTTAAAAATCATCTAGTGTCATACTTAATTCTCACCACAGTAATGTACTTATGAAAATGTGATATCTAAAATTAAGAGAGAACATAAGAGAATTATTATTGGTATTGACCAAAATCTAGACTACTTGAAAATCAATTCTATGAAATTCTTTGACATAAATTTGACTCATAACCTTATACCAACTATATGCAAACCTACACGAGAAACTCACAATTCAGCCACGTTTAAATAAGTTAACATTCATAGCAATTTATAGAAGGCAGGAATACATATATCTAGATTTTTTTAAATCCGAAAACAATTGACCAAAATCTTTTTTACACATCTTTGTAGATAATTGCTAATTGCAATTCACACTTGACACTTTGGCCTGAACGTATAGATATACTCAGGGCAAGGTGTCAAGTGTGAATTGCAATTATCTAATAAGTCCTTATTGCATAATTACAATTATGATCTAACTAATTTCAAGTATGGGTAACGGAGCTGTAGGTATTTATCTATAAATAATTAGGCCTGTCTTCTGTCGGACTAACGACCCGTCTGATAAACTAACCGTCGGACTAGCGACAGTTCGGATTAATGAACCGTCGGAATAATGGGCTGTAACCTATTTTTACAATATTCATGAGAAGGTCTTAATCTTTTCATCTAAGATGTTGACCATCTAAATAAAAAAAAAATTAAGACCTTCTCATGAATATTGCAAGGGCGAGGTTCTAATTTCATGAAAGTTCTACTGTTCAAATCCTGAGGATGTAGTCAATAACACTAGAAAATATACTATTCATGCCATGGTTTTGAGAATGTAATTACTTAAGGCTGTTTTGAGTAACATTTCTTGAACCCATTTCTCTCTCAAACAAAATTTATTTCAAACATACAAAACTGCTGTATAGGCCTTATTTAAATGCAAATCATGACAGTTACAACAAAAGTTTAACTCCTCTTTAAAAGACAATTAAGTACATAATCGCACTTTTTTTTCTTATTGAAGATAGTACTTCATCACTCAACTGTGTGTATTGCACTGTATATATTCAAATGAAAACATGTTCTATTTAGGCCTATTCGTTTATTAATTTACCTATTTATTTATTGTAAACATGTCTTTTTGTGCCCTTGAAATTCTTCAATAAAACCGATTAATTGCAATTAATTCATAAAAGGTGAGGGTTTAATTAATGACAGCTAACCACTTGACTTCTACAGATTGTAATTTTTTGTTCAGAATCTCCTGTTGTATGGGCCTAATTAGCCAATGAAAGAAGGTTACATTGCACTTGTTAAATGCAATTTATTTTGGTAATTTGCCCTTGCCTGGCCATCCGTCATCCGCAAAAATCGCCCCCCTATCCGTATCGCCAAAATACGGACTGCGGATGACGGATAACGGACGAAAAAACGTATTTATGGAAAGTAATTACTTAAAATCAAAGGGATGCGTATCCTGTCCGTATACGGACGTACGGATGACGGATATACGGACAGAAAAAACGGACATATGGAAAGCCAGCTTAAGGCGGGGCTGATAAGATGCAGATACAACCTGCGTAAATATCTTTTTATAAACCGGTTAGTAACTCTTTGGAACAGCCTTCCAAACCATGTGGTGTCATCTCCTGATGTTACCAGTTTTAAAATTAATCACGATAACCACTATTATAGTTTTATTTGATGCTTACAATTTAAATTTTTGTTATTTCATTTAATGCATACAAATGTTAAAATTTTTTGCTCATGATGTGTGCTTTTATTGTACCTTGTACATGTTTTTATACACACAATAAATGAATTATGAATTATAATTATGATAAGGTGCGTCAAACGCAGCTGCCTGCGTTTGGAATCTAACCTGCAACTTTGAGAAATTGCCAGCATCTTAATTGCAATCCTCACCTAAGGTTAATAATGGAAACTGAAGCACAATTACACTCTGCTTATTTTCAAGTGACCTTGGAATATTACATGAAGGTCAGGTCAAGGTCAATAGAAAAACAGCAATACAAGTGCGCTTATTTCATTCTTCGAGCAACCATAACTATCATTATCACCATACATGAACTTCACATACGATGACTTCCACACATCAGTTACATCCAGATGCAACCTTGACATTGACCTACCTGTATTTCCAGGATGACCTTGGCAATGGCTGACTGAACGACATTCGTTCGGTCCAAACAGTCTATGCAATTCACTCGAAACATTCCTCTCTGGTCACAGATAATGCCTTTTCTGTCAACCCTGTGGAAAAATAAAAGCAAAATTATTATATCCTAAAAGTAGTTAATCAGAAATCTCAAATGTTTTAATCATAGACCATGATAATTACATATAATTGCAGAACATGACTCCTGGATTGCTGCAATTAGCCTTAGGTCTTCTTTTAAATTTTAAATCCATTTAGACTAATGTGTTGTGTTTTACACTATTGTTAAAATAAACTAAATCTGGGGTTTGGGTCTGACAATTTTTTGTACAATATGCATGGAACTAGCAATAGACCTCCATATAATAAAGGAATATATTTAATCTCTATACGCATTAATATTATATACTTTTAACTGAAAACTTTCGGATCATGTTTGATTCGCACGGACCATTATTTCTAGTATTAAGCACAGCAATATGATCCGCCACGCAAAACATATTTTTATTACAAATTAGATTAAATTTTTTGCCCTGGATAAGATGATATATATTCACAAATCCTAATATAATTTTTGTATAGTGCACCCCACTTAGTAGGCCTCTCTTATACAATTTTACAAGTCTTGATGTATGAGAGAAGAATATTGCTTTCCCTGTATTTTCAGTTTTTTGCAGTGGATATATAAGAAAAAAACTAGCACATTTTGAAGGTTTCACTTTGTTATAACATAAATCAACTGCAGCGATATCATAATATCCAAAAATATCACATGCACGATTTACAACGTGCTAAAGAACATTTTGCAATATCAGACGCTATTGTTGAAAGGCTCGACACTACAGTCGACAGGATAAGGAGAAGACTTACAGTAAACGCTCTCATCCAAAGTGAATGTTGTAGATGGATTTAATGTTTCCAAGTTTATGAGATTCTTCACACCCAAGGACTGCGATGACAGAATCTTTAAAGTGCTTTCAGAATCACCAAAGTAATAACACTTTGTCATGACACTTTGTGCTTAAAAGCCCTACACTTTCTTGTATGTTTGATGTATGGTTTGATAGACATTAACACCAAAGCTGCTATATTGTCAGTAAGAATACGAGGTATCAATGCTACTGAGTCTGAAGCTAAGTTAGCTCATAACATCTGACCAGCTGCCACAGGCAGATGTAATGGTGAGATGATAAAGTCCACACCATGTTGCACATTAACCCCATGGATAGAGTCTTTTACTTGCCCCAGCATAGACACCGAGTACAAGGCACCTCCAATTTAACATCTCACGCGATCAACATCCAGCTGGGATGTAGCTCATGAAGAGTGCTCCAGTCAATAATCAAACCTGGGACCTTCAGCAGAGCTGGCCAATGTGAACTTGGCTGATGCCTTGACCATTCCCAGACAGCATTCCAAATCTGGCAAACGTCGTTTCTATATCTGCCACCATCAGTACAACATCGTTTCAACATCGACGACCATCGCGCTGACGTTGATATGATTTGGAATGGTATCCGGGTTGAGGCACCCAGCAGCTATAATACATGATTTATAAATACATTTCTGTCATAGTACTGTCTCAGTGCTACTGGTCTGAAAGTCTGAAATGCAGCTTATATAATAAGCAAGGCAGATGTAATGATGAGAAGCTAAAACACAGTCTCCACGCAATGTTTCATTTACACCAATATTTAAAAATTTTAATGTCAAGTGTTGTAATGAAGACTTGGTTTGTTAACTTTTTGTAACACCTAATAAGCTAACAAATAATGTCCACTTTTGTCTTAATATTGTTCAAAAGATGAATACTGGTGTTTTTCAGTTTTTATTTTTAACACATTTGAGACGTTATAAGCGGCTGTCACATCTCAGCTTGGCAAGATTACTTAACTTCCAAAATCCTCTATTTTCATTTCAATTATAGCAATATGACATGATAATCATATCTCATAAAGATTAATCTAGACAGCGTCCTTATGGCATGTGTAAGTGGGCGGAAGAAAAATGTCTTCATATGAAAAAAGCAAAAAAATAAATAAATAAACAAAATCAACTTACCAACAATACCTCATTTCTTTAATGAGATCTTTTATGTTGTCAATAAGAATGGCCACATTTTCAAATTTCATTCCTCTGCTGTAAATGGATAATTAATAAGAGCAATTAATATGAATAATTGACATGATTAACTAATGTCACAGAAATTGAACAGATCATTTAATCTTGATAATTCAATCAGGAGCCCAATGCTGGTCGACCAATTAGGTATTAATTGGTGCCACCTGGGTGGGCAAAGGTTTTCATGTTTTCTGAAAGCTTAATATTACATTTTCAGGTGTTTGAAAATGCCTCCTAATCATCTCCATATGGTGTACATAAATATATTATAAACATACAATACTGAGAAAAATCATGAACAGTGATCAGAATTTCTGTTTTATTTACTGTTATTTATGTTTGTCAGAGCCAGCTCATACATTATATTACCATCTATCAGGGGCAGATGTAACGCTGACCTGATAAGCTCGAGGTCCAAATCAGATAACATTTACCCTATAACGTATTCACTAAAACTTTCAGATAACAACATTTTTTTTCCTACCATCTATGAGAGGCAGACATAATATTAAGGTTGCTGTATATCGATGAATCGAAAAAATATGGATATCGATATCGAAAAATGGAAAACCTCAATGTTTCAATTCTTTGTTTATCCTCTATAATGGCACATGTAGGCCATGATGAGTACTTGACTACACAACCCGTACCCCAAATTGCAGACTGATTGCTTAACAAATCGGCTTAAAAGTTATCACATTAAGGGCAAATTGTTCACAATGACTTGGGGAGTTATATTCCGGTGACTAGTGGTTCCATTTCTAACTGGGAATGTTAATAATACAAAATTTGCGAGATTTTGCGATATTGCAATATGGAAAGTTTAATATTGAAACATGTATCGACATATAAAAAATGTATTTCAATGACAACCTTACAGTTAGTTTCATAAAATACGGTTGACCCGTCTGTAGCGACCTGTACTTGGCTGTGACTAATCATGCTAAAGCCAGCTGCTTCTGTCCACTTCTATACCTAATAATCAGCTTACTGTGATATAGTTATAGTTGAGGTAGATATAATGATGAGACAACACAGTGTGTAGCTTGGCAGAGAGAGGGTGGCCAAAGGTATTTCTTGGAAAACAATTGACAGGGGTCTTTTCCTTATTGGTTAGTACCCCTTGACTGAGCACACAGGGCATTCTTCTATTGGCCTGTGCTCTGGGGTGGACAATAGTCACAACCCTTAACATTGCAGTTAAGTTTCTTTAAGTAATACTTAATATATTTTAGATAACTTCCTTGTTAAGGTTTGAGCTAGGCTATAGATTTTAACTCTAGCCTATAATTTACATTTATAATCAAATACAATTTGATTAGATACTTATAAATACATGACATTACATCTATAACCAGGTAAATATAAACCTTGATAAAAGTAAGAAATTAATCTAATATATCATAAATATGTACTTTTATATCTGGTTTTGAGTAGCCAGCTTCGACAGCTTTGTCTAGTTTCCATTTTTTATGACACTAACTGTACATAATCTGCTGACTTGATATCAAACAATTAACACACACGTTTACCCTGCGTATGTCGATACAAATTGATAGCATATCTAAAACTTTAAAAAATATACACCATTTATCTTTACACTTACCAGTATTCATGGAAGTCGAAAGCGACGTAGACCAAGTACGGATTGTTGTATTGGACGACGTGGTTTAGAAATGTATCCGCGATGACCTTCTCCTTCCCTGTCTGATCGACGAGATTGATGACCGCTAATCTTTGGTGAAATTGAAGTTCTTCCGCGAAATGTTTTCGGAAGGCTTCCTGGTTTTCTTTGTCTCCTGAAATACAAAATAAATAAAATTAATATCCTTAGAGTGTTCCTCCTTGCTTTTCATACACTGTAAATAGAATATATTTATTGTTTCCAGTTATTATAATATTATTTTATGAAGGTAAATAAATTCGCCTTGTGTCTAAAACTTAAAAAAAAATAAAAATCTTACAACAATAAGTCTAGTGGTTTCTGTAGACAGAATCTCAGTCTACAGACAGATGACATTTTGAAATGCATATTGACCTAATATTTAGTTGCACAATCATTCAGAAAAGTTATTCAGAAATTCATATCTGATGCTATTTCACAATGTAATTGCACAAACTTTAATATTCAAAGATGGCATCAGATTCGATATTAATATCATTCAAAAAGTAATCTGGTGGCTACTTTTGACTGTAACTTCACACCAGAATTTTGTAATTTGCAATGAGATCTTTTTTCTCTAATGAAATTCAGAGTACAGTAAAACCACAAATTTTGGACCCAACTGTATAATTGCCATTGTAACCCCTATATTAAGACCACCTCAGCAATATGTACATAAGAATGGTAAATTCTGCACCAAGGGTGTTCTTAATGGCCAGGCTCCACTGTAAACCTTTTTTTAATTATCAAATGACACCAGAATTTCCATACGACGACAAAACCTAAAATCAGACCATCTCCTAAATGTAAACAATTTCATATCATCTAATGACATCTTGTTGGGAAAAATGTCTGCAATCAAGACTCTTAAAACTAAATGCCTAACAATGGAGCTAAAGAATTTGTCTGCTGGCATATTTTCATGTACAGCAGTGTACTCTACATAATTTCTTTCTGCTTTTCTGTGGAAAGAACGACTTATAGGCCTATATGCTATTTTGCCACCTATCAAGTCAAGTCAAGTCAAGTCAACTTTATTGCGGACTCTAGGTCCATAAAAGGTAGAGAATACATATATGATAAATGGGTCAGAACGACCCCAGACATCAAGAGAATTTAAGAGAATCTATCTTATCATAGGAACTGCAATAGCCAATGAGAAGCAAAGCTGCCGCTGTGAAGCACACCCAAAATTCTTGTTGGAACGTTGGACATTTTCGTGTCGTCTGCTTCTAAAATGCTGTCTGAAATACAACTGGTGTAGCAGAAGGCTGCCAGAATTTAAATACCAAATTATATAGAGGCCGGAACTAATTTCTTGTAATAAACGTGACTGCGAATATATTACCATGAATCAGACAACAAATTATACACTATTGACCAAATGTTTAACCCATTAGATTAGAAACAAATTTAAAAAAGGAAACAAGACTTTTCATCAAAATGGCAAACCTGTTTCAGGCCATCATAAAAGAAGTAAATAAATATGACACTGATTTGAATCTGGCTTTACAATTAAAATCTAAGCTACAAGAGGCTGAAGTAATGATGAACTGATACGAATAATATAAGCACTGTAATTCATCCAATATATGGGATCTTCTTGAGATATTTTACAGACTTATCATATTTTTTGTTAATTTCAAACAAAATATATTCAGTTTGTTCTGTTTATATACAATAGCAAAACAGCATATTATTTAGAACGATGTACTCTGAACATGATTTACATGTTAACTTTGTTGAACCTAGTGACAAGTGCATGCCATAAGTCAATGTTTTTAACATACTTAAATAACAGGACAAAAAAATTTACAAGCAAATTTGCACACATCACACTCTAATTATTCCACTATTGTTTAAAGATTCTATGCAAGTAATTTAGATATTTAGATATTACTGTCAAATATAATTACAATGAAGTTGTCATGTGTTTATACAACAGGACATTGTTTTGTTCTGGTTATTTTACTGGCCCGAAGCAAAGGCAGCTTAGACTACATGACCCCAAACAGATGTAATGATGAGATGATAAGGAATGGAGTACACAACATGCAGTTTGTATAAATATATTTTAATACAAATTGTTAATGTGATTTGGCTTAAATAAAATCATCTGTGTGATGGTGTGAGTGTGTCTGTCTGTCTAGCTGTCTGCCTGTCAGTCTGTCTGTCTCTCAAGTGGGGTATCTTACATACCTCAGCATAAACGCAGAGTAACCAAACATTTAACATTGCATGCAGTTGACAGGTTTACAATCTGCAGGAACTAGTTGGCAGGCCAATCCAGAAACTTTCTCAACCCCCTGGGGTGTATGCAGCCTTCAATACAGGGTTAACGGCCGGGTTTAAGAGCTCACACCAGTGCCATCACTGTGGGTGCCTTATGCCACATACCCATTACACCTGGGTGGGGTGAGGCAATGGTTGAAGAGGATCTGCCCAACTACTCAATGCAATGATGCAGACTAGGTGGTTTCACAACATTGCTCTATAGGCTACTAAAGTAGGTCAATAGTGGATTTTCACGGAAGGTTCTCTATATTTCCACTAGGTGGCTATTACAGAATACTACATTTCTATTGGCTGAAAAAATTCCCGCCCTTGGCTGTGATGTGACTGAAGCAAAGTGCATCCTAGCAGCAGTATTTTTCGTGCATTGTAATGTTTATTTGACATCTTATCATTCCGTTGATTTCTGTTATTTCCCTGAGAAAATTATATTAATGGAATCAGGTATTTATGATCATCTATGCCTGGAAAGCAAAATGAGTAATTAGAAGAGATGAAAGACTTATGTCTTGCTGAATTCAGGGCTGTTCAGTGAAAAGACTCTATTACTCCGCCCGATGATTTCAACGCAGCGGCGAACAAATTAGTTCTTTCATTATCGCCGAATCTGATGTTGAACTGCTTATCTCGGCACAGAAACCTGTCAAAATGTATTCTTGTCTAATAGTATAAAATCATTTGTGATGCTGAATTCCTTGCTCCCCCACTGTGCCTCTTGCTCCCCTGAAATCTGTCAGTCGCTCTGTGACAAGTCACATCGCCTAAATGATACAGGCGGCTGTGTTGAGTCAGGCCATGGTGGGTATTGGAACCTGTTACCCCCCTGATTAGCACGCTAACACCTTGGCCACTAGGCCAAAGCATCCCATTCAGCTTATATTAGCTCATCACTGCTCATGTGCACAGGTTTTGAACCTAGGACCCTCAAAATAACCAACATGTATGATACAGACTTTCACAAAAGCATTTTCACTTGGAAAAATTAAATATATGACATTGAGTGGTCCAGCATTTAAAATTTCAAGAAAACTATTGGAATAGTATAAAGTCATCTTATATTACATAAGTAGAGTTATTTTCAGGCAAATGCACAATATGTTGGACTGAAATTTCATCATTTACACCTCGGGGGGAATAAAAAATCACTCGTGAGGGCGGACCTTTCGTTTGAAAACATGTCTGGGAGGTAGGTGTCAGTAGTTAATGACACCGTGTATATGTGTTACCATGGTAACGCGCATCATCATGACCCCTTTATGGAAAAGTTGCCAATATAAGGGCACTGCGTCAGCTAATGCCATAGTAATTGCAGAAGGTCATATTCCAGCAAATCTTCGCCCCTAGCACACAATGGAACAAATCTTTGGCCCAATCATGCCACCAATCAGGTTGTGTAGGGGAGGGGGGGGGGCACTCTCCACTGAATTCTTTACATCGAAATTGTTATTAAATGCTTAAATATAAGTGACATGTACTTTTAATGTTAAATTATGAATATAAATTTATCTAAGTCTGAATCTAACAATGCTGTTTGTGTGAATGTCTGGGACGTAGAAATGCAAGGTATGATTAGGGGAAATTGTGTAGTGTGCATATTTTGCAGCGATTGTGGCTGAAAATAATATGTCAGCATTGGATTGTATTTTGGTGTTTTTAAAACTCATGTCAAAAATGTTTTCTGTTAATTATTGTTTTAACCACTATTTTTGAATTTTACCTTATCTGGACCAAATGAAAAACTGTTCTACAGATTGTGTATCCAGTCAAAATATGTTTAAAAAAAAATCCATTGTATTAGGTGATTTATTGTAATGGATCTGAAACCTAGCAAATATGACCTCGTGTCAGATACAGCCATAATGATCATGTGCATGTGAGGTGCTGATTATTAGAGACATGTGTATTGTATTGTATTTCATGTGTACTGTATTTTTCTCAGTGCTACTGGTCTGATGCTCAGCTTATATTTGATATTTATTGATAACAATTACATAAAATTAACAACACGAAAACATAGGGGTGTAAATTGCAGGTGACATACACACTCCCCCTACCAACAAAGCTTTGGCTATTAATAGCACCTTTACATTTTTTTAAATTGAAATTGATAATATCAGGGTCAAGACTGTTCCATACATTGACAATTCTATTTGCAAAGAAATATTTTCTTACATCAGTACGGCTATAAAAGTGAAATAAATTTTTATCATGACCTCTGTGGTTACTACTACATCTAAAAGAGTTTTGATTATTCATATCAGCGAGATAAGTTGGCATTTTTTCGGCATAGAATCAGGTCAGCTTGGATTCTTGGACATTCAAACGTGTTTAAATTTAGGAGAAACAATCTTTCCATGTATGGAATGTCCCTTAAACCAGAAAGCCTTCTTGCGAAGTACCACTGAACTTATACTATGTTATTAATGTTACATTTTAATGTCCAGCTGCCAGGAGCCTACACTATGTTACTCATTTACCCCATGGGTGGGGTCTTTTACTTGCCCCAGCAGACACAACAGAAGGACACAGTATACTTTGTCAGTCATAATATCATAAGTTCATACTAATGCCAAAAATATAGTCATGATTACACAAGACAAAACATCAACACGAAACCAAAACAATAACATATCACAGATTCTTTTGCCAAAGATTACACAAGATTGGCCCACAACCTACATGGCCATGATGTCAGCTGTAAAACACAATTAACACATTTTTAAATTATATATACACAATTCATTGGTATTCTCTAGACTCAAGACACTTTATTTGCTGCAAATTGCACAATACATATTTTATATACAATTAATATTTTTCAACAAACATACCAATCTATTCTACAAACAAATATTCAGAAATATGCATATTATGTATGGGCAGATCAGGAGAGCACTCTAAGAAACCAGAGGCTAACACTAGCGAGTGCCCACCTAGGTTCCAGAGAGACCTCAGCAAATGATTATGTAAACTGCTGTAATAAGATTGACCCCAATCTTATGAAATGTCATTTATAATAAATCCTTTGTCAGGGGCTTCTTGGGAGATCATTGTTATATGTGTTTTTATGGCTTTCTTTAAAATACCTAAAATACAATTTGGGTTCTGCATCTTATGATCACTAAAAAACAGTCATTGTATTGTATTTAGTTGTAGTTTATTATATATTGTATTGTATTGTATTGTAACACAGTATATAGCATTGCATTATATGTCCGCAGTAATTGTAATGATGAGTTGATGAGGTCCACGATATAAAAAACCAATAAAATGAAGCATACATTATAGATAGATATATAGATATAGAAAGATAGATAGATAGATAGATAGATAGACAGATAGATAGATAGAGAGATAGATAGATGAATAGATAGATGAATAGATAGATAGATATTGGAAAGAGCAGCTCTCTAAGGCAAGTTCTTGCCGCTATCGACGGTTGATTGATGAGATGAGAGAGGAGGAGGAGTCCACCCATGTTACACTTTACCCCATGGTTGGGATCTTTTACTTGCCTCAGCATAGACACAGAGTACAAAGGACGGCCATTTTAAAGTCTCATCCGAACAACATCCAGCTAGATGGCGCTCATCAAGGGTGCCCCGGCCCGGGTTGAACCCGGGTCCTTCAGAGGAGCAGGCGAGCGTCTTATCACTAGGCCACTCAGCTGCTAATTATTGTACATCAAGGGTGATATCTGAGCAGGGGTCGAACCCATGAATTCCAAAGGAGCAGAAACCTCAACCACTAGGCCAGTCAGTGGGCAGGTAAAGCGAGATAGGCTTATAGCTTCTCATTGGAATCAGTGAGAAATTTAATAGAAAGGTAAATCTGTATAAAATGGACATAAACACTGAGTTCACTCTGGTCTAACACAGTAAATTTCACGAGGTGGCAGCAGGAGTGCTATAGTTATAGCTTTCAGTAGACAGCTTTAGATCATGTAGATGGTTTAGTGGCAGGTACAGTAGGGTGTTTGTAAAAGACTAAACTTTTGATATACTGTACAATCTGCATACAAATGAATCAAAAAATCTAAATTGTCAAAAGCTGCAAAAGTTAGCAGTAGTTCCAAGAATTACTTTCACTATACAATGTCAATAATCACTTATGCTACTATACGATCCTAGATCCCAGGTACATCAAAGCTATCTCATCTCCACATAGCTGAGCAGATAAGCAAGATTTACTCAACAAACATGCAAGCATAGCACCTAGGAATATCTCTAAATATTCCTAGATAGCACTGACCAACTGACTGGCTAGCACTGACAACCTGAGAACTCATAAAATGCTATTTTAGCTACTTAAAAGCTAAGCATCATTGAGCAAGTATGTGAAACCCTACTGAGAATGCAGGAAACCGCAAAATTGCATTTTGAATAGGTCACCTGGAATTGCCCACCCCATAAAAATGCACCTGGGAAGAGGGGTCCTAAAAGATAGGTTATGCCTGGCAAACATGTATAGGGATGCATGTGGTCTACGTTGAGCCATGGAGTCACTAGAGACTCCATGGTTGAGCAATGCTTGAAAACTAACATTTATCCATTCATTCATTCTACCATTCATTCGTTTTACCATTCATTCATTCATTCATTCATTCTACCATTCTACCATTCATTTTCTATTTTAATTCATTCACTCATTAGGCTTACTTTAGATAGATAGATATAGATAGATACGTAGACAGATAGACGGACAGACAGACGGATAGATAGATGGACAGATAGATAGATAGATAGATAGATGATGGATAGATTGATAGATATAGATAGATTGATAGATAGATAGATATACTGACTGACAGACTGACTGACAATTTTGAGCTTGCACACCCCTACCCTACAATCATGGAGCACGATAATAACCCTTCTCATATATCCTACGAAATTATGAGGCAGCAATTTTCCCACAAAATGGCTGTGATTTATACAAAAAAACCATCATTAACTGCATTGCCACAAAACGTTCGCTTGAGAACGATCAGATTTCATTGATTATTTGTTTACGTTAGCCTAAATTACACTAACCCCATTGGCTGATGGATTAACGTCACCATAGTTTTTGGAAATCACTGATTGGTTGGACGTAAGGAGATTTACGTCGTCCTATTTATCTTGCATCCGATTGGCTGGCTAGTCTGAGAACGTTCCCGCCTAGATAAACACGCTTGTTGAGCAGACGAAATCAGTGAGTGCTGAGACACTATATGGAAAACAACATGCCTCCAAGGAAAGCGTTAACATGGATTCTGACACTCGTAATTTTCGCAATTTGCTCGGCAGACGACCACGGTAAGGAGTTATGGAGCTATTATTACCTATTTTCGGAACTGCCATAATATTGCATTACGACACGGACGATCTAGGCAACATCGTAGACTAATTATTGTCGAAAAATTGGATTGAGAACAGGCTTAATCAATTATATACATGTGTTTTCATTCCAAAATAGAATGTTTTGCAAAACGAAAGTGAAAAACTGTCGTTCCATTTATTCAAAGAACAATCACATTCTTCAATGGCCTAATTTAACTCCCAAAACTGCGTGGAGCAAATTAGATTATTTCATTATTTAAGCTAATTTCTGCAACATGAAAACATTCTTTCACATAATCACATTTACTAAACTAGTCAAAGAAAGTACAATTTTATGAATATAATAGTCATACACATTAGAATTTTGACCTTGATTTTAATGAATAACCATTCTTTGTATCCTATAAACTGATAAACATCAGTGTCAAAAGTGCTAATCCACATGTAAACATTGAATTGTGGCATTCGCTTGTCACTAGGTTCAACAAAGCTAACATGTAAATCATGTTCAGAGTACATCGTTCTAAATACTGTGTGTCTAGTTATCAGCTGGTATAGTTGCATGATAACACCAAACATGTTAAATATGCTATTTAGAATTAATGACTAATGTTCAATAAATTCTTTAATATAATTATATGGATTAAATACCAATTAGTGGTTGTTAGAAAGGTGTTATTTAGAACCGATGTCTAATAAATTCATTAAAATAAATTTCCTTAAAACTTAGGTGGAAAAAATATTAACTTTAAATAGTTTGGCATACTGTAATATTTTTTAGTCATTTCTAAATTCGGCCCACTTTAATAGATGTAAATTGCAAGTATGTACCTCACTATAGCGACCACCTCACGACAGCTATATTTAATTTAAACAGAGTCTTACTAACGAGATTCAACAGTATTTCATTAAATTTTTATCCAAAACATAATTCATACATTGTATTGACGCCATATCATTGTATACATACGAATAAATAATAGTACCTTGTTATAGTATTCCATACTATCATGTACTATTGATTAATGGTACTATCTGTCCAAGGTCAGAGGTAAATAATAAATTAAGCTGATGATCAATAAATATCTTTCAAAGATAATACACAGTGTATTTATTATACACATAGGTTTACAAACAGTTCAAAAACACAAGGTATAATTACTATGAGATCTAATAATTTCCATACATGCATACATTCTGAGTTATATACTTATTTACAATGAGTTACAAAAATGGCAAATATTAAATTTGTTTTTAAATTATTGTAATTTTATTTAAATTGACAATTTATGAGATATAATTATTTCCATACATGCATACATTCTAAGTGATACATAAATTCATCATAATGAGTTACAAAAATGGCAAATATTAAAATTGTATTTGAATTATTGTAATTTTATTAAAATGACAATACCTCATGTATAAGATGAACGTATAATACACTCTAGCCCAACTACAAAACCACATCACTTTTAAGACCATCTGCACATAGTTAAACCTCGCCATTAAGACCACCCTTGGTGCAAATGTTACTGGAATTGTGATGTGGTCTAAATAGAGAGGTATATTACAATGGCAAGAATACAGCATGGTCCAAATAATGGGGGTCTCAAATGTGAGGTATTTTAATATTGAGGTGTCTTAATAGTGAGCAGAGCTTGTCCTAAAACGGGGTATTATTGTATTATGCCCAAGCACATTGACCTTGCAGTAAAGTCAAGGTCAAATATGCTATATTTATAAATACTATCAAACTATAAATTATGGAAACTTCAATGACTACCAGGTATTTAATTATAAAATTCACTATTAAGGCAACCTCGCTATAATCAATATTTCTCTACAACCAATAATGCTATCAATGTATGTATTATTTTCCAAAAAGTTATAGAAAAGAAAGAAATATAGGGCATGGTAGACAGCAACCCCATTCTGCAGCCAAAAGCAAATACACAATCCAGAATGTTTATAATACTGCATCTGCGCTGGCAGTGCTTCACCTATGTTGTACAGAAAGGTGTAAGAACACTTTACCAATACACACTAAAGGACTATTGAATATGTGTGTTTAACCTTAAGATTTATACCTTAATATTCATTTTTAGGAATGCATTTGATGTTGACACTACAGCTGAAAATATGGTAATTAACAATGATAATTTATTCGTTCATTAATGAGAAGTGGGTTTTGCTGAGGTTTGAATGTATTTTGTGTGTTTATATTCTTAATAATATAATGAATTAGTTCTTGAAGAAAGGGATTTATTATGTCACTAAATCATAAGAATGTTTAGGTATTAATAAAATTCAGTTAATTCGTCAGTTACTTAGTCAGTCAGTCAGTCAGTCAGTCAGTCTGCTTATAATCAATCAATCAATCAAATTGAATCAATCTATTAATCAATCAATCAATCAATCTATTAATCAATCAATCAATCTATCTACCTATCTATAGCTTTAATAATAACATGATTCACATGTATTACAACACAATGCATAATTCAATAAATTCATAATGACACAAAAATGGGTAGTCTTAATGATGAGTTGGTCTTAATAGTGAGATGGCCTTAAAACGAGGTTAAACAATAAATGCCAATAATATACCATTGAAGGTCACTGATATGGTCCTTATGCACATGTAGTTTCAAATCAGCTGTTCAAGATTTGCAATATTCAATACGATTTTGGAGTACAGGAAAGTGGTCTTAAAATCGAGGTGGTCTTAATATTGGGTGGTCTTTATTGTAAGTTCTATCATACACTTAAACCTGGCAAAACGATCACTACATTCAAAGGAATACATCTTTAATAAGACCACAAATTGTACCAATATATTTTTCATTATAAATAAACTCCTGGCTTGTAATCTAGTAAATACGATATCAATTCGGTCACAATACTGCACATTCTGCATGTAATTTTTCTCCAATCAATCTTTTTAAATACCCTTTTTTTCCAAAAAACTAAATCATCAGGGTGACACTAAATTTGACATGCTTTGACCATACCCTACTCTGTATTCTATACATGCATCAACAAATAGTACATCAAAATTACATGCATGGACTTAGCAAGTCTCGTATATTGTACACACAAGGCTCATTTAGTTTTCTCAAAAGCCATTCAGACCCCAGTTGGAGTGCACACCAGTGGTCTAATTTAAAAGAATCCTCGACAGAGGTGTTAGGAACTTAGGATTCCTGACAGGTTACAGGTATACAGGTATACAGCAGCTGTGTACAGTTTCACCTCACTATAAATACAACCTCACTTAGAGCCCATTACTATTAAGACAAGTCACTATTATGACCACCTCACAATTAAGACCACTTCACTATTAAGACCATCTCACTATCAATACCACCTCACAATTAAGACCATCTCACTATTAAGGCCATCAAACTATTAAGACTGCCTCACTATTAAGACCACCTCACAATTAAGGCCATCAAACTATTAAGACTGCCTCACTATAAAGACTGCCTCACTATTAAGACTGCCTCACAATTAAGACCACCTCACTATTAAGAACATCTCACTATTACGACCACCTCACTATTAAGACAACCTTACTATTAAGGCAAAATCCCTGGACTATTCAGGGTTTTCTAATATGAGCTGTTGTAATAGTGAGGTGTTCTTAAACACAATTACGACAACCTCACTATTAAGACCACTTCACAATTGAGACCTCATTCAACCTCAAATTCATTCTTGTCATTGCATTGTATTATAAGACCTGTACTACACTACTATCATGACCACTAGGTATTTAGGAACAACAAACTTCAGATATTTGTTGGTCGAGAAATAGAAAAATTAATATTTCAATTAAGTTGTACCATAGAGAAACCATGGTTACTCTATGGTTGTACAGTACTTATAAAATACAAGGAGATACATACAATGTATACTGGCATAAACAGTAAGCTAATACAGTACCAGCAAAACTACAAGTATAAGTATAGAAATCACGTATTCCCTGTACATACTCAATGGACAAAAAACTAACTAACCTAAAAGTCATATTTTACCCATTTTTCACACACTATGCCTACTTTTCATTCAATTCATTATATATACTAAGTTACTGCAGAAACAAATTGTCTGACAAACACTGGGTTAGTCAGTCAGTGTGATTGGTGTCTAAGCTGAGGCATGCAGACAACTCTTGATTAGCTAATATTAGTAATAAGTGCAGCTTATCATCTCATCATTACATCTGCCTCAGGTGCAATCCAATCAGCAACATCATGCTATAAATAAATATTGTGGAACCATTTTTAACGACTACATTTTGTAAATTTGTATCTACCTCATTATTAAGACCACCTCACATCCAATTTACACCAAGGGTGGTCTTAATGGCGAGGTTCCACTGCACCTGCCTCAATACTGCATACCTCACTATTAAGATCACCTAGCTATTACAACCACCTCACTATTAAAACCTAGATTTGGTCCTCAACTTTATGCTACAATGTAATTAATGTAATTACCTCACTAAATTTGCTCACTAATAAGATTACTTCACCATTATTAAGACATCAATTGATATTCATATGATGAGGTTCTATCTATCTATCTTTATATCTATCTCTCTATATCTCTATCTATCTTTCTATCTTTCTATCTTTCTATCTATCTATCTGTCTATCTATCCCTCCATCTATCTATCTATCTACCTATCTAGCTATCCCTCATCTATCTATCTATCTATCTAGCTATCTAGCTATCCCTCCATCTATCTATTTACCTATCTATCTAATAACCTATATATCTATTTATCTATCTATCTATTATTTTATCAACTTTATGAACACGTCAGCAATATTATGAATATATTATACCAATCTGTAGAACTGCAGCCTGAAATTGTGAGAATCTCAACAAACACGCAGGACACTTTAAATATTTACATTTAACTTGCATTAGGCAGCAATTTGATAAATGCAAACCAAATACAAGGGCAAATATACCACAAGGGGAAAAATAGTGACACAAATACTGAAGTATTCAGAAAGTTTTGAAGTAGAAGCAATTATTTTTGAGTTCAATACTAAAGGTAGGATTATGTAAATATTTCAAGAATTAATTTTGTGGACAAAGTACAGATTGCTGGACAGAGGCACAGACAGCACACAGAACGAAAGACAGACAGACAGATAGACACATAAACTGAAATATAGAGTGTACGTAAAACTTGTCAAATATCAAATAGTTAGTAAAACCCCCACAATTATCAATTTAAAACCACCTCACAATTAAATCAGTAAGTTTCTTTTTTTTTAAGATGATTTTCATAGAGGTTTAATTGTGTAATTTATTTTAACATACATGTATAAATGACAAATGGATGGCAAGGAGAGATGCCATAGTTTCATAGTGAACATGTTCGCCTTCAACCCACAAGGTTGTAGGTTCGAACCCCCACCATGCATAGAGGAACTGAGCAGATCCTCTGTAACTCTTTGCTCCACTCCATCCAGGTGTAAATGGGGAGCTGGCTAAGGACACTGATGGCGATTGTAGAGTGCTTAGCCCCCTGTAGATAATTCTATGTATACTCTAGGACAGGTGATTAGGTTTATTTATAATTTTATCATGACGTTTTGTGCCAAATTCACAATAATGTCAGTAGTTCTCTATTGCAGTTAAAACACTCGTAATTATATCATATAATATCTTTGTATAGTTTAACGCCAATGAGTTACTGCATAAAGGCAACATATTGTTTGAACAAACAAGGACATTAATTGCACTCAAGTTTTATTTAAGTCTAGCATACTTGATACTAGTAAATTTGTAGCTTTTAAACAAATTAAGTCATGCATTTGACATGTACCTTTATTTACAAGTTTGTACTACAATTTCCAGTCTTATATATAATTTTTTGTGTAGTTTCTGCACTATAATTTCATGGATTATGCAGTAAATTTAGGAAATGAAGTCAAATACAGTTAAACCCAATATAACCTAGTATCTTTCATTATATGTGTTCCATATCAGGGAATTTTATTATAAGTGGCTTTTATTTAAAATACTACAGTTAAATAAAAATTATCAAATTGAATAGTTCGTAATATGCAGACTTTGTTTTATGCGAGTAAGTGGGTTGGCTTTAAAAATGTGAAATTTCAAGATAACGTTGGACTTCATCTTTAATACTAATATGAAATTTCAAGATAACGTGGAATTTATCTTTAAAACTTTAATATTAATACAAAATTAGAAGCAAAGTGACTATATTTGCCATTTTATTTGGCCGCTATACATGCATTTTCCTCACTTTTAAGACCAGTAAAATAGGTAATTTTACAGTAGTGGTCTTAATATTGATGTTTCACTGTAAAAACAAACCTTACATTTTACATGATGTATTTGTTACTTAGTCTAGAAAACTTCAAAATTTGACTTCACTTGATTATTTAGTATACACGTCATCAAAATATTGATGTTGCAACATGAAGAATAATTCAGAATACTAATAAAACACCAAAACACAGCAGGTTATGAATAAAAATAGAGATATTAGTCAAATTTCATACATGTGAAAAACTGTTAAACCTAAACCTGACCATTAATACTACTGAGTCCAAAATTAATTTGCCTCTATGACGAGGTGGGCCTAACATTGAGGTAAATACAATACCTATGTATGGATGATGTTCATATTATTGTAATGAGGTGGACTTGGTGGTGGTGGTGAATTACGTCCTGTATTTCTGCACCTGATGGGCTAATTAGGACAGGCAGGGACCATGGCAATGAGACGAACGATGAAACAGCCATCCAACATGGGCTCGACCGGGAATTGAACCCGGCACCCAGTGGTTGGAAGCCCAGCGTGCTACCACTGAGCTAGGCCCCCACCCACTTGTGAGGTGGACTTAATAGCGAGGTGGTCTAATAGTGAGGTGAATTTTAAAGAGGCTGATTCTTCATCGTGTGCATAATTTGGGATCTTAGGCCTCAATGTCTCAATGTCTCATGATACTGGTCTGAAACATGATTAGCTTGTACGACCAGCTGCCAGAGATAGACGTAATGATGAGATGATAAGGCTGCTTGGAGTCCACACCATGGGTGGGGGTCTCTTACTTGCTTAATAGTGAGCTAGTTTTAATCGTGAAATTTCACCTTAAATAGTTATATAGGTAGTTCTGTATTACATGTACATTTAGGTAATAAAATAATTGTTACCATTATTTGTATTTAAAAAATAAGACCACCTCACTATTTAAAAAAATCTAAGTATTATACATGGGATTATGTAAATAGCAATATCATACACTACAATACACTACAATATAATACAACACAGCTAAAAAAAACATCTACAAAATGCATCAGTTGAGAGTGAAATATGATTTGAGTGGCCCTAAAACCCTATTTTTACATTTTTCTGTTTCGACAGATCAAATCTGGCATGTTTGACATTTGCCATCATTGATATAACAGCTGCCATTAAATTGCTCACTATGTGTGGCATTTCTCTATAAATCATCTCTATAATGATTATGGGTACTAAAGTTATACACTCAATATTTACCGAACAGCCATATTTCAGCAGGAGAGGAGTCCAACATAGACTTATGTGGGATGAGGAAAAATTATATTAATATTTATTGAATTTAAATTTTCTTCATCCCACAAAACTCTATGTTGGACGACACACCATCCACTAATGGTTATATTCTCCACCCAGCTGCACAACATACACTTCAGATATCTAACATACAATGCAGCTGTCCAAAATACACTACAATTATCCAACATACACTGCAGCCATCCAACATACACTGCGGCCATCCAACAAACACTGCGGCCATCTAACACACACTGCAGCCATCCAACATACACTGCAATTATCCAACATACACTGCGGCCATCCAACATACACTGCAACCATCCAGCATGCATACTTGTGAAAATGAAGCACATTGATAAATGCATGGTTTACACTGGAATTTCTTTGAGTTTATCTAATCTGACAGTAATATAACTCTAATAAATTAAATATTGAAAGTACTTTTCAGACCATTAAACTTATGTTACTAAGTTTTCCCATGGAGTCACCAGAGACTCCATGGTTTTACTGATAAAGTTGGTGCCAAGATTTGGTCTTAATTGCTTTATGTACATGGCCAATGTGCCACGTGCATTTTCCATGTGTTTGGATAATCGCCTGATTTTTTCATGCGTTTATCCTTCTCATGGAGACGCACGTGGCACATTTGGCCAGGTACTTTAATTGGGAGGTGGTCTTAAGAACAGGTTCCTCTGTATAAAATGCCTAATGGGTCCTGAAGCATTAAAAGCCTCATAAAATGAAGAAACAATAATCCTCTTTCAGTTTCCACCACTTTACATCAAAGAGATTCAATGTAAGTCTTCTTCAAGTCACCCTGAAGTGTCAAATATTGTGTCAAATATAGTGTCGATATAGTGTCAAATATAGTATTGACTGTTGCGTCTAATATTGCGAAGTGTGTACTTCAGCACATCGTAAATTGTACCTAAGTGATATTTTGTGATGTTATGATATTGCTACATGGCCAATTGTGCCACGTGCGTTTTCCATGCATTCGGATAAACGCATGGAAAGCGCATGGTTTTTGCCTCATTATAATTAGCTAAAAACCATGCGTTTTCCTTGCATTCATCCTTCTCATGGAAGACGCACGTGGCACATTTGGCCATGTACAGTTGAATTTTGCCATAATAAAGTTCCGATCACTAAAATGTGGTATGGTTTATTCTAGAGCTACAATAGAAAATATGGGCAAAATAGTATTCTGGTTTAATTGCTTCTAATAAAGTAATTATTGTAAATGTTAAGGGTTGTACAGTCTGCGAGTACAATGTAAGCATATTTTACTGACATAACAATTACATCCTTAATTGCCAGGCCTGGCCAATCCAGAGCCTTTCTCAACTTTCTGAGGAGCATTCAGTCTTGCACATCGCGTAAGCCAAAACGACTTAAGAGCTCATACCAGTGCCATCACTGTGTGATTAGCTATGCCAAGTACTCATAGCGGATCTTCCCAACTCCTCCTAACCATGCCAGAGGTTTGTACCTGCTACCTCATGATTAGCAGGCAAACTCCTTAACCACTAGACCACGTACAGCATCCAATACCACTCATATAAATACTCAACTATCTCTCTTAACAATAAGTTACATAGGACCCTAATAAGTATAGGTTTTTGACTTCAAGCTTATAGTGCCTACAACAATGAAAAATATTCATATTAGTTGTTATTGTTTGCAGAAAGACCATTGAATATCTCCAGCCAACCCTGACTGTTTATAAAACAAAGCAATCAACATTTTAATCTCTCTGTTGGTCAAAACTCAGGGCTGGTTGAGTAAATTCAATATCTTTTGGACAGTTGGTATACTTTTTTCAAACAAAGCAAATGGTCTACGTCACAGAAAGACTTAGGCAGAGATAATTTTCAGTTCTGCCCAACTCACTTTGTCAGCACTAATATACTAGGCACTCTAATAGAAGATGAAATGCACTCGAAACAGAGACTCATCCTATATCAAAGTACCATTGTGTGTTAATTGCTCAATAAACTACAAATTTACTTCCAAAGCAATCATTGTAATGCTGTATGGGTGTTACATCGTTACATTGTGTTTCAATTATATTCCAAAATATAGTACATTGTTTGCGTCATGATCGCTGTATCGTGTGACAAATTGAAACAAAATATTTCAATGGTATTTCCTAGAATTGTCATCGATATGCTGTATGTCGATGAATCGATGAAATATTGATATTGATATCGAAAAAATTCATGTTTCGATTCTTTTTTATCCTCTATAATTGCACATTTGTGCCATAATGAGCACTTGTCTACACAGCCCCACCCCAAATTGCAAACAAATAAATTGGCTTAGTAGTTATCACATTAAAAGACAAAGGTAAATGGTTTCACAATGATTTGGGGAGTTATATTCCTGTGACTAGTGGTTCCATTTCTAACTGGGAATGCTGATAATATAAAATTTGCGCAGTTTTGCAATATTGTAATATCAAAAGTGGAATACTGATATCGATATCGAATCAAAATTTATAGGTATGAATGACAACCGAAGACTACTACTTCCATGAATTGCTACATCAAATGTTTATACATACCCGCTGTCTTTATATTGATGCAATGCTACCTAGCCAAATGTGCCACGTGCGTTTTCCATGCGTTTGGATAAATGCATAGAAAACGTATGGTTTTCGCCTCATGCTAAAAACCATGCGTTTATCCTTCGCATGGAAAAGGCACTTAGCACATTTGGCCATGTACCGTTCTGGATTTTAGTCAGCTTATATGAACCCGTCAGGCAGATATAATGAAGGTATGATGAGCTTTGGAGTCCAAATTATGTTACACATTTACCTCTAGGGTGGGGGTATTTTATTAGCCCCAGTCCTTCTGCATATGCAGAGCTGCAGCAGCCTTCTTAACTCCTAAACCATAAAAAATAAACTATGCTGTTTCAAAACAAATATCTCAAACCATTATAGCTATAACCCACACAGGATAAAACCACGCCATTAAAACCACCACCCTTGTGCACAAATTTGCTAGTCTTTATGGTGAGGTTGTCTTACTATAGGTAAAATCCAATGGTTATGCATTTCTATCTCAAAATGAGTGGTCTTAATGGTGAGGTGGTCCTAATAGTGAAGCAACCCACATGAATACCATTGTCTCATAGAATTAAATGGTGAGGTGGTCTTAATAGCGAGATAGCCTTATCCTAAATCCCACTATAATTGAACATTATTAGTTCAAATACACTTTGAGAGGGCACTGCCCCCTAGCGGACATTAGTGAATCCGGACACTCGGAGGCAATAATTAGTTGGCCCAAAAACACCTGATGTCGGAATAACTTGGATTTGGGGAAAATCCTCAAGATGCAGTCCCTTTCAACACAGTTCTAAGCAGAACATACTGGTATTTGCCACATCATAGGAATGGCGTAAGCATAAATCTGAAGTAAGTGAATTGTACAGATAGAAAAATCTACTCGATATATTATGCACGAAGGAAAAGTGTGTTGTGCATATGCACCAAAATTTCAAATGTATTTCAATACTTGACCAATAATCAATCAATCTACAATCAATCTACAATTAATATTCAATCAATCTAAGATCAATCTACAACCAACCTACCTACCTACCTACCTTACTACTTACCTACTTACCTACCTACCTATCTACCTATCTACCTATCTATATCTACCTATCTATCTATGAGTCTGTTATAAACTGTTTTATTTAATCAATTCATGTGCTAAAAGGGTTTTAAAATTGTATTATTTTACCCTAATAAAAGTTTCTTAGAACAAGAGTTTCCAATTATATGGAATTCCTTTACATTGAATATACAGCCTTTTATTTCTAACAAGTCCAGCAAAATACCACTGTTAATACTACCTCACTATTAAGACCACCTCACCATAAAAGACCAATGAATCTGTACACAAGTGGTTGGTCTTAATGGCGAAGTTCCGTTGTAGGATTTTCACGATTTGAAGACCTGTAGTTCTTACTGTCTGACAATGTCTGACAGCTGCCGAGTTCCTTTGATTTTTATTCTGGGCAATTTTGCAAGAAAACTGAGCAGGAATAATTTACAAAAATCTCTGACAACTACAAGGTTTGTGGCAGTACTATGTCTTGAGGTTTTTTTTAGCAATATTTCTTGGGATAACTATGTAACAAAAAACTATTTAAAAAAAAATCTTTGACATTCTCATACAATACTTTAGTCGACTTGTGCATAGCAAATTCTAGCAAAGCAGCATCATCGGTATAATAAACTAGTCTGCTAAAAAAAATATTAAATTTTTTTTTTTCAATTCATGCTTATTTTTCATAATTCAGTAGCCAAAAAAACCTCATTATTGGCCCTTTATATTTTTACCTCTATATTAAGATCACCTCACCATTAAGACCAGTATATTGTATGCCAATTGTGATCTTAAGTGCAAGGTCACACCATAGTTCGCTTCCAGTAGCCTGATGGGCTAGTTGGTCTTAATGGTGAGGTGGTCTGAAATAAGTGTACAACAGTACATTTCCAAATTCCTATATATATAACATTTGTCTATTCTAACACTATTGGTAAATAATGCCCTGTTCAATGGTTTTCCAAAAATACCCAAGGACAAATTTATTTATAGACGGTCAAACGGACAGAACACATTACTATCTTGTGTAGACTAGACTCTATAATTAATTTATATTTATAACACATTCAGTGTCTCAATGCTACTGGGTCTGAAGCTTGTCATGCAGCTTGAAAAAGCAGCTGCCAGAGGCAGACGTAATGATGATATGATCATTATAAAAGTATACTTAAATGCATTGTCCATTGTGCAGTCAGATTTTCTATATTCATACAACAAAGATTTGTGACTTCGCTATATCAGGGTTTTGTAATAAGGCGATCAAAATACAATGGAAAATACAATCCCACAAGTATGTTATAAGTGAGATGTAAATTATGTATAATTTTATATGCTGACTTAAGTATCTCAAATACATTTAAGTACTGACCTACTTATGGTTAAATTGTTTTGTACTTGTCATTTCTAACAATTTATGACCTTAATTTTATGCCACAGAAACAAACTTAAAAGCACAATTATTTGCACTATGTAGTTTAGCCTGAAACTCTGTGATTTATATGACAAATGGAATTTGCCTGTCTGAGTAAAATTATATGTGATTGATCATTATATTATCATTATATTATCATTTAAAAATAAAAACAATTTCATCATATATCTATCTATGACAATTTCTTTCGAAGTTAGCATATCAAAAAGTGTAACTTCATAAAAAGTTACATACTTTGGCCAAAAAAACAATTTAGCCAGTATCACAGTCCGGCTTTCTCTGAGTATCATTAACAGTGTTCATGATAATTTTGGTGTCAAACTAAAAAAAAAAAAAAAAAGTCTAGCTTACAAAAAAACAATGTACAAAAAACAATTACAGATAACTGTTGTTTGCTAATGCTAAAACAGTGTTCATTGTTCTGATAAGCAATAGTAGAAATTATGTCAGAAAAAATAGATAGATAAATACATATCAAAGTGGTATGAATGATTAATTGATAATAATATATAATAGTCTTCGTCAAATTAGGAGTCAGCTCTGTCTGTTTGTCTGTCTAGCTGTCTAGCTGTTTCAAAATTAGATCGTAACCACATTGTAAATGACTGTATATTTCATAGTCAGCCAGCCAGTCAACCAGTCAGTCAGTTAGTCAGTTAGTCAGTCAATCAGTCAATCAGTCAGTCAGTCAGTCAGTCAGTCAGACAGACAGTCAATCACTGCTATATTATTCAATCAATGTCATATATTTGCTGTGATAGATAGATAGATAGATAGACAGATAGACAGATAGATAGATAGATAGATAGATAGATAGATAGATAGATAGATAGATAGATATGGGAAGTGCAGCCCTCTAAGACAAGTTCTTGCTGCTATCGAGGGTTGATTGATGAGGCGAGAGACAGAGGAGGAGTCCACCCACGTTACACATTTACCCCATGGGGTGGGATATTTTACTTGTCTCAGCATAGACACTGTGATTTATTGTTCTGAGGGACATTAATAATAGCATAAATTTACTGCGATTTATTGTTCTGAGGCTCAGGGACATAAATTATATTGATAAATAAGACATAAAAGGTTAGCCTAAAAATATTGAAATAACCTTTAAACATATTTAGCATTGTTTCCAGTGATAATGCTTTAATCGCTTACTCCGAAACCCAGCTCTTAGAAGATAAGGTTTTTTCTAATTACAACAGACTATTATATCAACCACTTGTTGCCATGGTAACAGAGTAATCAATCCCTCCATACTGATTTCTTGGGCTTGTGTTTCTCTGCCTGTTTCTGTAGTAACTTAAGCAAGAAAATCTTTGAAAAGACTTTTTTGTATCCTATCATACAGGATATTTTGACGCGATTGAGATGCAATAATCTATGGTTATCGATCTTTCAATCAAATCAATCAATCAATCAATCTGTCTATATATATCAATGCTGAGGCTTAGTCAGTTTATACCTTAGCTAATATAATGATGACATGATAGGCTTAAAGTCCACTCCATGTTACACATTTACGCCATCGTTGTGGTGTTTTACTCGCCTCAGCATAGACACCGCATACAATTTCCAGTTCCAATTTAATATCTAATGCGAAAGACATCCAGCTGAGATGTTATAGATCATGAAGAGTGACCAGGACAGGGATATCGAACCCGGGACCTTCAGCAGAGCTAGCCAATGTGAAATTGGCTTTAATCAATCAATCAATTAATAAATCGATCAATCCATCCATCCATCAATCGATCAAACAGATTGCTAACAAACCAACACATATTTACCTAAGAAAAAAATATGGAGATAAAACACTGTCAGAAATATTACAAATATGTATTTATTAGCAATTCCATGTACATTCTTACTTAATAAATTAATCATTTGATTACTCCTTATTGAGGGAAATGTTTGACATTGATCTAGCATCGCTGACACGTGTGCTAATTTGACACATACATATTCCACAATCTGCACCATCTAGTTGGTTATTTAACCTGGTTTACTTAGAATACAATAGGGATGGAATTCAGATCAAAATCAAACACCTAAAAGATCAAAGAAACACTTAAACTGTCAAACAAGTTAAATTTGGGTACTTATATTGTTATGTTAACAAATTTTTATTAATCTACAATTGACAAATACAGTAAAGCCTTAACATTTGACCACTTTTTGGAAATGATTTGATTATTTTTTATTATCAATTTTAATCATTGTTCTGGGGTATAATGAAATGGTCTCAAAATCGAGGTGGTCTTATTATTGAGTGTTCTTAATTGTGAGGTTTTATTGTATATTGTAAAAAGCATAAATTGATTATTAAATTCCAACAAAAAATAAATCAATACTTTAATACTATATTTGAGTGAATTGTGTCAATATTGATAAAGTCAAAATCACTTACATAAAGTAAGTGACACTTACATAAATATAAAGTAGAACACAAGAGTACTTAGCATTTTAAAAATTTTCTGTTAATATGTTACTATAATAGAACTTTAAGTGTCTTATTTTCATGAGTTAGTCTGATAAATTTCTAAATATAAATACAAAGCTTTTGACCTGGGAATATTCTGGTTGGATTTTGAACTTTAAGTGACCTGGTAGATTTTTTAAAATAAATAACATAATATCACTGAAATTGTCCACAGTTTAAAAAATTTGAGACAATTATTTATGTCAAAATGTAGATCTATATAAATCTTGTTATTACAGTTGAGCCTCATCCTAAAGACTACCTCACAATAAAGACCACCCATCTTGAAATCCTACTTACATAGACCTCATAATTGAGAAAACTTCATAATTAAAAACCACCACATTTTAGCAGTACACGCATTTCTAATCATTGTCATTGTAATTTACTTCACAATTGAGACTACCTCACCATAAAAACAGGTAATATATTTTAAAAATAATGTTATAAATGTTAATACATGTTTTTGTTTATTTCTTCATTTAGGAGACGCTGAGAAAGAAGCTGTTCATTGGAACTATGACAAACAGGGTAAGAAAAGAGGAGGAGGAGGAGGAGGAGGAGGAGGAGGGAAACTACATCTAAAACTTCCAAACCACTGAAATGTATCAGTTTTGTCACACTTACTCTATACATAGAACTGAATTCAAGTTTTCAAGACTATCAACTAAAATTGTTAAATAATGGCTTCACCTCACTGTATCTCTGATATACTAGAATTTACTATGATAAAATTCGTTGTAAGTGGGTGCCACTATATTGGGATAATATTGAGAAACAGTCCGGGTAGAATCTCTTTTTCGGTACCGCTGTCATTCGTGTCACAAGAGTCAAGCTGCGGAGATCAACCGCAATCTCCTCGATTGGCCGCCCTGATCCGAATTGATCTTAAATGATCCGCAATGATCTTTAGCAATCCCCTTTTTATTCAGGAGGACCAACAAAATGGGGAAAACTATTCCCGGATGAATGTGGAGAGCAGAAACACCGACAGAGTCCGGTCCACATCAACACTTCGATCGTCTCGTTGGTGGAAGATTTTGACCAAATCAGTATCGTCTATCAGAACAACACAGACAACAAGATGACCCTTGTTAATAATGGACATACAGGTAACTATCTGTCTATCTATCTATCTATCTATCTATCCAGCTATCCATCTATCCAGTTATTCATCTATCCATTGGTTGAACAGTAGTAGCAGATATATTGCAGATATATTTATTGCAACTAAAAGTTGAAGTGGAATATGTAACTATTCTATTCTATTCTATTTCCACCTGTACAATATGCAAGGCTTATGCACCATATTGTTGTTTTATTCAGAAAATGCTCAGAAAATTGTTTGTCAATCGGTTTTACCATGTTGACACTGAGTCTTCTCTGAATGCATATTATAATCTGGTATTTCTGCTAATGCATTGTAGAGACTGTTATCCAAGCACAGCCATATTTTGATTTTGTACAGTAAAATCTTCAAAAATGGTGCTGTCACAAACTGTCAGAGATGGATCATCCAAAATGCTAAAAAAACTGAGATCAATTGATCGAGTCATGATTGACTCACCCTGTCCGAAATAGGCTAGCTCTGGATTAAGAGGATTTACTACCATGTAGTTTAAGCATTTTCACAATTGCTGTAAATGTTGTTTAATTGCAATACTGGTAATATAATGATTGCAATTCAGTCTGTACACTAGAACCAGAAGTCCCAACAATTTGAACAATTCGTTAGGAACTGATTTTCATCAGACAAATTCATGCCATTGCAAAATGAAAATTTCTTTTCATTTAAATGTGCATCAAAACAGTATTTTAATTTAGACATGCATTGTACCTTCCATATCTATTAATATCCCATTTTGTCCTTATTTCATGTCAGTCAAATTAGAAAATGTTTGAACATTTAGAACTTCACAAAATCTTCAACAAATTATTGTATCTAATTTGTGTTTGTTAATATTGAGAATGGCCCTATTTTTTGAGGATGCAATGTACTTTCCTTATCTATTAATTAATTAATTCTGCCTTATTTAATTTCAGTCAGAGTCAACATTGAGGGCTTGGTAAATATCGTAGGAGGTGGTTTAGGAGACTCTTTCAAAATAATCCAGTTTCATTTCCACTTGGGAGCTGCTGATGACCATGGCTCTGAACACGTCATCAATGACAAAAGTTTCCCTCTTGAGGTAACAAACTATTATTAGTCAAGTCACAATCGTCTCATTACCTTGTTTGTGTCAGAGAATATTCAATAAAATGTCAGTTTGTGTCAGGTTTTTGGGCCATACAGTTAGTTTAATTCAAAACGGCCCATCAAATTGAACCTAGACAAAGCTAGACAACTTCTGCTATATGATGCTACCTGTCACTAAACGGAGCTGTCTGGCTATAGATGGCTACTAGAAGTTGGATCTAAACGTACACATTTGTGATATATTAGATAAATTTCTTACATTTACCGAAGTTCATATTTTTTCAGTGTTGGTAGGTGTAAGCTGCCTATAAGCTAGAAGTAGACAGGAGCAGCTGGCTTTAGCCAGTTATAGCTACAGCCAGGAATAGGTTGCTAAAGCTGTCTAGAGTCGGCAGTATTTTATGAAACTAACTGTAGTTGTAGCTTAATGTTTGCATGTCTTTGGTCAAAATACGTTCCACGTGTACTTTTTACTGATTCATGGTATTTTATTTTACTGCTGCCATAATTATCAATTGTTCCATTTTTGCTGTTAATATGTGAATAGTCTCAATTCTACTGCAGGTCAACTTTAATAATTACCTATAGGCTACAGTAATGATGAGATGATAAGGCTATTAAGCCCATGTGCACCAATTTACTATTAACACCCTATGGGTGGGGGCATTTTTCCTGGGGCTATTCATTACCAATGTCCATGAAAATGCACATACATTGATTGCCATGGTACTTAACTTCTTTATTATGACCACCTCACCATTAAACCAGTACATGTTGCATTAATATTAAGTGGATATCCTTCTGTGTATCAATATTCCTTCATGTCTACTCATATTTATCAGATCAATCAAGAGACCGAAAAAGCCTTCCTCCATTTATTCCGTCTCAAAATTAATTCGGCTTACTTAAAATCTACTTGAAATGTACTTAATTGTACTTGAGATCCATTAGATATCATCTTGCTTAATGTACTTCAATGTTCAGTTTCCATGTTGAGCTGATATCAATCCATTTCAATTTAATGCAAAGCAAATGGCCTAAGCCAAAATGCCAAGAGGATGCAGAGATGGCATTAGCTTGGTTTCAAGGGATATGACATTGTGAAATCATGTCCATTAAGGCTTTTGAAACTTATGTTTTTGACCTCTAAACTATAATTTTCCCTTTTTCCATTTCTCTTTTTTGTTTACTTGATAATTTGATGATTTCAACTGGGCCAGGAATTGAAAGCAAGATGAGCTGATCAATGCACACAATCTTGTTATTATACCTCTTTGGATGTACAGCCTCTTGTTTATCCATACAACCTATCAAATCATGCAACCAACATACCAACCTAGCCACATTGGCTCCGACAACGTTGGTCAGCGTAAACAAACCAACCAACTACCCACCAACCAACCAATCAACTACTACCAACCAACCAACACAACAGCAAACCAACCCACCAACCAACAAATCAACTACAACCAACCAACCAATCAACTACAACCAACCAACCAACACAACAGCAAACCAACCAACTACCCACCCACCAACCAACCAACACAACAGCAAACCAACCAACCAACACAACAGCAAACCAACCAACCCACCAACTAACTACCCACCAACCAACCAATCAACTACAACCAACCAACACAACAGCAAACCAACAAACCAACCAACCAACTACCCACCCACCAACCAACCAACCAACCAACCAACCAAGCAGCCAACCAACACAACAGCATACCAACCAACCATGTTGCCAGACTAACCAACACACCAACAAAACACAAGACCACATATAGAGCAACATCTAAGCCACACTCTAATGAGGCCTTTTACTCTTCCAGATTCGTGCTTGACAAGTTGCTATTCAGAGCAAGCGGTGAGGCCTTTGTCCACTCAAAATAAAAGACCTCCTTTCCTCTCTCCCTTTTACCTCTTTCCCCTCTCATTTCCTCCAAAACCTCTCTCAATAATGAGGCCAACATTACTCAAAAGAGTCCTCACAAAGGCACACCATAGGGACCCTTTGATTTGAATACCTGGATAGAGATGTGATTACCAACGCGGTGTCGAATAGATGCAAGATCTGTCGGTTAGATTTTGATATGGCCATGTAATATTTGATTAAACGTAACCGTAAGCCAATTATAATAATCGTCTTTTAGAATTACATCATGACAACGTATTCGCGCGATTAAAATCATATTGTCGATAGAAAATTAGTCATTTTTGGAAGCTGACATGATATTATAGATAGATTAAATGTATTTCATACTACGAATAAAAGAAAGTCTTGTTTACATGTATCTACTAAACGCTTCCATTTAAATATTGACAGTCAAATAGTCAGTCAGCCAGTCAGTCAGAAGTCACTCGGTTAAATTAAAATTCATTAATAATCCAGCAACATCAAAACGTTTACATTTCTCATCATATAAATTGGTCTGAGAAGCTAAGAATTGAGTAAGTATCGCCTTCTTTAATCTGGAAATATCTTTCTCCATTTTTGACCATATTAAAACTTTAATCATGATAGAATTACATAAAATTACCATGGATTACTTATACACGGTTCACAACTTTGAAATATATCCCAGGCATATCATGCCTATCAAGTATCATAATTTGGATTTTAATTTTTCATATATATAAGCTAGAACTCAGAACATATTTATTTCATATTACACATATCAATCATTGAAGAATGAAATAAAAGATGGTACATGTAATATGGTGGGGACATCTCTAAGATATTTGATATATCGCTACTGAGATACCAATTCCATCAGACCTTGATCCTACTATTTAATATCCTTTGTCAATTGTCTTCATGAAAACAATATTCAGTTAAATGAAATTCACATACTTTGCAGTATTTTCAGATTGGGTAAAATGAAATTCACATATTATATTGCAAACTATTTTCAGTTGATATAGTGGAATAGATGGTATGAATCCCTTAAGTAAATGTACATGGACTGCTAAAGTAGAGTTGTCTGTTACCAACAAATATGTTCGATAAATAATTCATAAAAATATTCCAAGCGTTTTACGATAGCCACAAAAATCAATGTCAGTACTATTTTTTCTCTTTTTTTTTTCCAAAATTTTCTGCCTACATTGCTTCATTACATTTACAAGCCCCTATGTTGTTTTCCGTTGATTAATGTAAGAAAGAAAAAAAAAAAACAATTTCTGTGCAGAAAGAGATAGCAGCCATATCAATTGTATTCTTGTCTGGATGTCACTGATAATCTCTCTCCACAGTGACTTCTTACAATAGAAAAAAGAAAGCACATTGTCATGCTATAATTCCTTGAATGTGTATTAGGAGTCATATATTGAAAATATGTAGTTAAATATCACCGTTAGACATCTGACTGACTGACTGACTGGCTGGCTGTCTGACTGACTGACTGTTTCCATGACTGTCTGACTGTTTCAAAGACTGACTGACTGACTGTTTCCATGATTGACTAACTGACCATGGATGTACTAGGGACGTGCATGGGCTGAATGACTGAGTCTCTGTGAAACAGATATTAACACAGACAGATATTGTCACTATCTAACACACTAATTACAGTCAATTTTACAATCATACTGCCCTTTTAGTTACTTGTAAGATGAGACCTAATAACTCGCTTACATCACACTGGTCCATATGTATATAAGACCCGCCATAAAGACCCGGTAACAGTGGTTTCCTATGGTAAAAGCAGGAATTGCCAATGAAACCAACTCACTTGCCAATGACACTAAATCCCCTGCCGAAACAAACTCACCTGCCATTGACAACAACTCGCTTGAAAATGCTACCAACTCACTTGCCAATGACACCGACTCACTTGCCAATGCCCTCAACTCACTTGCCAATGCCACCACCTCACTTGCCAATATCATCAACTCATTTGCCAACGATACCTGCAGCTCACACCCACTCATCTGTTGAAATCGCCAACTCACTTGCCTATTACACCACATCACTTAACCCATGACACCCACTCACCTGCCAATGATACTAACTCACATCCAATATTTCATCAAAACCTTTCACACATTGCAGTGGTTTCTTGCGATAAAAACAGTGACTCTGCAAGGCCCAATAAGCCATTACCTTCCATAAATCCCATAGTTCTGTAACACCCCTTTTTACCCCACCCTAGGGTGTCTCAATATTTCAGACATTCCATTCTTACTCTTTGACACTTTCACCCCTATCCAAGTGACCGTTTTAAAGCGAATATCAGTTTTTATTAGATGTGTCAGATTTCATGTCAGTCGCAATTTGTCAGAAACCAATAAGCCGCTTTGCCTCCATGCAGAAAGTCAGAGAGTCTTCGGGCATTTCAGATACAGTGGACCTGCTCAATTACGACCTTTCTTCAATTCCAAATTCTCAAATTCATGATCTTTCTTACTGGCCTTGTACACTGAAATTCCTTCAGACAGCTAAGCCAGTATAAATTGCTAACTTTCTTAGACATTTTTACTGGTCCCAGAATGACTTCCCTCCCATACCACAGCCAAAAATTTCACTCTACCAAGTAGATCTACCATGCTGGTTCTGGCAATTTACAACTCAGACCACAATAAGTTCATGAGGTTTCTTTTCGGCACCAACTCACTTCCATTTTTACGTCCAAACCTTTTAGAAGTCCCAGTAGTTTCTCAGTGAGGAACAAATAACCCCTAATTCCTCAGTCTTAGTTTTTTTAAATGTCTTTTTTTGCTAGGGTGCATTAGACATACAACAATAGTCTAAAGCAAGTTAGTAAACGGCTGACTTCTACCTCAGAGATTTTCAGTTTAAATTACAGGAGAATAAAGAATTACAGAGAGGTCTGATTATGAGATAATTAGGATATGGTCTTAATAGTAAAATGGCCTTAATAATTGGTACCACGATAACATGCTAAATCAGTTAGACATGAGTGCGACATGTCATGATGTCGACCTATGGTGGCCAATGTTGAAACAATGTTGGAAAATGCAGTATAGCGGACCCAGACTTCTGACCATATTTAGCCAGCCTCGTTGCCATGCATATGCCGTCAAATGCTTCTATTCCATGTATGACGTCACAAACAAATGACGGCTGTTTTCATGCTCACGGCGATGTTTATTTTTCCTCAAACCCCCCGCAATGCTTCACAAATGTTATTCTTGTTGGACAAGACCTTCAAACCTTGGCGAGTGTTGGTCAAAATGATGATATTTTATATTCTTTGCACCCCAAATATGGTCATAAATTCGGGTCCGCTATTCTGCACTAAACAGCAATGTTGTCGCGATTTGGAATGCTTATTGGATGTGTGGTCTTGAAGCGGTGTTTCGTTGTTGCGAGATTGCATGGCGGATTGTAGACCTTCAGGCATCTTGTCACAAATCACTAGATGTTTCTCTGACTGCAGTAGCATGATTGTAGTGAATCATGCCATGGTTTAAAATTAGTATGGGCATTGCTTTTATGGATTTTATGGAGCTTTTCATATTACATGCTTTTACCACAGGAAACCACTATGATGATGATGATTATGATACATCCCACATTATAGGAAAGGGTCTGACAAATGGTTCCTTAACAGTGTAGGGACCAAGATTTGAGCCCATACACTCAAAGGCACCACCATAGAATCTGACCATGCTTGTTTACCACATCTTACATTACCTAACTACCGGGACCACCAATGATGCAATAGTTTCTGTTTTACTGGTGAGGTGTAAGATAATGACAATTGCATTTAATCAAGGTTATTGTCAAGATCTACTTTATTTTATGTCCAAAAGAATGTAAAGTAATTAAAAGGGTAGTGTCATCAGTGGGATAGAAATGTTTAATTGCTGTAGTTAAGTTATCTTTATAAGTGATGAAGAATAGAGGGCCTAGAATAGATCCTTGTGGGACACCACAGTTGAATGTGAAATAACTTGAAAATGTGCAATCCCTATCAACAGAGACAACTTTTTAATAAGTTGTATAATTATTGGTCTATGATGCATACTAATTACAATGGTGCACAAAGTTCAGACCAAATTTCAATATAACTTAATGGTGATGCGTTCTATTGAGATGTTATTGAGGTGTTTCAAAAACTGATATGGCTCAGAAAATATATCTTACGCAATCAGCAGATGGTAAAGATGATTTCTGGTCCCCAAACAGAGCATTCACTGAGTAAATTCTCACCAACCCACCCACCCACCGACCCAAATTCCTGAGGAATGCAGAGGAAATGTGTGAAACAGAACACCTCAAAACACAATTTTCATGTGAGAAAATGTGTTCCTAAGCACAACACAAGAGCATCTGCCACCGGAAGTCAAATTAATGGAACACATTTGTTGTTCCATCATTCAATTTTAAGTTCCAAAGAACGATCAATTCCGAGCACGGAAGGCGTGAAATTTGTTCAAATCACAACCACAGAACAACTGATGTAGCGCAGAAAATTCCCTTTACTATAAGCATGTACATTTGTATTGAAAACGACATGTACCTATACTGTTGCAGTTTGACATGTCAAATATATTTGATTCCCAGATAACAAGCCTCATCGGCTTAACGTCGGCTGACGTTGGTCCGACGTCGTCCCAATCTGGCATATGCTATCAAGATTATTTTTAATACCGTAGTCTAGAGGTACTCCTTCAAAATACAGCAGACAGAACTTTGTACTTTACAGCTGAATTCATAGACTCAGAAACAAAACTCCAGAGGATTTCATGTGAATCCAGGGTTCTCATTAGCTGAGGGACTGCTTTACCAATGGAGGGATTCACCTGAAATCATCCGGATTTTCGTTTCCAAGTCTATGAAATCTGCTGTAAATGTATTGTTGGGTTAAGTGGCAGATACTAGAGTTTAATTAATGGTCTAGCTCAGTCTATCTCAGTCTATCTCAGTCTATCTCATTCTAGCTTATAAAAACTGAGCACAAGTTGTGTGTTGTACTGTACCCAGATAGCATTCCAAATTGTATCGACGTTGGCACGATGTCGGTGACGTCAAAACGATATAGAAACGACGCTGGCTCAATTTGGAATGCTATCTGAGTACCCTGTAGAGTATACTAGCAACATTAGGGACACTTTTAGCACTGAACTTGTGGTTGGTAGATTCACAATGGTGTTCAAAGTTAATTGGTCTTAATTGGCAGCCAGTCTTCATGTAATTACACTGATTGAGCACTATACATCTAATTGGATTCAAAATAAATGTCCACAATAACATGTCTTGTACTCTTTTTTCTATAAAATAACATGGACTCCATGGAGTAGTGCAAAATGTAAATGTTAACAATACCCCAATTATAGTCCATTTTTCTAGAGCTCTTTAATTATGAGGTGTTTTCATTACTGAGGTAGCCTTCAGGTGAGGTGCTAGGTGGTGACAAACTAGCTACTTGGGATTCTTAATATTATGGATGACTACATTTTCATTTACCTGCAATATTGCCATTTCTATTGTCTCTAATTCTACTATCATCTTTCTCTGATATTCACATTAGGATTCCAGCAGCCAATCAATCAGAGCCATAAAAAACAGTTTTGCCTGGGACCATTGAAACATTAGAGGCAGCTAACAAGAGAATTTTTAGATTCAGGCCAATGGACTTAGGCTCTGGGCAGAACATGGATATCTCATTAACAATGAGTACACTATTCTGATCAAAAAGGTTATTCATAATATCCATAATCTTTTATATTACATGTCCCTGCGAATATTTCATATACCGTGGGTATTATCGACAGGGCGGGTATTATCGACATTTAAATTAGTGTAGAAAATACCCGCCCTGTCGATAATACCCTCCTTTACGCTATAACAAATTGGTTTATTACTCTGCTGAAGGGTCCAAGTTCGATTCCTGTCCAGACACTTGTGGTCCCCTCTAGTCGATGTCTATGCTGAGGCAAGTTAAAGACCCCACCCGTGCTGGAAATATTTAACATCATGTTGACTCAAAGCATTATCATCTCATCATTCCTTCTGCCTGCAGCTGGTCAGATAGTTTGACCAGGCTTCAAACCAGCAGCATGGAGACAATACAAATATACAACAAAATAAATTACATTAATTGTATTAAATCATTTAACTTTCAGATGCACATGGTGTCCTATGACACAAACAGATTCGTTACACTAAAGGAGGCTTTAACAGGCTTCAACTCTCTGGCAGTGTTGGGCACTTTATTTACAGTAAGTGATATTCTACTTGTGTGGTTCTGGGGTGGGGGCCTAGGTCAGAGGTAGCGCTCTGGGCTTCCAACCGCTGGGTCCCGGGTTGGATTCCCGGTCGAGCCTAAGTTGGATGGCTGTTTCATCCTTCATCTCATTGCCATGGTGACCCAGGGTATAAAATTTAAAAAAAGTGATCACTGCACATTTCACGAAATATCTGCGCAAAAATATCAAAATGCCAGTTCACATATATGTTAAGTTTGAGGGAAATATAACTAGAGACGATTTGATCACTGCACATTTTGGGATCGTTACACGCTTATTTTATACCCTGCCATGGTCTCTGTCTGTCCCAATTAGCCCAACTGGTGCAGAAATACAGGACGTAAAGCCCTAATTACACACACACACATACACTTGTGTGGTTCTTTCATAACAGTATAATACAATCATTATTCATACAAGTGTGCATTATATCTCATGTGTGGCTAAAATAAAAAAAAAGATTTACCTTTAATATCTTAGTCTTTGTTTATTGTTTAATTACGAATTATAACACACTTTTCAACATTAACACTAATTTTATTTCATGTAATTTGCTCTCAGGTCATATTCGTATCAGTTAATTCCTGTTTGTCTCAAAATACATTTGTGAGGATACCTAAAAAGTGGCATCAAGAGAAAATTTTATGATTAGTTATGCGCGATAGATAATGCAAACATTTTTATTTTCATAAATTTCAGGTTGGTGAGGAAGATAATCCAGTGTTTGATCCAATTATATCTGCCCTGGCTGACACAAAACACAGTAAGTATAATGAAATAATTTGAATATTATCCATTCAACCAAATGGGCATCAACAACTTCACTATTAAGACCGGAATGTTATATCGGTTTTAACGTCGAATCAGCCTCGGTTTTAACGTTGAATCAGCCTCGCAAATGTCGGATGGACGTTGAGCTAACATAGGGCTGACCTGGCTTGATGATGAGATAATCTTAATTATGGATTAAATAATTACTACATATCTACAATGGTACGACTTATTGCGAGTGAAAATTCCAGTGGTCTTAATCATGATAGCCACCATAATAATAAGGTGACCTTCAGGTGTACATTGTATTTCAGACTCAAGAGTACAAAATTTATTCGTCTTAATTTCAAGGCAGTTTTCCCAGTCCATTCTGTTGTATAACAAGGAATTGGTTACACTATATCTTTGCTGATATAGATTAACACGTAACAGAAACCCACCCAGCCCCTAAGGCCTTATTATTGCAAATGAGCTGGGTTAATCCTTTCCTTTTCACTACTGTACATTCTAAAACAAATGATAAAGGTGGACCTTTGTGATGTTGATTTACAACTAGCATAACTATTAATGCACCATTAATGCACAATTTGTATAATTATTGATATAATCTGTAACAGCTCATACCAAGGGTTCCTAGTTTACTGCTCAATGTTTGCAGCCAACAATTCCAGCACCATTAAGCTTCTTGAGTTAATCCGTATTGACTGAGCTTGTTCCAGTTCAGTCAGCACTTCTAGACTACAAATGGTCTATCAGTACTATATGGTTCTGTGGGAAATTGAGAATATAGGCCTGTAGTCTGTCATACTGGTCTGTTAGTCCCCTTGAATCCATGACATAAATCATTTTTTTGCAAATTTTTGGCAATTTAGGAAATGTGTGTATGGAGTATACGTATAGCTTGTAATTGGTCCAGTGTCTACCGTGTTGCTCGCTCATCCAAGAATCAAGAGTTCGATTCTTAGACTCGACGTCATTCGCATTAGATGTTATATCGGTAATGTTATGTTTACAGTTACTATGCTGTGGCAAGCGAAATATCCCACATAAGCGGTAAATGTGTAATAGGCTATTGTATGAACTTCTCTGCTATTTCACCTCGGCCGACACCCAGTCCACATCGAGCGGATGTGACAAATTATCTGCGGTTAACTTTCGCAAGATACTGTAACAAGTAGCAGACTAGCGAGTGACACAAACCAAGAATACAAATTACACATACATGGGGCCCAGGGGCGTGGATAAAAGGGGGGGGGGAGGTATGGGGGGATATTACCCCTCCCCCACTTTTTGGGAAGGGGGGCATGATCAATGCAATCATTCCTCCCCCTCCCCCCTGAAATTCACAAATGAAAACCCTTTTTTCTACACACTTTTGTTTTAAACATTTGTGTTAAACAGTTTTACACCTCACATCAGAAACCAGTAGAATTAGGTTTATCTAAATTTAGTTCGGCATCAATCATCCACCATTACCGCACAATAACTGCCACCACCTCTACGCGCAAAAAAAATTCACAGCGCCACAGAAATTCACAGCGTGACAGAAATTTGCAGCGTGACAGAAATTCGCAGTGCGACAGAAATTTTGCAGTGCGACAGAAATTCACAGTGCGACAGACTCGTGTCCATACGACTGCATCCCCCTGACCGTCAAGAGAAATTGACGCCCCTGATGGGGCCACTCATGATACTGTCTGATGTGTGCCATTGTACGTACAGCCATACTAACTAATTGGGTTATTTTGCCAGCACACCATCTCACTGTTAGTATGAAGCTGCTAGCTATCATACACACTATGGATAATTGGATATCTTAGCTCAGTTATGGTTAAGGCAGGACAAGTGCAGCTCTACAAGGAAGATCTTCCCTCTCTCGAGGTTTGAAAACCTACCTAGAGAAGAGCTCAAACTGTTTTCACAGACCTTAAACGAGTTTTTATTAGTCATCACAGATGGAGCTTGTATGGCATGTACCACACATACAAAATGGCCAGTGTGTCATATATAACAATGATGCACCATTATTGTGAGGATTACAAATTATTTTGAAGATATTGTAAGCCTATGCTTTTCAGTTCGGAGTAAGAAGCCAATAATTCAATGCAAATAAAATTTAGACTCATTTGGTCAGGAATCGTACCCATGACCCTACGCAGAATTACCAATACCACTAAACCACCATCTGGCTGGCCAGCAACCAACCAATGGTAATAACAAACTAACATAACCATGCACATGAACCAACCTATCAACCAATGCATTTGGACCGACCAACGCATCGTCCAACCAATTAAAGTAACCGAAGTAACCGAACAAGCCCCACAATAGTGGATTTTCACGGAAGGTTCTCTGTCTTTTCACCAGGTGGCTAAAACAGAATACTGCAATTCTATTGGCTGAAAAGTTCCCGCCCTTGACTGTGATTGGCTGAAGCAAAGTGCATCCTAGCAGCAGTATTTTGAGTGCATTTTAATGTATATTTGACACTTTATCATTAAGTTGATTTTTGTTATTTTTCTGAGAAAGTTATATTTATGGAATCAGTTAGTTATTACCTACTGTGTCTGAAAAGCAAAATGAGTAATAAGAGGAGAGGAAAGACTTATGTCTTGCTGAATTCAGGGCTGTTCAGTGAAAAGACTCCATTTGGAGGCACGATGTAGGGGTATCCATACCGGAGGTTTGGAAATACTCCTATTATTGCCCACCTATTGCTCTTCTCAAAAACACAGCTCTGTCATTCTCACTGTTGTCAGGAACTGCCACTATAGATGGGGGTAATCATCATTAGTTACCATAGAAACGGTCACCATGGAAATCGGATGCTATGCATTGTTGGAGCACTTAGGCTAAATACCCAAGATTGTCTCTCTTCCCTTGCCTACTCATTTTCTGGTGATTTAGTGGAGAGAGAAAGTGAGAGAATATTTTACCATACAATTACAAATGATAAGTTATATAGAGGTATATTAAGACACTGCTGTGTCGCTGCCACATGGGCCACCCACAATATCAGTTACATTAACACAGAAATGATTCAAATCCTATCGGAATTATATTATTGCTATCGATTATTGCATATGTAGTGGTTAGCAACCAGTGGCATTGCATTTTTCTATCAAGAATAGTAATCTGGTAGTAGGTCGGTTTGTTCTAAACTTGACTTTCCTGCCTTTAGATGTTTTATATCAGAATCATACATGGCCAAATTTACCACATGCGTTTTCACCGCATCATAATTCGGCAAAAACCATGCGTTTTCCATGCATTTATCCTTCTCATGGAAAACGCGAGTGGCACATTTGGCCATGTAGTGCTCTCTAGACATTCACCAATTCTATTTCAAGGTTCAAGGTCTCAATGCCATAGGATCTGAGCCTAAGCTAAGCCTCAGCTTATATGACTTATATGACCAGATGACTTATTCATTGACCAGATGAGATGATAAGGCTTGAAGTTCACCAAGAATTGCTCAGAGAGAGTCCTAAGCCTAGTAATCCGTGCAGCTGTAATAAGACCTAAACACACCAAAAAGAACACAAAAATATGAATAACATTATAAATACTAAATTAGCTCAACATAGCATAAAAAAAAAATTTACTGCCTCATAAATGTCGTTACAAAAAACTAAAAAAATTAAATTACTTCACAGACCCATAGATGTTGATGCAAAAAGATACCATCTCACTAACAAGACCAGCATTGTAATTTACCTCTCCATTAGGACCACCTAACTATTAAGGCTAGTACTTTTTAAGCTATATCTGAATAGTGGCTACGTTTAACAAATATATTTGATGGAGATAACAAGATTTCATTTCGTGCAAACAGAGATGCCTGTGTTAGCAATATATTCCTAGGTTTTATTTTTATTTTTTTCTCTATCTTTATTTTATTTTTTTTTCTATCTTTATTTATATTACTGCATTTTCTTGATTAATAGACTTAAATGAAGTCAGAGGAAGTCTTGTTTAGCGACCAGGATTAGACCAGGATTAGACCAGGATTAGAGAGATTTGGAAAATATTCAATTCAACATAATTTGTATCTTAAATCTCAAAATGAACACCGGTTTGCGGCCAGACGCCACGTACTGACAGCAGCGAAAATAAGAAACTAATAAAGTTATATGTTTCTTCTTAAAACCAAACCAATGTGCACACCTGCAGCTAGAGATAATGCTCAGACAACTTACGAACGTATTATTAGAAACAAGGCAGAGATAATGCCTCACGAAAAACATTAATTGTCTACACTTGTTTATCACAACGTCATGGATGTTTCTCACACCTCGTATACATATTTACCCCAACCAAACTGGTTTTTTTACCACATTCTTGTGATAAACACAGTAAAACTCGGTAATTGGAACTTATAAGTGTGGATTATGACAAGTAGCACAATCCAATGATTGCGCGTTATATTTGAGCTTTTTCAACAGTGGTAATAAAGAAGAAATTCTTCTGAGCTAACCACAGTATGCAGAATCATATAGAGAAACTATATGGCATAATCCTGAGATTAGACCACATTATTGAAATACTAATAACCCAATTAATTTTCACAAAAATCTTATCAGTAACATTGTATTTTACCCACAACTAAGAACACTTTACCATTTAGACCAGTAGATTCCGAACCATAGAAATGGTCTTAATAGTGAGGTTATATATGTGAGAGTTAGTTATGAAGAGGTTTGACAGCATTAGAAACAGTATAATGTATAAAAAGGTCTGCCTGTAAATGTCGAAATTGTTTATAACAATTTCATCGATGTCTCTCACACCTTGTATATTTTTCTCATCATAACCTCTTAGTTTATCACATTCATTGCAGATTTATCACACTTATGATAAATATTGTGTTATTTCTTTCAGAGGGAGATTCAGTTGATATACCTTGGATAGATCCCACATCTATGATCCCCTCACAAACTAGTCACTTCTACAGATACGATGGCTCCTTAACTACACCTCCTTGCTTGGAGAACGTCATCTGGACTTTGTTTGCCACACAGCAGACGATTTCCAAAGCACAGGTAGGCTTAAGTTTTAATTAGCACGAATATAATTCAAACGGTTTTATTATATTTTGTTAGTTGTTTTATCATTTTTGTTGGTTCCTTAACGTGTACCTTGTAAGTTAACTTAATATTCACGTTTTCCTCTTCTTGAGTAGTTCCAGCAGTTAACACCAGAGGGCGTAAAAAGCATTTGGTGACACCTGTCGTTAGATTATTGCATTCTTGCGTCAGTCAATCTCCTAAGACTCCTAAATTTATGAAAACAGCACATTTAGTCATTATATATATGACCAAAAAATAAAATAATATAAATTTGTTTTTGTATTTTAAAGCTGAACAAATTCAGAGAATGCTTTCAAGAAGGTGACGATGAGGAAGAAATGCCGCTGGTCGACAACTACAGACCGCCTCAACCTCTACACGGAAGACAGATTTACTCAAGTTTCCAACCCGTCAAAGCTGTAGATGCTGCTTCTGCAGAAAGCCCTGGAGACTCTTCTATTGTGACGTCATCTATTGTTCTAATTGTGGGTATGTTAGCAATGGCGCTCTTGTAATTTGTTGAATAAGTATTGATTGTAAGTTGAAGAAAGTATTGACAAATAAGCATTGCTATAAAGTTCATGTTTTAAAAGTGTTATTTATAGGTAATTGTACAAAAATTTATATTAGAATAAAGATAGACTAGTGCAGCACTCTATGGCAAATTCTTGTCATTGCTGAGGGATTAATTGATTACTTTTAACTTATTTAAGAGGTAGAATAAATCATTGATAACTTAATCATGTACTGATCAAGCGATAACATAGTCTCACTAGAAAAGTGTTAAAATTGGTATCGTAATAGCTTGGTTAGAAACTGGAGTGTTTTATATCTTCGAAGAAGTCCTACCGAGAGCATCGAATCACACGGTATTATATAAATCTATTTCAAGTTTAACACCGCATAAGATTACTTTTTATGGCATCTAAAAGTATATGGTCAGCTAGTAACAAAAAATTGCTTCGTTTTGCAATAAAAACGAAAATCTGAAATATACTGTAGTTATTAGTGAATATTGTTTAGCAGAAGCTTTTGTTGGTGCAAGCTTAAATGTTAATTTTTGGCTCATATTTTGTAAAATGCTAAATATGTAATGAAACTCTTATCAATGAGCAAGCTACCAGCTTTAACACAGATATCAGTATGATCAGTATTATCTTTAATTTTTTTGGCTGATCACTTAAAAATATGATAACAATGGTTTTATTGGAACATTGTGAACATGTCTGTATAAATAAGAAGTCATAGTCAACAATTTCAAAATTGTATAACTGTAAAAATTAATATACATTTTATATCCAACTGGCATACTATGGGCTGTTGAGCTGTGATATTGAATATCTACTGGCTATATATGAAACAAATGATTAATTTATAGATAACTAAGACTATTATTTACTTGTTATAAATGTTTGAACATTAATATTGTTGAAGCTGTAATGTATAATCCTTTTTTTTCTGACATCATTGTTAGAATAAGCGAGAGTTAACGAACATGTATAAATGTCGTAAACTTTGTCATTAACGGTTTGGGCAAAGTAATTGATTTTAAAAGAACTAACAAAAGCTAACTTGTCACTTTTGTTGAACTTGTAAACAATGTAAATGCATGTAACTTGCCTAAATTAACTTGATAACTTTTATAAAGTTTGAGAATAGGTGTGAATTTTACATTTAGAATATAGGCTTGTTAGATAATTTGCAATAATTGTGTGCTTGACAAAAGTTTAAGAACTCCCAGGAACTTTATTATAGTTTTGACATCACTGTAACTTGTGCACAGAGTAAGAACTCATATGCTTTGTCACTAACTAATAGTAATTATGGATTAATATATGCATAACTGTATGCTTGAGTAATGTTTAAGACATTGATGTCAAAAGCAATATTCCGCATCTAATTTGTTATAAACTCTGTCAAAATCCAATACATATCTGCAACGTTTGAGAATTTGTTAAAACTTTGTCTTACATTTGGTCATTCAAGGACATTTTGATCAAGATTAAGAACTTGCAGAAACTTCATCACAACTGCAAACTTGTCAAGTTGAGCAAAATGTTTGAGAATTCACTTCACTTTGTCATTTGCTTTAATATATTTGTAAGCTTACAAGTATATAATATTAAAGATCTTGCATAATCTTATTATTAATATTATTAATAAAAAAAATGGTTGTCTATGTGTTATGTAGGTCGTCATACTTGCAGATTTTTTAGTCTATTCACCCTTTGTGAATACTACATGGCCAAATGAGCCACGTGCGATTTCCATGAGAAGGATAAACGCATGGAAAACGCACGGTTTTTAGCTAATTATAATAAGGAAAAAACCATGCATTTTCCATGCGTTTATCCAAACGCATGGAAAACGCATGTTGCACAACTGGCCATGTACGTCCCCACCAACCTGTAACCAATTCCTTGTTCTACAACAGTTTTATTGGTTTTCAATTTTATAAGGGTCAGTTATAATTTTGACATCATACAGTTCAAATTATGGGTCTTATAAGAATAATTGAAAATGTTTCCATGTATTAATTAATTGTGATTATTAAGAATCTTATATGGTTGTTGTTAAATATTTGTTTCATGCTTTACATGTGATCTCCTGCAATGTAGATAAACGAGGAATGGATGTTATTATTCCCATTAAATAAAAATACGAAAAAAATATCTCTATTTTTATTAGTTTGTTGCATATTTGCTTGAAAAGATACATTTCCAATATTATCTCATTGTATTTTAAAATGGAATGTTGTCTGAATGCTACTGGCTTAGTCAGCCTTAGCTAGCTTTAATGACTAGCTGGCAGAAATGATGATGAGATGACAATGCGTGGAGCCCAGACCATTATTAACATTAACCCTGTGGGGGTTTCTTTCGCCCCAGCACAGACACTGAATTCAAGACACCGACATAAAAATGATGATAACCACTACACTATTCAGATTAGCATTGGCAAACTATTTTCATTTAAAAAAAATATTCGATACATTTATATCAAATTAGTTATTTGGTAACTCTTATGATGAGGTAAATATGGACATAACAAAAATATATAATCGAAATAAATCCTTTTAGTATTGTCAGGTAATTCAATTATCATGGTAATCAATGTGGCTTGTTTTCTGAAGATTACACCAGGTGGAGTATTAGTCTCCATAAGGCTTGTGCTGCCACCTACCAAATCTTTCAAATTACAAGATGCAAGCTAGGTACCAAGAGACTGACTACACTGTGCAATGGATAGACCATTAATTGAACTAAGAACCCTACTTGAGCTTGTTACTCTAGTGGTTCAGACACTATGTGCCTGAATACATTAGGTAATTTAGAATTGTATTGTTTTTCTCAGTGCTACAGGTCAGAAGCTTGGTCAGCTTATATGACACCAGCAGTCAGATGCAGACGTTATGATGAGATGACAAGGCTTGGGGTCCACAAAACGACACGTTCATCATTTAGCACATGGGTGGGTCTTCTTACTCGCCCCGGTATAGACACCGAGTACAAGGCACCTATCAATTTAACATCTCATGCGACCGAGATCAAGCTAGGATGTAGCTCAGGAAGAGTGTCCAGGCCAGGATTCTAACCTACATATTAAGCGGAGCTGGCCAATGCCCAGCTGAGATGTAGCTCATAAAGAGTGCCCGGGCAGGTTCGAACATTGGACCTTCAGAAGAGCAAGCCGATCTGCCAACAGACCAATGCCTTAACCATTAAAGTTAGTTTAATTAAAAACGGCCGTCAAATTGAAACTAGACAAAGCTGTCATAGTTGGCTACTCAAAACTGGATCTAAAAGTACATTTTAATGATATATTAGATTAATATCTTACATTTACCAAGGTTTATATTTATCTGGTGATAGATGTAAGCCAATTATTAGCTATAGAAGTGGACCAAAGCAGCTGGCTTTAGCATGTTTAGAACACAGCCAGGTACAGGTCGCTACAGACAGCTAGAGTCGACCATATTTTATGAAACTAACTGTAGGCCACAAATATAATATCTACATTTATGGGAATATATTTGTATTATTTTTTAGTCTGATTCTGACCACCATGCAAATTCTTGGTATACCAGGGCTTACAAATTAAGACATTCTCACCCGTAAGGAAGAACTATTAGGGCATTACCTTAAGGACGAAATATTGGGCACCTTTTAATAGAGGTCATGACCTCTTAACGCCATTGGTCTGTGTTCTCTTAATGTGACACGTGACCTGCGTGTCATGTGACTCAGTGGTCATGTGACCCAATCTAAGGAGGCTAACTTGTAAGGATCACCCTTAATTTGTTTTCTTGCTTTGGGTCAACACTTGTGTACGTCTTTATTATTCTACGTAGCTACATGGCCAAATGTGCCACATTCGTTTTCCATGAGAAGGGTAAACGCATGGTTTTTAGCTAATTATAATGAGGCAAAAACCATGCATTTTCCATGCGTTTATCCAAACGCATGGAAAACGCACGTGGCACAATTGTCTTGATCCAAAATAAATGTCCAACCCATGGTTTTTAGCTAATTATAATGAGGCAAAAACCATGCGTTATCCATGCGTTTATCCAAACACATGGAAAATGCACGTGGCACAATTGGCCATGTACAGTCATTGAAGTATGATCCAAAATAAATGTCCAATTGTTTTTAGTCTTGATTTTAAATATAAATGTTACCGAAAGGTCAAACCCCAACTTTTTAACCCATAAAACCTCCTCCCTGTACATATATTAACTTTATGTTTCCTATTGTTGCCATGGCAATTTTCTGTCATCACTAGCACCATTTATTATGGTCATAAAGAAGCTGCAGAAATTATAATGGCGAATATTGCAACCTTAAAGTTATTTCTTTTCCAGGAGTCTTTAGTCTGCTAGAAAATTGGGATTTGAATTGTTGCTAACAATTCTGTCCATTTTATGATGATGAGACTATAAGTCAGTAAAATGTTACCTACATACCCAATAAGCGGGGTATTCTACTTGCCTCCACATAATTACATGACGGTAAAACGAAAATTGTCAAAATATTAATTTTTGCATTAGTTATTAATTTCAGATTATTGAGCTGATCATTAGGTGGTAACAGCTGGGAATGGCTTGGTTTAGCTTCGTTCAGCTTGGTTTAGCTTAGTTCTTCACAGCTAAAGATACAGTTTTAGGCCTACTATAGTTTCATTTCCTGAGTAGTAGGCCTACCATGGCCTTTTTAAAGAGGTAGTCAAATTTACGGGGTCAGTGGCGGATTTAAGGGGAGGGGGGTTTGGGGGTAGCAACCCCCTCTCCTTTGGCCTAGTACATTTTGATAAAATATTATAAAATTCGGTCCCTGCAATACATTTTAATTTGTCAACCCCCCCCCCCCCCTTTCGAAAAAAATTATGGATCCGCCACTGCGAGTTATCCTTTTTTTGATTGAATTTAGCAATTTCTAATGCTGACATATATTGATATAACACAGAAGTAAAAAAAAAATCACATTTATAAGAATACCACCTCAAAACCTTACATATTCCCATAAATTTCTCTCAATAAAATACCCCCAGGGATCCAGCAAAACTTGCTTGTTGCACCCAGACATACAGTATCATTAATCTTTGTAAATTTAGCCTTACATTTATCCTTAAGTCACTTCATGATTCTGTACAATGGGCACAAAAATCCCCTTTCGCCTATCAATCATTTCTTTCCTTTTCTCTTACTTTTCTCCAGAGATTTCGCTTTTGTTTTCTGCGTTTCGTTTGGCGCGAAAAACTTGGCGAAAACAATTTCCTTCCGTAAATATTTTGCCAAAATCACAGAAATCGGAGAGAGAGAGAGCTTTCGCCTCCATAAATCACTATCCGAAGGGTGGAATTTTGCGAATCGCTTAAAAACCAACTAAAGAAATTAAACAAAAACAAAAGACGAATGTAACAAAAAATTTAATTAAAATTGCTTGGTCGGCTTCAGTTTTGTGAAACAAAAAATAAATGTTTTTGTTAATTTTTGGCGCACTTTTTACTCATTTCAAAGAAGAACGTGTTTTACAGATAAAGAGAATTTTTTCACTTCTGTAAGGGTCTAATCACACTTATTTAAAATCTTTCCAAAATGATAATTCTAGGTCACTGATTAATAACTAATTAAAGCTGAGGGAAGGGGATCACTTTAAGAACAGTTTAATCTTACACAGAGACAGACATTATTAACACTAGACAGAGATAAAATTATAAAGATAGCCAGACAGACAGAAAGACAAAGACACAGATAGAGGGCAGAAAGACAGACAGATAGACAGACAGAAAGACACAGAGAGGGCATACAGACACAGAGATAGACAGATAGATGGAAACAGTGACAGAGCAATGACATAGACAGACCCACAAACACAATTACAATTGTGTATGAGGATCAGACAGCACGACAGACAACACGACAGACAGCATGACAGACAGCACGACAGACAGCCAGACAGCCAGACAGCACGCCCTACAGCACGACAGACGGCTCGACAGACAGACAGACCGACAGCACGACGCTGCAACAGTGTGAGAGCAGACAGACAGATTAACATTGTAGACTCAAGACAGACAAAAATGACCATGCAGCACTTGTTAGCCTGTGAGCGGAGAGTCCAACCAGGGTCCAAACCTTTCTGTAATAATGACGATCTTTATTTGCTATCTGTATGATTAATCATTTCATAAAAAAGATTAATGATCTGTCTAAACAATGCATATGCTCAATTAATGGCTGGCTTACATTTGTTACGCGCATAAAGTGACATAATTCCCCCGTGAAGTGGTTTCCGTCTGATTTCTATTCCTGACAAGGGCGAATCCAGAAAAAACTTCTTGGGGGGGGGGGGGGGGGGGTTCATGTTCATAACTTTGAAATCTCAAAATTTATACTATGCTAGTCATTGAGCCGCCAGTTTCTCATACAATGGTAAAATGCAACTTTACATATAGGTAGTTATCCTGTATTGCATGGAACCCTACATTTTTTAATTAAAATGTACTGGGCGTTAAACCCCCTAAACCCCCACCCCTGAATCCGCTACTGCCTGATGTATCGTTTTAGGGTAGGAGTCGTAAATCAGGAGTTGTTCTCATAGCTCCTTGTGTTAATTGTAGTAACAGTAATTAACCACAGAGGTCGCTGTCCACAATATGGGTTTATTAAGTGCAATTGCTTCCTGTTAAGTACTTCCTGTTCCTTATGGCTTGCTATTTTTGCTTGTTGAGTCTTTTCACTGAGCAGCTCTAAATTCAGCAAGACATAAGTCTTTCTTCCCCTCTTATTAATCATTTTGCTTTTCAGACATAGAAGATCACAACTAACCTATTCAATAAACATAGCTTTCTCAGAGAAATAACTGAATAATAAGATGTCAAATATACATTAAAATGCACGAAATATACTGCTGCTAGGATGCAGTGTGCTTCGGCCAATCACAGTCAAGGGTGGGAACATTTTCAGCCAATAGAATTACAGTATTATTTTGTAGCAAACTGGTGGAAATATCAAGAAACTTCCGTGAAAATCCAATATTGTCTTGAGAGGCTGATGGCTTAGTGGGTATTGTGGCTGCCTTCATTGTAAAGGGTTCTGAGTTGGTCATTCATGGTACTCAGAGCAATGTTGGTGAAAGAGACAAAGGAAATTTTAGTTTAAAATAATCTATAATTGTTTATAAATAATAGTGAAGGTATAATTATCTAATCCTTCAGATCAATTTTACATTGTCACTGTGTGGACTCCCAATAACTAGTGACCCTGGAGGAGGTTTCTTGTGGTAAAAGGAGTAACTTGGCATAGTAAGTCTATCTATCTATCTATCTATATATCTATCTATTTATCTATCTATCTATCTATCTATCTGGAAGATCAATTTCCCCCTTTTATTTTGCCTGCTGACATTTCTACGTATACAGTTAGTTCACAAAATACGGTCGACTCTAGCTGTCTGTAGCAACCTGTACCTGGCTGTGGTCTAAACATGCTACAGCCAGCTGCTTCTGTCCACTTCTATAGCTAATAATCGGCTTATATCTATCACCAGATAAATATAAACCTTGGTAAATGTAAGAAATTAATCTGATATATTTGTACTTTTAGATCCGGTTTTGAGTAGCCAGCTATGACAGCTTTGTCTAGTTTCAATTTGACAGCCGTCTTTATTGAAACTAACTATCTTCTGACGTCTTTATATGCAGCAAATGCGGAGAAAAATTGACTCGGCAAAACTTTTACTACTTTTAAAAGGGTCTGTTTTTGTGTCATCAAGGCTAAAATGCAAAAACAGCACATTCATGACAAGTTGTCAAATGGAAAAAGAATCAAAGCTTGTGTTCCAAGAAGCGAACATATAATGTGTACATGTTTGTGCACACTACACATCTTGTTCAAAGTAGCATAAACTTGTTGTAAAGCATGAATGAAAATGCTGAATAGGCGAAATTATCAAAGACGTATAGACATCGTTCTCCTGTCTAATAATTTACAGTATTCTACAACTAAATTGTAACAGCCAATCAGCATGCATGGAAGGCATCACATGACAGGACCAATAAATCCTGATATTGGTAGGCAATATTGGTCATGTGAAAGTGAAACTAGCAAAAAATTAAAATTAAAAATAAGTAATAATAAAATTAAGAAATAAATTAAATAATACATTTAAGTGTTGAATATAACAAATGGCAGATGGAGAGTCGACCAATATGCTTTTTTACTGGCCGCAGTTAGTGATATTGCGCACTGCTACGCCTCACACAATATCATTAGCTTCAGGCCGTAAAACTGCATATTGGTCTCCTCACCATCCAATATTTATATAATATTTTATTAACTATTTATCTTGCTGTGACATATAACATGTTTAATACAGTAAATCTGCCACAATTTCTCAAAATTTATCAATTTCACTTGAAAATTTCTAACTGTTGATTAAATTATTACCAATTTCACTTCAAAACCTAGCTATTTTTTATTGATAATTCTCTTTCAAATTGACCCACATACAAATTCTGTATCAAACGAAAAAGAGACGTTTTATGTCTAAGGATAAAATATTCCATATCTTGACCACTGGTCTCATTAAGGAGACAATATTGAATGTTTTATGAACTTATGACAGATAGTGCCAGGTGATGACAGACAGCTGTGGGGGTTGTCATAAACAGACATGACATTTGCATTCCCCGTTTTGCCTATTACGTCTAATGGTAACCAAATCATGCTACTAAGTGACATAGAAATATTTTACCCTAAGGTTCTTTATAAGTTTTTAATTGTCAGGCCATTTTGTTTTGTGTCTCAACACTGGTCAGAGACTCACACAGTGTATGACTAACTGGCACAAGCAAACGTAATGATGAGATGATAATGACTGGAGTCCATACCTTTTATGCATAACCTTTCAATTAAGATAGATAGATAGATAGCTGGATACCGTGGATAGATATACAGATAGACAGATAGATAGATAGATAAATAGATATAGACATCTAGACCGACAGACAGACAGACAGCTAGACAGATCGACAGACAGACAGATAGATAGATAGATGTGGAAAGTGCAGCACTGTAAGGCAAGTTCTTGCCGCTATCGAGGGTTGAAGACTAGCCTTGGAGCAAATTTCAATGGTCTCAAATAGGGAGGTGGCCGTTACAGCGAGGTAAATACAACGGCAAGAATACACCTGGGTCCTAAAATTGGTGGTTTTAATGATGAGGTGATCTTAATACAGAGGTAAAATGGTAAGGATACACTTAGGTCCAAATATGGCGAGTCATATTGCAAGGTGGTCTTAATAGTGAGTTAGTATTTTTTTTGGGTCCCACTTTGCACGGTATATAGAATGGGTGGGATCTTTTACTTGCCCAAGCATGGTATATATTATATAAAGAAACGGTAGTAACAACGAGGCCATATTAGCGAGATTAGATACAATTATTTTCTCTAGATGAAGTAGAGTATTTACTTGAATAAACGCCCCCTCAAATAGAGGCCCACCTCAAATAGAAGCCAAGGTTAGCTGCCTTACCAAACAAATAAAGGCCTCTCTCAAACTGAAGCCCCCTCCTCACTTTCAATACATACAATATATGCCCAATGAACTGGGCTCAAGTCCAGAATTTGAGGTCTTTCAGAGGTATTTTCTTAAGATTTTAGCATTTTGGATGTCCTTGATTGCCCCCTAAAACAATAGACCCCCACCTCAAATAAAGGCCCTGCTTAGACGCTCTCTCAAAAAAACAGAAGGGAGGGCTTTTATTCAAGTAAATACGGTAGTACTTAGAAATCGTCTAAATGATGCTAACAATGCAGATTGGTGCAGTGACCAATGAGTTAACAATTCAATTGGAGACCTAGATTCAAAACCCAATTTAAGCATGGCGATTTAATGTTGTACAGTGGTGGTGGTGGATTAGGGCTTTACGTCCTCTATTTCTGCACTTGATGGGCTAATTAGGACCGGTAGGGACCATGGCAATGAGACTAAGGATGAAACAGCCATCCAACATAGGCTCGACCGGGAATCAAACCCGGGACCCAGTGGTTGGAAGCCCAGCACGCTACCACTGAGCTGGGCCCCCACCCTATTTAATGTTGTACAAGAATTCGGATCCTACGAAAACAACCTAAAGTTGACACACAAAATCGTCATACCTCTATTTTCAAGTTTTATGTCAATTTTTCTGGTTGAGAAATCTTCAAACTGTTGGAAATCTTGAATCAATAAATTTCAAATAAAAGTAAGAGCTTTCAAGGTTGCAAATATACAGTATGAGAACATTTTTCTTTCAATGTCTTTCGTCAATTACTTTTAATATCACAAAAAGGGAAACCTAAAAAGAAAATATTAAGAAGTTTTCTGTCATGTTCCTTCAAAAAGATGTGTTAAATGTCACTCTTATCAGAATAAAAATGCAAATGAAAAAATGCTTCCTTAAATGGAAGTGACACGTCCTTCGCGACGTTAATTTTAACGTCATGATGTCAAGTAAAGCGTCGCGACGTAGCGTCATGACGCTTGGTAAAACGTCGAGACGTTACGTTTTGGCGTCTTCTATTCTTTTGAAGCGACATAATTGCATTCTACATCTCACTTTATTTATTTCACAACTTCGTTTTGAAAATGACATAAACACGAATTTCTCACAGGGATAGATACACGAAACATCTTTTTTGAAAGTTTCCAAACAATTTTTGACTAATTTTGCCATGCCATTTGTGACAGATTTACAATTATCTCTGCATGACAGTTGCAGTTTTTAGGTGTTACATTTTCGACCATTTTCTTTTGGACATTTCATTACTAAACAATGTTTTGAGTTTCCTTTCCGTTCTGCATCTTTTGAAATTAAAATTGGAAGGTTTCTATTTCTTTAATACAAGAATTTTGACGACTAAATTTCACAGTGTGATAAATATTGCATGTGCAATTTTCCGAAGGCATGTTTGTAATTAATTTGATGCATTTTGATGATGGCAGAAGCACCAACAGACAGGTAAAACTGCCTGAAAGGAACTGACAGACTGACTGACTGACTGACTGACTGACAGACTGACTGAATGACTGAATGACTGATTGATACTAATTAGATTAGCTACATCCATACATGGATTCACTGACTGACTGACTACATGACTGATTGACTGACTGACTGACTGACTGACTGGAGTTAGACCGAAACATTGCTGGCATTTGCAAGCATGCCGTTATACTGTAAATAGCGTTGTGAGGCAGTTTGTCGGACTATAGACTGGGGGTCAAAGCAATGGACAAAAGACATACAAATCAATACGCACCAGTGCAATTGTGACTATCTATCTATCTATCTATCTATCAATCAATCTATCTATCTATATGAGGGTGGGGGCCTAGCTCAGTGGTAGTGCGCTGGGCCTCTAACCATTGGGTCCCGGGTTTGATTCCCGGTAGAGCCTAAGTTGGATGGCTTTTTCATCCTTCATCTTATTGCCATGGTGGTCCCTGCTTGTCCTAATTAGCTCATCAGGTGCAGAAATACAGGAAGTAAAGCCCTTATCCACAACATCTATCTATCTATCCATCTATCTGTCTATCTATCTGTCTATCTATATCTATATATCTATCTATCTATCTATATATCTATGATAAGAACCAATAGGCCTACCGTCATTCAGAACACATATTTCCATGCAAACAGAATATGCACATGTAGATGACAAGCTTATAACTTCCTGTAATACTACTATTATTTCCATGACACCCTGGACGGTGATTAGGCTGATAACATATAATCCATATATCATAACTTGATTACAGAGAACCCCTGTATTTAAAATTTTTAAAAACTTAATTATTTAGACCACATAGCAAAAAGGACAAATTTTGAACCCAATTATAGACCTATTTGAATTGTACAAAGGAACCCCATATTTTAAAAACCTCACCTATGCACCACTCATTTTTTACTCGAGTGTATTCCTACCATTGCATTTTACCTCTTTATTAAGACGCCTCACCATTAAGACCACCTCACTATCAAGACCACCTCACTTTTAAGACCACCTCACTATCAAGACCACCTCACTATCAAGATCACCTCACTGATAAGACCACCTCATTTAAAGGCCACCATTTTTGGACCCATGAGTATTCTTAACATTGTATTTACCTCCTTATTAAGACCACTTCACTAAAAAGACCACCTCACTAATAAGACCACCTCATTTGAAAGCCACCATTTTTGGACCCATGAGTATTCTTGACATTGTATTTACCTCCTTATTAAGACCACCTCACTATCAAGACCACCTCACTAATAAGACCACCTCACTAATAAGACCACCTCATTTAAAGGCCACCATTTTTGGACCCATGAGTATTTTGAACATTGTATTTACCTCTCTATTGAAACAAACTCACCACTAACACCCTTTAACGTTTTACTAAAGGAGGTCCCAATGGTTTTACTGTATGTCTATTTTTCATTTCATTTCAAGCCTCAACGTTTTAATAGTGAGGTAAAATACCAAATTGAATACAAAAGTAACACCAAGATGGCAGTTGGTGTCAAAAGTGATAATAACGAGGTGGTCTTAGTACGAGGTTTTCTTACCCCAATAGCATTCCAAATCGTTTCAATGTCGGCACGATGTCGGTGATGTTAAAACGATATTGTAACGACGGCGGCCGATATAGAAAGGATGCTGGCCCGATTTGGAATGCTCTCTGGGTAATAGTGAGGAGGTCTTAACGATATGCGTTTACATACATCTATAGCACACTCAAAATGATTAGCTCTGCATTTCCCTGACCATACATAACTCCCATCAATTTCTTATATTTCTATGATGAGCTATGGCAGTAGAAGGTTTTCTCTTTGAAACCCAAGATTTCATCAAGCAAAACACCTGCTCAACACACGGGGCGATGTTTTTTGTCTTTGAAATTATTCCAGTCGGCTAGAGAGTTGTAGCCAGTCATTTCTCATAAGGAAGAATTTATGTATAACTCACCAAATAGGCTAAGCGGAGTAGTTGAGGTTGTGGATAGACTGTATGTGTGTGTTAAATAAAAATCACATGGTTATGTTTACTCATTCATTGCATTTGTTTGTCGGACTGTTTCATTCATTTTGGTTTTTTTTGTCCGACTGTTGCTTTGTTTACCTGTCTGTTCGTCTAGCTGTATGTTTAGCTGTTTTATATTTGTCCATCATTCTGTTATTCTCTTTGTTTGCTTGTTTGGTTTGTCTGTTTGTGTATGTTTGTTTGTCTGTTAGTTACTGTGTGAGTGTCGTGGCCTAGTGGACAGAGCATTGGACTCGTACGCGCATGGTCGTGGGTTCAAACCCAAGCACGGCATGGAGGAACTGAGCAGATCCTCCTTCAACCACTGCTTCACTCCACCCAGGTGGAAATGGGGAGGCTGGCTATAGGCTGAGATGGCATTGGATTGCTCAGTGATGGCGCAGTTTGATGCGACAGCTTTATGCTCCCCAGGGAGTTGAGGAACATCCAGAGAAAACAGAGCCTGCCAACCAAAGGTATCATGTGAAGTCGGCTGAGAGATACATGCACCTACCAGTCTGATCGCAGACTATAAACCCCACCTTAACCTTTTACCTTTACTTTGTTTTCTATTGCTTCGGTTTAATTTTTGTGTGTTTGTTTGTCTGCTTGTGTCTGTTTGTTTGCCTGTTTGTTTAGCTGTCTATCTGTTGCACTGTTGTGTAGTTTGTTTGTCCATCATTCTGCTATGCTGTTGGTCTGCTTGTTTTCAATGCTACCAACATGCATGCATTCTTCGTTTATAATCACCACAGCTATCCAAACCACTTCACTATTAGGGTCCGTATAATTTCTTAATGTTTCGTGTGTCATAACTTGCAGTGTCTTTATTGTATAATTATACTTATTTAGTTAATTAAAGAAAGCTATACTTTTCTGTAATAACACTCCATATACTTCATTGTGAACATGGACTCCAGGCTCTGACATCGTTGTAATTTTCTATAGTTAGTGTAGGTTTGTGGGTGGCTCCTCGGCAGCAATGACATGATCATCTTAGGAGTCACCCTGCTCAATATTTTATTAAATGAAAATTTTTGTATTTTTTAGATGTTTTTGTTATAGTGAGCATAATAAATGAATCATAATCTGAATCTAATGGCGAGGTTCCACATAATGCTACCAGCTCCAAAAGATCATTAAGAAATATCTAAGATAACTTATAATGGAAACATACTGCTGATGTATGCTACACTTAAAAGGTATCGTACGGTATCTGCCATATTTTCTCCTCCTACCGGAAAACGTCATAAAACTCCATAATACTCCAGATGGCGCCACGTACTTCCGCTCAGTGCCCTCCAACAAGACAGGAAGTGGGGAAAATATGGTCTATGGATTGGGCCGTTCTTACATAATCTGATGACAGACTCTTTCATGTTTCATTACCATATACCCTTTCTTAAGAGAAAAAGTACATCATGTCTTCTATATGAAAACCGAAAATCTCATAAGTTCCAAGAACATTGATCGGTAATGACATTAATGCTTTTTATGAATGTATCAATGAAAGTAACGCGTTCAGAGGTAGGTCTGCTCTAGCTTGCTCTAGGGTTAATGTGGTTTATGGATTTGTATGGTAAAAGGTTTTTTTAAGTTTATGTACAAGTATTGATTTTAATCTCTTTTGGCAGCATGTGTGCATCTGAAGGCTACTTATATAATTCTTCTACTCCATTACTTTGGTTCTTCATTCATTAGTTTTCTTTTGCCAGATAGATATGGACATACAGAGTGTAGCCCTCAAAGGCAGATTCTTGCTACTTGCGACGGTTGATTACTGTTATTTATCCCATGGTCGTTTATCTGCCTCAGCATAGACACCGAGTACAAGGGACAACTGCATTAACATGTCTGAATGACATTCAGCTGCATGGGCCTGGATTGAACCCGAGTCCTTCAGATTCAGAGAAGGCGAGCGTCTTACCACTAGACCACAATGCATCTGCTCCGCTAGAAAATAAATTTCGGCTGCATACAATCTTTTTGTATATCACACCCAGACCCGGCTTATGCTGGTGATCAAGCTTTCTAGGTGCATCATATAATTTACAATTTAATTTATTAGATTCATTTATTTTACTGTTATATTACCAATATTTGCTGTACTTTTTTGTACTTTCTGTTCATAGTTCAATTAAAATCCAATACACACTAACACAGGTCACTGACCTTTAACCATTTGGCCATTTTCAATCTGGACCATTGCCAATTGGGACTTTAAGAGTGCATTAGCATCCTTTTAATGACTTTCATTGAAACATGCTTCCCTACCGGTGACATTACACCTCCTTGCTGCAATCCCTGGGGTATATTAGTAGCAAGGTGAAACACCCCATTTAAGGGCCTTTTTACCCTTAAGGCCACATGGTAGATTGATTTATTCCTGAAGGGTTAGAATCATCAATAACCCCACTCCAAAGGCTAGTAGCTATGCTCTGTACAATAAGGAGGGGGGCGCCCCCCCCCCCCTCTTCCACACCCTTCCCCACTAAGTTAATTGATGGTCCTTATCGCCTCATTGGGTGACCAGAATTTAAAATGCAGTAGAATCCCCTGCGAAGACAACCTCATTATTAAGGCCAACACTATACTGAAAACACAGAAAACAGAATATTTAATGGCATTGTGAAATGGATGGGACGTCATCACTTAGCGATACTACCTGAATTTGAAAAAGCACCACTCGCAACATCTTCTGGTCCTAATACAGAAAATCTACGGTCCGAAAAAAGGTGGTTGCAACGCCTTCGCGCTGTTTAGCGGGCACGTCTTTGATGAATCGCCACGTCTGATTGGCTGAGCGGCTGTGAAATTAATGATTTTTTGATTCCGTGCTTCAACCACTTTCATAGTTGTGTACAGGTCATTATACAAAAAATGAAATTTTATGGTCATAGTGTGGAATTGGTCAAAGATTTCTTAGTGTACAATAAAACTCTAAATTCGAGTGTCTTAATTGTGAGGTGGTCCAAATAAAGAGGTAGACTAATGTGACATTTCATCATATAGCAGAACCAGCATGAAGACAATTTCTGACACAGATCACCTCACCTACAGTAGAACCACCCTTGGTGCAAATTTTACTGGTCTTAATGGCGAGGTGGTCCTGTTCGTGAGGTAAAATACAAATGACAAGAAGACCAAAAAGTCCTAAAATGGTGGTAATAATGATTAGGGCTTTACGTCCTGTATTTCTGCACCTGATGAGCTAATTAGGACAGGCAGGGACCATGGCAATAAGATGAAGGATGAAACAGCCATCCAACTTAGGCTCGATCGGGAATTTTAACCCGGAGCCCAGTGGGTTGGAGCCAAGCGCTACCACTAAGCTAGGCCCCCACCATGGAATTAATGGTGAGGTGGTCTTGATGGAGGATGAAATACAATGGTAATAATACAATTGGATAAAAAGGGGGGGGGGGTGCGTCTTAATGATGAGGTGGACTTAATAGTGAGGTGGTTTTATAGTAGTGTTCCATTGCATATAATTTAGGTGGCACATATTTTTCCAGTGTCTATCTATGGAACTGTTTGTATGTCTGCCAATGCCTAGCATCCTAATATTATAGACACAAATTTTACCAGTAATGGACAATTTAATATATGTATTTTCATTCTATGTTTTATGGAAATATGATAACAATTAAGCCAAATATGTGTCTTAAAGCTATGATCCAATTCTTAAATATAAATAAGTTAACTTAAATAAATACTCCTTAATTTAACCTTATCCAGAGCACATGCAGAACTATTTTGTCAACCGAACAACTCCAGGATCTGCAGAATGCCTGTATCTAGGCAACCATCCAATATTATGCAGTTCGCGTTTGGTGTGGAATTTCGAGCATATCTTTCAAATACAGGAGTGATTCCCTTTACCCTCTTGGACAAATGGATCACATCATTTATCACCCTCTTTCTAATCGTTTTGATCGATATGAAAAGTGTGTTATGACTGAAAAGCAGCAATATTCAAGACAGAATGCAAAAATATACCCTGCACCCTCTTCATGGGGTAAATAGATAATACAAAACCAATATTCTGATGTAATATAATTATATAAATCCCTCCGTACATATATTACCAATTTGGGATTTCCCCTCCCATAAATTCAAGCCCATATCAGTAAATTGCGGAGTCCAAATACGTTGCTGGTTTATTGAAGACTTCCATAACTTTCAAACTAGAATAACACTGCACTATATTAATGTGAAAAAAATACTAAAAAAAAATGCGGCAAGGTTCTAAATATGTATCTATAGTGTTTTCATAATTTAGTACTTTCACTCTATGTTTCATCTAAACATCATAACAATGTGGCCACTTTTTGCGTGCAGTTTAGAATGACTTTCAGTGTCATGTAGCAACTAATAAATTCTTACGTTTTACAATATATGTCACCTACTAAACATCTTTCACTGTGAAAGACACATTGTACATAAAATTTGATATATAGATAAAAAATAAATAAATGTATTGGTTTACAGTCTGTGTCCACTGGTCCAAGCAGTCTCGACTGCCTTTACAATTACGCCCTTGGCAGGCCTGTTCAAGTATGAGCCTTTCTCAACTCCCTGGGATTATACAGCCAAGCAGCCGTAGTCAGCGCATCAGGCTAAGCACTGTACAATTACCAGCACTGCCTATAGGCGAGTACCCATTTTGACCCGGTTGGAGTGAAGCAGTGGTTCAAGGAGGACCTGCTCAGTTCCACCATGCCATGGCTGGGTTTGAACCCACAACTACAGTTAGGTTCATAAAATATGGTAGACAGCTGTAGCGACCTGTTCCTGGCTGTAGCTATAACTGGCTAAAGCCAGCGACTTCTGTCTACTCCTAGCTTATAGCCGACTTACACCTACCACCACTGAAAAACTATAAACCTTGGTAAATGCAAGATATTTATCTAAGATATCATAAATATGTACTTTAAGATCTGGCTGTTAGTAGACAGCTATAGCCAGATAGTTCTGTTCAGTGGCAGGTAGCATCACATGGCAACATTTGTCTAGCTTTCTCTAGGTTTAATTTGACACTGTCAGGCCGCTTTTAATGAAACTAACTGTATGTGCATACTACTCCTACACCTTATCCACTAGGCTACGACACCTAAATTAATACTTACAGCCTCCAAGTAAAATCAGAAACTATTTTATAGGCCTACTAGAGTAGAATTCAAATTAAATGTATTGAAAGGGGGAGGGGACCCCTGGAGTTCAAAGATACGAAATATATACACTAAGTATACTCTAAAGTAAAGTTAAAGGTATCTATGCTTTTAAGTACATGGGCATAGAGACCGATAGAGCACACAAGATTAAAGCTATGACATATCAAAGAGATTTCAAGTTCTGTCTTTTCGTGACGTCATGAAAAGAATGGTAACGTCACGAAATAACGTTGTAGGAAGACTCAAAGCTCAGGTCACTCAAATGTGGAAAGTGTAATTGCATGGCAGCTGTTGTATATATCTTGCAAGATATCAAAAGTTCTGACCAAAGTAAACTTTTATTTTTTTTAATAATACAACGAAATATCATTAAATTTCGTCTTTGAGTGAAAGGTTAAACTTCATAGCTTGGATTATCAAATCAGTAGATCCTAAAAATACAAACTTTAGGTTGGTTTTTTTAAAAATATATTTTATGTTGTACAAGTAAAACTGACATTTACAATGTACACCCTCCTAAGAACACAGTTTCCTTATTCATATAATATTACAGTATTGCAGAATATATGTCTATTACCCCTTCTACATCAGGCCATAATGCTACATGGCCAATTGTGCCACGTGCGTTGTCCGTGCGTTTGGATAATCGCATGGAAAACGCTTGGTTTTTGCCTCATTATAATTTGCTAAAAACCATGCTTTTTCCATGCGTTTACCCTTCTCATGGAAAACGCACGTGGCACATTTGGCCATGTACTGGTCTAAAGCTTAGCCATTTTATTATGCAATATATGTCAATTCATTTTTATTTTATTTTTTATTTAAATTATGTTTCACTATATGAATTTAATTTCAATTTAATTTAATTAGCGTCTTTTTCCTTTTATTTATAATGTAAGGGGTGTGCACAATTTTACAGCTTATTAGTAAGCTAGTGCACATCCCCCACAGTATGCTAATGTCATTTATTGTTTATGTAATGTATTAACCGTATTGAAATACTACATACTGTGAACAAATAAAACATCTAAACATCATATGATTAGCTGCCACAGGTCAACATAATGATTACACACTGAGTACAAGGCACCTCAAATTTAACATCTCATGCGATCGACATCCAGCTGCTGAGATGTAGCTCATGAAGTGGACCCTGGCCGGGGATCGAACCCAGGACCTTCCGCAGAGTTAGTCTTTACCATAAGGCCACCCAGCTGCCTAAAAGTCGCCAAATATTATTTTACCTATATTCTTTTATGCTTCTTATCAAAGATCATTTTCTACATTGCTGCTGCAGTGCTGTCGTACCATCAGTCAAGGCCCAGACCATAATGTAGCTGCCTGGGCAATCATCACTCTCCTCTTAAAATATGGAAATAATTCGTTATATCGAGGTCATCAATCCTGGTTCGTTGTCAGGGGGACTTTGGGCCTAAATGATAGCACCCAGAAGGCAAGAGGTGCTTTCTCTAGATATATTTCAGGTCCTGTATCTCCAAGACAAATTACTTAGGTTAGCAGCTGACTTATAGAGGTTGAATGGCCGAGTCATTTATCACTCTTCACACGAGTACAGAGTCCAAGGCATTTATTCAGATTATGAACAGTTCAGTGTAAATCTGCATGACCTCTTTGCCCTTCTTGGCCCCTAGGGGTCACCAGAGGTCATTGTCCTCCAAGAAATAATGACCCCTTTTACACTACTACCACTCTCGACCAATAGGAAAAGTCCATTACAGTCACGTGGTGTCTGATGGATGAATTGTAGTTATTTGTATCTGTCTGTATGTCTAGCTGTCGGTCTGTCTGTATGTCTATCAATCTATCTATCTATCTATCTATCTATCTATCTATCTATCAAACAATCAATCAATCAATCAATCTATCCATCTATCAATCAAACAATCAAACAATCAATCAATATATCTATCTATCTATCTATCAATTTATCAATCTATCAATCTATCAATCTATCAATCTATCTATCAGTCAGTCAGTCAGTCAGTCAGTCAGTCAGTCAGTCAGTCAGTCAATCAATCAATCTATCAATCTATCAATCTATCTATCTATCTATCTATCAGTCAGTCAGTCAGTCAGTCAGTCAGTACGTCAGTCAGTCAATCAATCAATCAATCAATCAATCTATCTATCTATCTATCTATCTATCTATCAGTCAGTCAGTCAGTCAGTCAGTCAGTCAGTCTATCAATCTATCTATATCCAACAATCTATCTATCTATCTATCTATCTATCAGTCAGTCAGTCAGTCAGTCTATCAATCTATCTATATCCATCAATCTATCTATCTATCTATCTATCTATCTATCTATCTATCTATCTATCTATCTATCAGTCAGTCAGTCAGTCAGTCAGTCAGTCTATCAATCTATCTATATCCATCAATCTATCTATCTATCTATCTATCTATCTATCAGTCAGTCAGTCAGTCAGTCTATCAATCTATCTATATCCATCAATCTATCCTATCTATCTATCCATCTATCATATTCTTTCAAATAGAAACGCTTTAAAATCACAGATTAAACTTTTAAAGATATGCTAATAATGCTGATACTTTTGTTCTTTCATCTATCAAAAGTGATTGATAACGATATTAAATAATCATTGTATCAAAACAACTACAAATTTGACAAATTAGCTGTGGATAGGCTTTTCTTGCCTGTTGGATGTTAAGAAGCTGTCTGTCTGTCAACCATAGCAATACAACTGTCTGCAAGTCTGTGAAGACATGGCTCTGTCTGTGTGCAAGGCTGATAAGATGTCTGTCTGTTTATGAAATAAAAGTGACTTGTCTGTCTGTCTGTTTGTCTAGCTGTCTATCTATCTGTCTGTCTGTTTGTCTGTCTAGCTGTCTATCTATCTGTCTGTCTGTCTAGCTCTGTCTGTTTATCCGTTTGTCGGTCCCTTTAATGCTCATCTTTCTAATAACACTTTGTCCATGTGAATTTTCGTCTTATCTGTCTTTCTTCATATATAAATTCATGTATCTGTTTCAAAACATGTAAGACTTCTGAACAGAGCAATCGTAATAAATATTAATAAATATATCTGACAAGGAAAAAAACTGAATATGTCTTACAAAAGAGAACAATACTTTTCGTGACTGTTTATTGTCATATATAGGAAGCCGTATACTTAAAAGAAAGGCAGAAATCCTGTTTATGGAAACCTTTAAAATTCTCAGTCATAATTTTTGTGAGATGAAAGACTAAACCAAATATGTCACATGCATGATATCACTCTGAATCAATTACTGAAACTACAAAAGGGAAGACCCACCCAAGTACGTGTGTGGTGACCTAAATGACAATTTGTGGTCTGACGTCATCAATCTATGTGCATTAGCAGGAATGCTACACAAGATTTATGTTACTTTTGAGCTTTTTTTTTCTTTTTCGAAATGCTAACATCTACTATTCAAACTTTAATTTGGTGATGAATTTATGAATTTGCATGCCTGTATAAAGTTCAATGTATAAGCTCAGTAATAGTAAGTACTTAATCAATACCATATCCAGAGACATTGAAATATACAAGAAATTAGCCTTAACACAAATAAACCTGAAGGAACAAAACAATAAAATCTGTCTACACAATGGCTGTTATTTCCTTCAAAATAAACATTACGATAATACCCTTCTTTGTCTATTTAATGCTAACGTAACAATTCTCCCGGAGTTGGAATTTAACCCTTGGTCCCTGAGACTAAAAGCCAGAACATTAAACCATTGTACCATAAGAGTCCCTCTCTAGTGTGAGTGCAACATTCTGCTCACACCAGGTCCACTACACTACATTATTTTCTTCTCACAATGAGGCTTACATGGGTCCACAGGTACGCTCACATCGGGCACCATTTGTTACAGTTCTGCTGGAGTGGGAATCGAACTCTAGTCCGTGGGACTTAAAGCCAGAACATTAAACCATTGTACCAAAGAGTCACACTCCAGTGTGAGGGCAACGTTCTGCTCACACAAATTTTATTTACTACACTACACCAGGAACTAATACACTTATAAAACATATTTTTTACATGAAATACCATGATACCTGTTTAACAATAACAAAGTGTTACATCTGATCCTCTGATCGTGTACTGAATTTGAAACTAAGTCTTACCTGACTTGAATCACATTGTTTTTCTTAAAAAGGAAAGACTGTGTGCGACTCACCTGGAACAAAAAAGGAACAAACTTAATGAAAAGTTCAACAACAAGTAATTACAGCCATCACCAGAATTACAAAGAATGCACTGCAGTTTAATTGGAAGGAAACAAGTCTGAACATTAATACATGACGAAATGTCGTGAGCTATCGGCCATTAAGGAACTACGCGCCACATGAAACATGCAAATCAGGAGAGTGGTCAATTCGGCTACGTCAGAAAACGGCGAAAAGAAAACGCCACATTGTACCTCATTAACACTCAAAGGCGCAGATTTGTAATTTGTGAAGATGGAGGGGGGGGGGGGGTGGGTGTGTGTTTAAAATTTAATATATTACATTTCATCATTTTTAAAGGGGAAAAAGGGGGGGGGGGGGATATCCCTATGGTAAAACCTTATATGAAGTGATGCGAAAACAACAGTTTCGATATAAAATTATTCTAACGATATAGTAATCATATCAAATTATATTGCATCTCGAATTATACATCACTGATGCTTTAAGGGCATTTAGTGAGTGTTGTTGAAGTGTTTCAGAGAATAAAAAAAAAAATATATATATAGCTGCGGTCACATAATTCAGTAAGTTTTATGACCGCATCACAATCATTTGTTTATATTGTTCATTAAGAGGTCACATACCATGATATTGTAACATTCTGTATCACTTAAAAATAAACTATTTGACATTTTATCATAGTATCTTGCCAAAACTTAACTACTAAGACCACCTCGCCATTAAGACCATTCAACTTTGCACCAAAAGGGATTTTCCACGGTTAACTATCTATTAATTAATAGTGAGGTGGTCTTAATAGTGGGGGGCTTTCAAAGCGTGATTCTTCAATGCAATAACCAGTTAATGACCAAAATGTCACGTGAATAATCAATTAAATAACCAAGACAGTTACAAGGCATGCCCCTTGTAATTATAAGACTTGATTATAGAATACTAGTTCTTAGGGCACTAAGGTCACAATCAAAAGTCTTTAAACCAGTGCATGTGTATTTAAGCTATGTTGACACCCAACCACAAAGCCACAACTAAGGGTTATCTATAGAAGGGTTGGGGGTTTATCAGAAAACCCCATTAGGGGTATTAAAGACCCATAGCCCTTAATGGAACCTACCCTTTAATGGAATCACCCTAGAGGTTCTTAAAGGGGTGTTACCAGCAAGATAGATAGGGTTTGTTCAATCTTAAAACCTCCCAATGGGAAGTTGCCTGATATCAATTTGGTAAAAAACGCCCCAAATCTTTAGATTGATAGGGTTAAGTTTTGATAGTTTTGAAGTCTTTTAGAGGAAGTTAATACCCCCCTGAAGACCAATTAATTGTCAATCAATCATCCTTCATATTAATTATTATCATCTAAGATCCAGTACAAATTAATAAAAATGCCTCAAAAATTCAGACAAAAGTTCACAAACTCTATCATGTATAAATAATTCATCTAATTAAGAAATCATTCATAAAAATTAAATCTATGCCAGCAATTTCACCGCCTAAACCTACACACGACGAAACTTTATATCCTAAAATTAGTGAATAACAATTCAAAATTTCAATTTATTACATCATAATTCGAGGAATTTGAGATTTTAATTCATTCAGGAGCCTAGACAATTCGATTTAACGAGAAGAACACTGAAATAATTACCACGCCTGAATACTTTGCAAGTTTCTTAACAGAAGATTTATCAATAGCCATTATTTTTCTTGACAACTCGAGTGGAAAAAAGGAATATGACATTCAAAAGCACATAAAAAACTGAAATTAAGATTGGTGGGAAAGTGTAAATCTGTTGTGATAATGAAATTCAAAAGATGAGCAAATTTATCCTTTCTTAGTTATTATTTGTTTTTTTTGGCTGGCCTGAAGCTTAGTCAGCTCAATGATACCCAATAGTACCATAACTAACGTTTAAAGGTGCACTGTCTGTCAAATTTGCGCATTAAAATAATGATATAAATCAATACTGCCTTCTTGTTTCATGATATTTTTCACCATAACATACCCACTTTTGCACAACAATTCAGTTTTAATTTACAATAAATAATATAAATATTAGTTTTTCATGCCATCAAAAACTCAATATGTAAACAAACCCAGTGATGACATCACAATACTGATCAATGGTGATGATGTCATTTCCATTTTGTTTCCAATGTTTTGGTCTGGATTTTCTCTAAATGTATAATTTATTTTTAAGTAATTAGTGTCTTATAAAATCATTAATTCACACAAATTTAGTGTGCCTTGATTAATAAAGGTAATTTTCAACTGTTTGATAGCATCTTAGAAAATTGGAAATTTGACAGACAGTGCAACTTTAACTAAATGAAGCCACAACAGGGGCGGATCCAGAAAATTGTTCACGGGGGGAAGGTTGACTAATAAAAATGTATTGCCCCCTCCCTCTAAATTCGCTACTGCACAACAAGCCAAATCTAGTCATAACTGACGGCCCAAATTGTCTAAAATAAAATTAATATCTTCTCAGTTTCAATTGGACTTTTTCCTGATGTTAAATACCAGCCGTGATAGCTATGAACTATAAGAATTTACAGGAATTTCATCATTATGGAAAATCATAGTTACAGCTTCCAGTTGACAACTATTATAGATAGCTATTTGTTGGGTTAAATGGCAGGTAGCAATTATCTAAGTTGTTGTCCAGTTAAATCTAAACTGCAAACGACTCAACATGATTGTAACATAGTTGTCAAGATACTACAAAACAAAAATACAAAAATTACTGGAAAGATCTTATTCCACCATTCTTGACGATAAACTCAACAGATCTTATCAACACCTTCAATCACTCTCGTCTGCTAACGCCACGTGGGGTCAGCCATCTTGGATATTTTGGAATTCTCCTCACATTGAGGTTTGAAAAGCGATTTATCTGGGGTTGTGGGGCAATGAACCCTTGGGACGAACATGGTGAAGCAGAAGGGTGCCAAAAATACCAATAAGCCCAAAACCCAAATTGCCTAGCATCAGTCTTGGTTTGTCAGTCCGAAAATGACACAGTTGGCACTTTCGCAGCTGCGTCTCCTGCATGGACGCCATGTTGTCAATGAGGAGCAGCAGAAGTGAAAGCATGTGGCGACCCCTATATTTGGCGGGCACAGATGATTTTGACACTTAAATAGGCCCATATAGATATGCTGTTAAAAAGACACATTTATTATAATAATAGTAGGATTCAAAATAACTGTTCACGAGTTTTCTGTCATACTTTTTAATTATTATTCAGCTAAGCCCCAGATTTGATAATTGTAATATCTGCTTCACTGTGACCAGGACCAATGGCCAAAATGATGACTATTAGGCAAAATATTATCATTGGAAAGATATCAAACTTTATAAATTAATTTGATGTTGGGCACCAATAAACTACAGATTTGTACTTAGAACAAAATCTGGGATTGACCACTTTCCAAATATTTCTATACATTTACATGATTTTCTCTGACAATGGCTCTCAAAGTCTAAAAAAGCCTAAAAAATATAGCTCAGTGTTAACTGAACAAAAACCAAACCTACTTCTTTATTAACATTTAACCAACAACCTAAACGCCACTTTATTTTGCGATAGTGGATTTTCACGGAAGGTTCTCTGTATTTCCACCAGGTGGCTAAAACAGAACACTGCAATTCTATTGGATGAAAAAGTTCCCACCCTTGACTGTGATTGGCTGAAGCAAAGTGCATCCTAGCAGCAGTATTGTTAGTGCATTTTAATGTATATTTGACACTTCATCATTTAGTTGATTTTTCTGACAAAGTTATATTTATGGGATCAGTTAGTTATTACCTACTGTGTCTGAAAAGCAAAACGAGTAATAAGAGGGGAGGAAAGACTTATGTCTTGCTGAATTCAGGGCTGTTTAGAGAAAAGACTCTATTGTACCCTTCTTTTTTGCCTCCATTATCTATCGATCTGTACAAACTACACAGTAACCCAACTTAGCAAGTTTTAAGGCTGTCTTTGCAAAACCATTGGGGGAAGCCCCTTTTATTAGCATATCAGACGCAGTTGGGATAGGACCAGATTTGGGGATTCGTGCAAAATTAATCCACAGGGGAATCACTAGACTCCTAATTTGGTTATGACCCTATTTAGGTCACACCCCAAAGAGGTAAATGCCCTTAAGGTCAATAACCCCTCGAGGCTCTTTTGGGGTTGTTGCATGAGAGGGTAATATAGTCATGCAGAGGGGGCTTAACTCACAAGTGACCTTTTCATCAATTTATTTTACCCTGAAACCCCCCTAATACGGTAACCTCACTCGAAGAAAAAGTATACCTCATTGGTGAGGTGATCTTATCATGAGGTTTTTGTTATTATTAACAGGGATTTGACACAAAGATTAGGTTAAACTTGGTGGTTGTACAAAGTACTGAGAAGTAGTGTTAGTAGCGAGGTGGTCTTACTGTGAGGTTACAGTGTATTTCCCACGATAATTACCAAAATATTGATTAGATGAAGGTTTCGTTTAGACGCCGGGGGTCTCCGGAGACCACAAAAAATTAATTCTTAAACATAACCCTAAATCTTGAATATGACCACTAAATAAGGCAAATACTGCCATGCAGACATCTTGTCGTTTTAAAAATTACAAAAGAAAAAATAAAAAATAAATAAAATTACCCCAAAAAAAAAAATCGATATATTTTTTAGCCAAACTGGGGTCTCCCACATGCCTCTGCATAGACACCAAGTAAAAGAAACCCACAGATTAGTAATTTCCGAGTTATAACTTATTCAGAAGTTGTTCAGGCAGGCAATTTGGGTTTAACCTGAACCTAGAACTGCTACATGCATGTGCCAGCAAGCACCAAAACCACTGGGCCACTTAAGATACTTTCTACCTTAAAGTACCAATAAATAAATGAATGAATGAATAAATGAATGAATGAATCCATCCATCCATCTAACTAAAACGATATTTTTAAAACGAGGCATTTCAAAATCATAAATCAAAAATTTGAAAAATATGCTGATAATGCCGATGCTTTTGTTCTTTCATCTATCAAAAATGATTGATTAAGATATTAAATAATCATTATATCAAAACAACAACAAAATTGACAAATGAGCTGTAATGCTGCATAGTTTAAGAATGCGATAAAGTTAATCATAACAAATGCATTATTTAAAGAATGCCATTTATCAGAAATTCAAAACAGAACAACGGTTGGAGAATGCAATAGATTAAATTCTATTCGTTTAACAACTTAACAGAGGCATTTGACGTAGACAAAATATTTTAGATTGAACAAATGGTGCACTGGAGAGCTCCTGGAGTATATTAGTAAAAAATATTCAGTCACTTAAGTGACCTAACTGAGCAATCTTTGTTAAGATGTGTAATCAATGCAAACAAAACTAATTGATATGCAATTTCACTGTTAGACAGTCAATACCATAAGCCAGTCCAACTGGTAAACTAGCAAAAGAATTGCCATCCAGCTCAGGGCATTACCTAATGTATTCAGCTAGATTCTGATTGGCTGTTGCAAATGACATAGCTGCCTCTTGAGATGAGAAGCCAATTAAGGCAGTCAGTTGCCTTGGTATTAGTTAAAGTATAAGTGCTGTCATCACTGAGCAATGACATATATGTTGGCAACTGCCTGTGGTTTGACTAAGTCTAGAATGAATGACACTCAGCGTCCCCCCCCCCTTCTTTAAAAATACAATGTTAGTGAGCTGTGAACAGTTTATTTAAGTAATTATTATTAATGACAAACCTTTTAAGTCGCAAACAGACAAACATGTTACTTGAAATATACCAATACTGACCAGTGACTACTAGAGAGTGACTACCCGTAACATAAATCTGACTAATTTGTTAGTCAAAATGACCACAAGGATCAGTCATTCTAAACAGCAAAATATCTTCAAAACGATTTTTCAGTGCCCGTCACATTATATCCCAGTCATATGATTTTAAAAATTGTTTTTAAAACTTTTTAAAATATTTTTGTACTCCATACGAAGGTAAATAAAATTCTTATTATTATAAATTATTATTAAAATAAATACATCTAAAATCAAATATATATTGATCACCACAATCAACCAACACACCATTTCACAGTGTATCGTCACCTCACAGCCTAGCGACCTAATTATGGACATTCTTTGCTAGTTTACCTAGTTAAACAAAACGATTGGTTAAACTATGTAGCCGATAGCTGAGTATAGACTTATGAAATCTTCTTTTAAAAATACAAGATAAATGGATTAATATTTTTTTAGTTTAGGCAATTTTTCTGAATTGCCTGCTTGTCAGAACAAGAACTGCGTAAACTCCACACATAAACATCTAATTATTCTGTAATTTCATCGTTAAACCTTTAATACCATAAGCCAGCCGATAGACTATACGAGAAAATGAATAATTTACCTTAAATGAGTAAACGAGCAAAACATGTACCTAATTAGGTCGCTGGGCTGTGAGGTGACGACACCGTGATTTCCCAAAGTACATGTGAGCATTGCCAGCTACATGGAAATTGGGTCAAATAAATTTACATATTAATGTAATCACCCTCTTAGAGGGGTGCCAATTTTCCCTAGGGTCCGAATTACCCCTGGTTACCCCCAAAAAGCATGCATAGCTAATGGAAATACTTAGCTGATAGAAATGACTCGTTACCAAAATTACATGTAACGTTGAATCCATACAAAACTTTCTACATGATAGATATTCATGTATCTTGAAATTTAAACATTCTTAAAACTTTTGTCTTATGATTTATTAATGTACTTTTTAATAGTATTTTGTTTTAATGCCAGACAATGGAAATTGCTTTCATCAATTTAAGCTGAAACTTTGATTTATATGCAACCCTAGGGTTTAAGAAGACATAGCTGCTGTTTACTAAATTTATGAGATTTAAATAGAAAATAATCTTGCATACCTTGAAAATTAGAAAACAATTCTTTTTCTTTCAAGAATTCCAGAGGGTATCTGCATATTAATTGAAATTTACTGAACAACTTTTGCAATTCTCTCTAGTCATCTAAACTATTTCATATCGCAGGATTGAAATAATAGAAATGTCCACCTGTTTTTCGGTCATATTTGCTATAAATAGCACAGAGCAGGAAATGTGACCAACAAGTCAAATTCCAAATTTATTGCTGATAACAATTCTGTGAAAGAATTACCCTTAAGTTTTGCTATTATTCCCTATTGTCAATGTGTAACATGGTGTGGACTCCAAGCAGCCTTATCATCTCATCATTACGTCTGCTTCAGCCAGCTGGTCATATAAGTGGACTAAGCTTCAGACCCGGTACCATTGAGACATTACGCATTAATTAGTATATCGGCTGCTACTTTGTGACCCAAAGAAATGGCCATAATGATGACGAAATGGCAAAAACGTTTCACTAGCTAAAGAAAACTTGGAAGTTTGATTAGAAAGTTGGGGTTTGACTCAATAGTAACATTTCTGTCCATTTTGTGATAACATATCACCGAAAAAATCATTTGATAGTTATTGCGGATCCCACATACAACTTCCCATACACCATGACGTCACTATTACGTCATAATTACAACATAACTGTTGCCATGGTAACGCCCAGTCATACCACATCCCATCTGCCAGTAGCAACAGGACCTCAATCGTTGACCTGTTGACACTAATTGTGATCTTTCTAGCAAAACCCAGTCTTCTTTGCCCCATTAGGATAGGTGTCCCTCACCCCAATATAAATGCATGACCTTGACCTGAACTGGAATTGACCTTAGTGACCTCAACATGACCTCTTTGACCGTGGGGTCATAAAACGTACTACAAGTCACGTAGGCAATCAAATATGTCAAGGCCAAGCAGAAGCAAGCATGTAATTTGAAGCCACCATAACTTGTAATAAGTTAGTATTAAAGCTGCATTGTCAGTCGGTTTTTGTACCAACAAAAAAGCTATCCAAATTAAAGAAAATGCTTCTTACTGATGAATTCGACAACCAAATATGTTTAGATTGTACTAAATTAGAAATTTTTGCCGGAATTTATTACGTCGACTTTGTTTCCATTTTAGCTAATTATTCTTTGCAACGTGATGGAGAGCGTCGCCGATTCGCGATTTCAGTCATTTTGTGAAACACGGAGGTCACAATTATTTCAAAAAATTCATGCAAAAAACGAAATACCTACACATTTTTTTACATAAAAAAATTGGAATTTTGAAAATCGGACGAAAATTGAAGGCACAGAATAATAAAATACATTACGAATCGACGACGCTAATGACGTTCGTTTATGCCTCGTTTTCATTTCATTGGCCATAAAAGCACTTGCAATGTAAACAAATCGGCAATTTTTGATGGCTTGAAAAATTAAATGATGGGATTTAAACTGATTTTTTTTAGAAGACAATGAAATGAATGCAACTGATTTAGGTCACTGTCATATTGAGTGACAATGCAGCTTTAAATTGATTAAGAGGATAATTGATCATTACTGATTATTCATTAATCTTCAAAGAAAAAAGTGTGGAGGTAGGCCTACTCCTAAAAGTTATGAATACAGTATACAGTATGTTAAACCCGTTTATAATAAAGTTATTCTCCAGGGATGGTATTTTTTGCTAGCCTTTTCCACTAAGGTCTGCGTATACATGGCCAAATGTGCCACGTACGTTGTCCATGCATTTGGATAAACGCCTGGAAAACACAATAGTTTTCGCCTGATTATATTTATGTATGTAATGATATATCGAATTGAAAAAAATTAAAGACACCCGGCTTTAGCAAAGACTTTTTGACTGTCCAACATTGCTGTCTAATATCAAAACACTGACTGCCCAAATGACTGACTGACTGGCTGGTTGATTGACTGGCTGGCTGGCTGACTGACTCACTGACTCACTGACTGACTTACTTTTTTAATTAACAACACAGACAGAGAAATTGACAGGCAGTCAGACCTTGGAATGTTTTTTCCAAGGTCAGACTTACTAATACTGGTGTCACTATAATAGGAGAAATAATTATAATGAAGTATAGAGAAGAAACAGACAGGTAGACAGCCAGACAGCGATGAACTAACAACAAAAACAAATATATCGTTGTATTCTTTCGCCACAGCACAGTACACACAAACCACTTAAAAAACCAAAGAAAAACATTCTTCTATTCCAAAAAAAAAAAAAGGCATCAAGTACACCTAGAGTTGTGTAATCATCAGACACAAAAGGACGCAGGTTGCCCATCACCCCGGCATCTGCAACTGATGCCAGTGAACTGCAGGGGGTTGATACAGCAGATGAAGGAGTGAAATTGATGCAACTTGTTGAGAAGATAGTCTTGTCAACTGCATACGCCTCACTGCGGTTGGTCGTCAAAATAAAGCTCCATTTTTCTTTTTTTTTCTTTCTGTTTGTAGATTTTTGTTCTTCTGAAGTGAGGGTAAAGCTTAGAAACAGACAGCAAAGCACATTACAATGCGACAGATTTTGATCATACCAAAGTATTTGAACAATGTCGTATAGTGCACTGGACTATCGGTCTGATTTTGGCCCCATGCTGAGGCAAGTAAAAGACCCATTCTACTTAAGACTCTAGACACTTTATTTGCTGCACATTGCGCAATACATATTTCATATACAATTAATATTTTTCAACAAACATACCGATCTATTATATAAACCAATATTCAGAAATATGCATATTATGTATGGGCAGATCAGGAGAGCACTCCAAGAAACCAGAGGCTAACGCTAGCGAGTGCCCACCTAGGTTCCAGAGAGACCTCAGCAAATGATTACGCGATCATGGGAATGATAATAGTTATTTATGTATGATAAACCTCTTTCTAATTATTATTGAAGATGATGATGATAGTTATAATGCCTAAGGAACAGTTGCATTTTTATTTGAAGGTAAGAATATCAATAATTTAAGTATGAAAGTCACATGCTAAGCATCAATGATGCCACGGCGTCCCCCTGAAACAAATTGTGTTTGTCATGTATGATATGAAATGTATGCAGCGGGAGTAAAATACCTCAATTGAGGAATATCAATATGAGCGTAAAAAGCTGTAACCTTCCAAGCTTTATCACCTCATCATTACGTTAGCCCATGGTTATTAGTGACACCAAGACAACAAAAAATGCAGAAAACCCTTCACTTTAGGACCACCTCACCATGAAGACCACCTTTTTTTGGAACTAAGTCTATTCTTATCATTGTATTTTACCTCACAATCAAGACCACCCCACCATTAAGATCAGTTAAATTTGCACCTAGAGTGGTCTTAATGGCGAGGTTCCGTATCAACATTGATCAGACAATAAAAAGTTCCCAGACCCCAAATTGCATACACCTTAAAGTTCATGACACAGACCACGGAAATTACAAAAGTGTAACCAAAGTTACATCAAGGAAATGAATTCAGCCCAAGCTTACTTAGAAGTTCTAGGTACCAATTAGACAGAGGTGCTGAGTCAGCTGTTGACCACGTAACCATTTTGTAAGTACTGGTCATTTGAGTGATAAATGGCTGGTCTAGTGGCCCTTTCTTTTTCTCACTGGACAAATAGTTGCTTTCTAAACTAGTTATCTAGCATTGACAAGGGTTGTTCAGGTAGACACCACCCGCCCCTTCGGCGTAACACTAATTTAATACATTTACCTTCTGTGAGGGGTCATTATAAGGCACTAATTAAGTGTCAGGTTAAGCTGGAGCACCTTGATAAGCAGCTGGGTGGTCTAGTGGTAAGATGCTCGCCTGCTCCTCTGAAGGACCCAGGCACCCTTCATGAGCAACATCCCAGCTGGATATCGTTCAGATGAGACGTGAATTGGCAGTCTCTTGTACTCAGTGTCTATGCTGAGGCAATTTAAAGATCCCACCCATGGGGTAAATGTGTAACACGGGTGGACTCCTCCTCTCTCTAACCTCGTCAATCAACCCTCGATAGTGGCAAGAGTTTCCCTTAGAGAGCTGCACATGCCATAGCTATCTATCTATCTAACGAGTGGATGGCGAGTACATACGATGGACAGTGGCTACGTATGGCCAAGGATGGCCACGGTTGTACGTAGCACATACGTAGAACGCTCGCTGAGTGACTCCCGAGCGAGTTACATAACTAATATAAACAATTTACTCGTAGAACGTCGGCCTAAGTTTTAAACAAGTTTAAAAATGTTTGCCCTCTCCACGTATGCTCTTGAGTGGTCAAGTGCTGCCAAGAGCGTTCTACAAATAAGCGTGAGTATACGTAAAATGCTTGGCGAGTGAATCATATATGGACAAGGATGGGCAAGAGTAAAAAAATGGTTTCATCCGTGATTATACGTAGGTCTTACCCATGACAGTGTGAACACCCTTTAAGTTGGATGGCTGTTTCATCCTTCACCTTATTGCTATGGTCCCTGCCTGTCCTAATTAGCCCATCAGGTGCAGAAATACAGGACGTAAAGCCCTAATCCCCACCCACCCACCCAAAGACTGCACTAGACCTGTTCCAACACAACCTCCCTTTATTAGATTCAAGTATATTTTAACCTGTTTCTCGGCCGCACAAAATAAAAATGTTATCATCAGGCCAACTTTCTAGCTGATAAAAAACCATATTCTCCATTGTAATTAATGGTGCTTCTCTGTGACCATGACATATGATCATAATGTTTACAAGGCAAAAATTCATCGGAAAGAAAGATAGGAAACTTGGAAGTTAACTGGCAAAAGCACTTAAAAAGAGGGAGGTTTAATGGGTTACAAAGTTGGGCTTTGACTTATCAGCAACATATCTGTCAATTATGTGCTGTTCCAAGTTTTTTTTATGACATAAAATAACCGAAAAACAAATGGCCATTTAATATGAATCCTTCTATTATAAGTTTCCTCGCAGTTAAGACCAAGTCGCAGGTCCTAATAAAAAAAGATCCAAGTGCATGAGCTTACTACTAGTGTCGTGAGTGATTCTAAGCCAGTAACTGACCTTTCAAACTTGGCGGATTTCTTCTCTCTCTCTCTCTTTTTTTCCTTTAAGCACCTGCCACCGATCCAAATGTTAATGAGAGGAATCTTCCAAGACTTTAAAAAAATGCACACTAGAAAAAAAGAAGCATCCGGCGAAGAGCAGACTTGGACTTGGCAGCAAATGTCAAAGTTACAGCTGTAGGTCCTTAATAAAGTGCTGTTAAATCCATGGTTGCACCATGGTTATCTCTTAAGTTAAAACCACAGTGCTTTCAAGTTGCTCAAGGTAACTGAGAAACCAGAGGTAATGTAATGATGAGATGATCAGGGAGTCTACAGATATTAGTATTTAGTTTAGTATTTAGTTTATTTAGCATCATATGAATTTATAGAAAAGCATACTTTCAGAAAACAAATATATATATACTTATAATTCATATATTTCTAGTAGTTACATACTTCTAGTGGACATTAGGGCATTGATGCTCAGGTAGGGAGTTCAAGGACGAAGCTACTTTATACTTTATGAATTATTATTCTTGTTTATTTCTTATAAGGGGTGAAAGGATGTTGACATGTTAACATTTGTTAGGGATATTATAAGAATGGCTTAGTCTGTCGGAATTGGTCAAAAATATATTTAACAGTTGATACTTGCATAATATTACAAATTTACTTAAAGTAGGATCTGTAATAAATGTTTTCTGTCATAATCTATAATAAAAAGGCTTGGAGCAGCACAAACTGGACAGGAATGTTACAATAATGCTAACCCAAATAACCCCTCTTTGCCAATGAACTGTTTTTTTTCTATCTTTCCAATGATAATTTTTTGCCTTCTTGTCATCATTATGCAACAGAAATTACCATGGATAATATTGCAAACTCAAAACTGATTGCTTCACAGCAGTGTTTTCATCAGTTACCTTTACAAAGTTGGGGTTTGACACGTTGCTGACATTTCTGTCCATGTTGTACTGCCCCATGCCATCTAGGGGTGGGGACCCAGCTCAGTGGTAGCATGCTGGGCTTCCAACCACTTGGTCCCGGGTTGGATTCCCGGTCGAGCCTATGTTGGATGGCTGTTTCATCCTTCATCTCATTGCCATGGTCCCTGCCTGTCCTAATTAGCCCATCAGGTGCAAAAATATAGGACGTAAAGTCCTAATCCACCACACCGCCCCATGCCATCTATGGAACAATGAGACCGAAACGCAGCTGGGGCAGTTATTTTGAGTCCTACTATAATGATGTGACCTTATACAAGTCAGACTATTAATTTAGTCAGTGTACACACCAAGTACAGTAGTGAAGGGTGGATTAGGGCTTTATGTCCTGTATTTCTGCGCCTGAAGGGCTATTTAGGACAGGCAGGGATCATGGCAATGAGATGAAGGCTGAAACAACCATCCAACTCAGGCTCTACTGGGAATTGAACCCGGTACCCAGTGGTTGGAAGCCCAGCATGCTACCACTGAGCTAGGACCCCACCCCTTAATACCAAGTAGAAATGAATGTCAATGTTTGACTGCTAGTAGAGGTGAATGTAATGATGAAATGATGAAAAGGAATTGGAAGTACACACTAAGTTACTTCCTTTAACCTCAGATCCAGCCTTGTAAAGATTTTACCAACCAGCATCAAGATATCACTTCATCCCTCATCTTTCAAAGGGAAACTGTTGCCGCTGCTTCAGCAACAACCCATTCTCACAGGCCAAAGTGGCGTCAAATTTGAGTCAATAAGGTCTGTGAAATTCGCCATCAAAGAATCCCATTAGAAACACTAGGATCAGGGGTTGCCAAATGTTGCAAGGTTTTAACAGGCCAATCCATCTGTTTTGATGAATTGCACCTCAAATTAATGTCAAAAAATGGCAGCTAGACGCTAATGCTGGGCTACAATGTGGCACCTTGAAATACCCCGCCTCAAAGTTTCTCAACCTAAAGTCTGGACCTTGTCTACTGGAAACATTTAAACCATGAATTATTCAGACACCTTCGAAATAGATGCAAATTATAACTGTAGAAGGTATTACTATTTAATTTAGTCTGGGGTGGCATCATATTCTATTGCATCATAACATTGTGTTTATGGTCATCTTGGTCATCATTGTCTAGAATTAAAGCAGCAAAATTAAAAATAAAGTAACAAATGAAAGTAGCTTGTACCATTGCTTCTTATTTCACTTCGGCAAGATCCTTTCAAAATATTTGCTGTTTATACAGTATATATACTATGAATAGTTTACTATAATTGAGATATATAATGGGGATACCTAAAAAACAACATGCAAGAATGTGCTACTAGAGACATTCTTTTCTTCTTCCTTCCTTTCTTTCTTTATTTCTTTCAATAGATAGATAGACAGATAGATAGATAGATAGATAGATAGATAGATAGATAGATAGATAGATGGATGGATAGACATATAGATGGATAGATGGATAGACAGCTAGACAGACAGAAGGACAGACAGATAGATAGATAGATAGATAGATAGATGGATAGATGGATGGATTGATGGATGGATGGATAGATAGATAGTCCATCCATAAAAACATCACTTTTGAACAGCCTCAGCTGCTTGCTTTTTGTGACAAATCCCCAAATATCGTTATTCTGTTCCAAAAGACGAGAAGGATTTCTCTAAAGTCTGATGAATTAGAAAGCAAAACCTGACCAAGGTCGAATTTCTAACAACAAAGTCCTTGAAAGGAATTTTGAGCGGACTTTAAATTTCAATATTGCTAAGTTTGTGTCACAGTGTGTCTAAAGTCAAGATGTCCAATGAACTACGTTTAAATTTTTATTACCAGCTGCCAGAGGCAGACGTAATGATGATATGATAATGCTGCTTGGAGTCCACACCATGTTACACGTTTCCCCATGGGTGGGTCTTTTACTTGCCTCAGCACAGGCACTGAGTATAAGACACCTCCAATTATAACGTCTCATGCGAGCGATATCCAGCTGGGATGAAGCTCAAGAAGAGTGCCTGGGCCAGGGCTTGAACCCAGGACCTTCAGCAGAGCTGGCCAATGTGGAATTGACAGATGCCTTAACCATTAGGCCACCCAGCTGCTACACTCTACTGTGACAACCTAAATGTCAATTGTACAGGTTTCGAATCATTGTCAAAAATAACATCCATACCTTACAGCTGAACTCATCATAGACTTGCAAACTGAACTCCAGAGGACGTCATGTGAATCCAGGATTCTCATTGGCTGAGAGATTGCTTTTAACCAAAAGGAGTCCTGGATTAACATGACGTCATCTGGAGTTTCGTTTCCAAGTCTAAGAGAACTGCTGTAACAACCTGGTCCAACAATATTTTACATTAACGTCTCACAACACCAAATCATTAAAAAAAAGAAACCAAAAACTAGGGTTTAGTGCAGTATAGCGGACCCAAATTTATGCCCGTATTTGGCACCCATTAAAAATCAAAATTTATCAAATAGTTCACAAGTTTGAAGTTCTAGCACAATATAAATAACATTTGGTGTAGATAAGCAAAAATAAACGCTGTCTTTACCGTGAAGATGAAACCGCCGTCATAAGTACATTAGTTTGTGACGTCATAAATAGATTTCAAGCATTTTTACGTCATAGGCCTGGCAATGAGGCTCGTTAAATATGGTCATAAATCTGGGTCCGCTATACTGCACTTTTTCCAAAAACTATCCTCTGTTACGAATTGAAATAATGAAAAGATTTTGTAATAACATGACAGCTACTAAATCTAGCAACAAAGACCTTTACGAAGAAATCGGCGCTTTTCATTCAAAAAGAAAAGTCAACATGACAAATCGGGGGCAAGGAAAGGGGAATCAGAGAAATGAGGGGTAAAAATTCAGTGCCCTTTACCCCATTAGTCAATATGAAAAAGCAGTGATGGTGATACATCATTCCGGGACAAGAAAAGCTTTTAGTTTCTGCAGCGAAAAGATCATGCAACGACGGATGGAGAGTATTGAGATGTAAAATGCAAAATGTCAGGATCAAGTTAAAGCGGAAGAGAATAGGATAGAATTGCAGTACAATCTCAGCTTACGACCATTTCCCTATTATAGCGGTCACCTCGCAATTATGACATCAATATCTGTATTGCGATTGAGTTGTTTGTTGTTCTCAAGCATTGGAGACAAAATTACGACACAATGAAGACCATTGTCCCTATACTTGATGCATAGTAACTGCCTAATATTAAAGACCTCGAAACTAATATTATTTAGAGCAAGGTTTATTTGCTCAGGGTTTTCAGAAAGGCTGATGCTTGAACAGGTCTTCTGGAGGCATGCAGTGCAACAATGTCACTGAATTATAATCGAGAAAACAGAATATTGCATAAAAGGTGCTAACCTAGCAAAAATAAAAATTGAAAATTTTGAGTAGCCACAAGAAAGCTTGTTATCAGGGGAATCCCCTTAGAGAGTATGTTAATAAATAGACATTTCACACCTTCGAAAGACCTCATTCTAAGTACCAACCATGACCCCGGTCTATAAAATCCGGGTGGTTGCTCCAGGAGCCTGCAAACTTGAGTGATGGAGGTTTCCCCTAGCAACCTGTGATGTAGCATCTGTTAGAGAAGATCCATTGGTCCTGCAGCAGGACATTACGTAACATCCTGCAGTCTCATCCATCTGCTGCTGCTGCTGCTGGTGCTGCTTCTGCCGCTGCTGTTAATGATGATGCTAATCAACATGTTTTTCACACTTCACAAAAGTTGGTCACACCCTTTTGGAAGTGATGATGGTCAAGGCATTTCTAATTGTGGTAACTGAGAGAGAGCATAGCATAGAACATAAAATATAATGTATAATACTATACCGTTGGCCATCATCACAGAGCAATGTCGATAGGATAGGACAGGATAGGACAGGATAGGATGGATGGATGTGGAAAGTGCAGCCCTCTAAGGCAAGTTCTTGTTGCTGTCGAGGGTTGATTGATGAGGTGAGAGAGAGGAGGAGTCCACCCACGTTACACATTTACCCCATGGGTGGGATAGTTTACTTGCCTCAGGATAGACACTGAGTACAAGGGACTGCCAATTTAACATCTCATCCGAACAACATCCAGCTGAGATGTTGCTCATGAAGAGTGCCCGAGCCTGGGATTGAACCCGGGTCCTTCAGAGGAGCAGGCGAGAGCAATAGGATAGGATCAGTACTGAAGTCGAGACATTTAACATGAATTTTGACATTCATTCTGAACTTAACAATGACTGACTGACCGACTGGCTGACTGACTGACTGGTTAGCTGTCTGGCGATTCATATATAGAAGCAGCCACATTTAATTTTCTAAAAAACCCAGAAAAAGCTCACTATAATACGACCTAAAACACCTTCAAATACATTTTCTTCTATACATTTGACCACAACAATTATGGGCCTTTTTTCCTCCTTTCAAACTGCAAGTTAACCAGGGGTAATTCAAGGACCAAAAACAGATTCCCCTGCACCCCGCCCCCTCGAATATCGAACATAATCCCTCTATTGGGAACAGAGCACAATTCAATCAGTTAAGAGACCCCCAGGGTAACTAGCATTGTCTAAGGGGTACCTCAGGGGTCAAAATTTTGCCCTCAACATTTCCATTTATTTCCCATGAGGAAATTTGTCTAACTGATGAAGGATACTTTCAAAGAAACAAACACTCCCACGCACCACAAGGCCAATATTGGTTGATTGGTTGACTGATTGGTTGGTTAGAGGGTGATTTGTTGCTTGGCAAAAAGATTTGCTCTAACAACAAAGTACACTAAAGTTTGGACTCCTAATAAGTCTAATAAATTTGAAACTCCATAATAAGGCCACTTTCAGAAGCAAGCTCAAGAGGTATCTAAATTTCGTCATATATATCTATCTATCTATTTATTTATCAATCTATCTATTTATTTATCAATCTATCTATTTATTTATCAATCTATCTATCCATCTATCTATCTATCTCTATACTCTTTATTTGTCTATCTATCTATTTATCAATCTATCTATCTATCTATCTATCTATCTATTTATCAATCTATCTATCTATGTATCTATCTATCAATCAATCTATCAATCTCGCTATTTATCTATCTATCTATCTATCTCATACGCCACACGAGAAATGTATTACATGGTGGTGGGCTCACCAAATTTGTTCAATCAAGTAATCGTTTCATCATGTCACCATTACGTCTACCTTACAGCTGCGCATATCTGACTAAGCACCAAATAACTGCAACTAAGCCAGTACGATGAAAACGCCGTTTCATACGCCCAATTATCACCCACTCGAACAAGTGACTCGACGCCATCTTGCAACACAGAGCTTGTTACAGTTAATACCACCAACAGTTAGTAGCTAATTCACAGCAGTTAACACCCAAGTTAATGGTCATTTAAGCAGTCGATGATGCAATACCATAGATGGGAGGACTTAGTGACCTTTTAAGCACTTGAGTGACACAATGATCTGGTGGCTTGGGCGATAATAAAGACAGTGTAGGGCAAGGAGGTGGGAGATCTACAAGAGGCTGCCAATTGGTTATGTGCTGGGGTGGGAGACAGGCTTGACATTTTGTGTCACCCACTCAGAAGAAGAGGACAGACAACCAGAAGAAGAGATACAGACAGATTCAGAGATTAAGACAGACATGAAAATCTCAGATAACAGTGTAGAAATACAGACAGACAGATTCGGAAATACAGACCGAAACAACGATCGCAGATAACAGAGATACAGACTGACAGATTCAGAGATACAGCTAGACAGATTCAGAGACACAGACTGACAGATTCAGAGATACAGACAGACACAACTATCGCAGATAACAGAGATACAGCTAGACAGATTCAGAGACACAGACAGACACGGCGATCGCAGATAACCTGCCAGATCAGGTCGACGTTGGATTGGCGATGGCCTTCATCAGCTATGCCGAGCCGATAGAGAGGCTGATTAGGATATGGAGACGATAGACAGAGTCGGTGAACAAGGAGACAGAGACAGATAACTAGAGAGGGGATAAAAGTAAGAAGAGATAAGAGAAAAGAGTTCAACGTGACCGACTCCTCAGTGGTTAAGGCATCAGTCTTTAAGTAAACTGGCTAGCTCCTCCTGGTCCGATCACTGCTGCAGGCACTCTTATTGTGCCTAGCAGAAAAGTGGTTACACTGGCAAACAATGAACATTTTTCAATCTTTCAAAGTGCCACTGCCACGTCATATTAGTTGTTATTGTTTGTAGATTTTATAAAAAATAGAGTAATCAAAATTTAAGGATATCTCTGTTGGTCAAAACTATCAGGGCTCGCTGAGCAAATTCCATAGTTTTTACTAAGACAGTTGTTTTCCTTTTCTTAAACAAAACAAAGCAATGATCTATGTTACACTAACATGCTAGGTACCCCACTGAGCTACATCTCATTGGATGTTGGTCACATGAGACACTAGGCTTGTGGTGTACTTGGTGTCTATGCTGATGCAAGTAAAAAAAACCCACCCATGGGGTAAATGTGTAACATAGTGCGACCGCCAAGCCTTATCATCTCATCATTACGTCTACCTAAGACAGCTGGTTATACAAGCCAAATAAGCTACAGACCAGTAGCATTGAGACATCCACAATGAGACATTAAAAACTAGAGCCTAGTGGCGCTGAATCCAGAAGGGGGTAGCACTGATGGTTAATGAAAATGTTAGAACAGTGGAGAATGAACTTCCAAGCCGAATATTTTCAAACAATTGCTCTACGAATCTCCTGAGCCATACTCTGTGCTACTCGACTCTATCCCTGGCAAGTTATTCTCAACCAAACCACACATCTCACATTTTCATGATCTCTGACAATATCCTGAAGGCTTGCTTTTGCAACCTTCTAAATAATAAGTCAATAACACACTGGCGTGGCGTCAGAATCACATTTCTGGCATTAAAAAGCCTTGAAAAGTTCAAAACATTGCTCTAAAGTCAACTGGAAGTTGTCGGCGAAATGTAAACAAACAACCTCTTGATTTTCTGTTCAGTAGGCCTAGTTCTCAAATTCGCCACCAGGGGCACTGAGGTGGGTTGCATACAAGGCCAAGAGCCACAAAAACAGCGAAATGCCGCGAAAATAGCCCTAATTTAGCGTTTTTTTTAGCCAACTACTGATATCTTTCTCAAAAAACGAGCCGAATATTTGTGCTCAATATATTTTAAAGTATACTGAGCCCTATGTGGCACTGTTCAGCTTCATCTCCACTGAGGCTATTCATTTGAAAATTTTCCTGAATGTTCCAATATCCTGAAGGCTTGCTTTGCAACCTTCTGGATAAAGAGGGAGCAGAAAAATAATCTACAGGAAACACAAGATAGCGACAGAGGGCCTATGAACAAATCCCACGCTAGATATATCATCAAAACACGCACTTAATATGAACTTTATAAACTGCTCCATCGTGGAATTATTAGTTGCCCAGATGTCTGTGGAAAGGCATGCAACAATAATGAGATATTAGGACCAATTAATTGGCACACTGCACCTGCTGACCATACTTGGGAACAATTTACTGTACAACATGTAGCCATAGCAATACCTTCCAAATGAAGGTTTATCGAGTTCAATTTGAAAGTAACAACTTTAGCTGTTTGCATTTGTATTAGTATAATCTACAATCTCTGCATGAATCTGTAACTATCCCCACCTATCCCCACCTATCCATCCATATCCATTCCTATCCATTCCTATCCATTTCCATCTATTCCTATCTTTTCCTATTAATTCCTATCCAGCCTACATTCCTATCTATTCCTATCTATTCCCATCTATTCCTATCTATTCCTTTTCGTTCCTATCCATTCCTATCTCCAGTTGTTGTTTTTTTTTATAGCTTAGCCTGGGTAAAACAAAACACAGATAGTAAAACAACTGAAATAAGGGTGCTTTTCACATTTAGGTTTGCAACACATATATTATTATGATTTTATTAATCTGGATATGCCAGACTGCATTATTGCATCCGAAAAGTCCATAAATACGTTATTTTTATGTTCGTTTTTACCTTCATATTAACTTTTTATAGTTTACATGGTATTCGATTACAACATGATACATATCGTATACATGTGCGTAGGGTGTAGGACTGTTAGCCTAGCTAAGTATACTCCTAACTGAGCCACTTTTAAATAGTCGTACTGTAACTGCCAGATTTCTTTGATGTATTGATGGTACCCCAAGGATATCAAAAACATATCCTAGTTACATTGGAACAGTAACACCTCTCATAGTCCAGTATAGCCACAAAAAAATAGTAAAATGGCAGTTACCTGATTCAAAGGATTTATACAAGGACTTCACATAAAGGTTAGGAAGGCAAATTAGCCTAATAAGACAAGAAAGATGTCCCCTTATACACCTTCATGGACTTTGAGGTCAAGCTAGGGCAAACTGGGCAGAAGGACATCTTAATTGATGAGATGGTCTGTATGCTTGGCTGGGCTTGTTTAACAAGGCATGCACCTCAGAGTGGGCACACCTGTGTGAAAGATTGAGGAGGAGGAGGAGGATACTCCCACGTATTATCTCTCCATCCAGTTTCGACAGCATGTCTGTCCATCCACTGGTCGCGCTGTCTGTCTGTACATCTATCTGTCTGTCAGGCTGTCTGGCTACCTTTCTGTTCGTGTTCATCTGTCTGAGTGATTCTCTGATGTCTCTGTCTAATTACTGCCTATTTGTCTTGCATTAGAACTTAGTTTTGTATATAAAGTACATATACGTCAAGTGTCTAGTTGTCCGTCCGACTCAGTGCCGGTCGTTTTATTTATTTCTGTGTCTTTGTTGATGTCCTGGTCTCTGCTGGTCTGTCTATCTATCTTATTCTATGTCTGCGGCTACATCAGTGAGACGTCAGCTGACAGCGACCTATGTTGGAACGATATCATCCTGATCCGGCTTACTATTAGGGTTCCATCTCTATCTTTCGCTAGCCTGTTGCCCTATTTGTCCCTCTCCAATATGTGCCTTGGTCAGTAGCAGACATATATTCCACTTAATGATATTGCTAAAGGTTATTGGACAGCCCTGCAGTGCCATATGAAATATTACCAATGTAGGGAACTATACATTTTGTGTTTATTGCTCTTATTGCTGGGCTAAATAACAATTTGTAAATATTGTTGATACTGTGTCTTGTCGAGGCACTACAAAAGTCCCTGATTTCTCAGCTAAACAATGCTTAATACCATGGAAAAGGTATTCGGAATTGTATTAGAGACTGTTACAACGGTAATGCCGAATGGGTGTACAATATAAATTACAAGCAAAAACTTATACTTGTTGTCGTATGACAAAGGAACACAAAGGCACTCTGCCATTATTACCACCCAAAATTTAGGCAACCTTGTATTCGGGGTCTATGCTGCGGCAAGTATAAGAGCCTACCCATGAGGTAAATGTGTAAAATGATGTGGACTCAAAGTGCCTATCATCTTATCATTACATCTGGCAGCTGGTCATACAAGCTGACTAAGCTTCAGACCCGGTTGGGTCTTATACTCAGCGTAGACACCGGATATACGACCCTACCAATAGTGGATTTTCACGTAAAGTTCTCCATATTTCCACCAGGTGGCTATGACAGAATACTGCAATTCTACTGGCTGAAAAAGTTCCCACCTTGGCTGTGATTGGCTGAAGCAAAGCGCATCCTAGCAGCAGTATTTTTAGTGCATTTTAATGTATATTTGACATCTTATCGTTCAGTTGATTTTTGTTATTTCCCTGAGAAATTATATTAATGGAACCAGTTAGTTATGACCTACTATGTCTGAAAAGCAAAATGAGTAATAAGAGGGGAAGACTTATGTCCTGCTGAATTCAGGGCTGCTCAGTGAAAAGACTCTATTTGTCGTCTCATGCGATCGACATCCAGCCGAGATGTCGCTCATGAAGAGTGTCCGGCCCAGAAATCGAACTCAGGATCTTCAGCAGAGCTAGCCAGTGTGAACTTTGAAGTTGAGCTTTTGGTTATGCCGAGGCTTTAATGTAGTTGCTAGACAATTCCGAAACATGGCATGGCATTTTTGAGCTCATCCTTTTCTGCTCAGAATTCATAGAGTCCGGTTTATCTTAAAGGGGAACTAACACCTTCAGCACTTTACCTCTCAGATGTTAGCTTTAGTCCATTGGAACACATCTATGTCTTTCATAACTTGTATATATCCATTGGTAAAGTAATATCATGCATTTATTAGCTGCATGTTGTGATCTACGGAGGCCGCCATTTTCGACTATCCCGGGTGTTTTGCTCTTGCCGGAAATACGTCACTGTTGTCCTATGAGAACCAAGTGCAATCCAACTGCTTGAGCAGTGTCAACAGGCTAAAGGTGTTAATTGCCATTGAAATAAGAGCATGTTTAACATTGTTCTGTATTTGTTTTGACCAAGTGTCAAGTAAATTGCCATTGAACAATTGACTATGCAATTAGGGCTTTTAAGAAATATCTTATCTTTTTATTTTCACCCATACATGTAAATATATATAGATTTATTTATTTTCGTAACAGAACATAATAAAATGAGAGTAAAAAACAATAAAATCATATTAAAAGTATAAAATAGTAATAGTTGTGAGTAAGAAAATATCAATTTTACTTAGTGCAGAGGGTACACTAATAATTCATACACCTCATCAGCATTTAGTAGCCAAGGCACAACCACCTGAGTATCTCTTATATGTTGTAGCTCCTTTGTCTGAGTGCCTACTTGCATACTGTAATCTTCACAATTATCACAATATAATTTAATGCAGTCTTACAGCTGTAAGCCCTTTACATCAAATTTGTTGACATTACCACATTACTTTTAACAAGTTAGCACCAATTCTTGTATGTCTCTTACAAAGTCTGCAGAAAATACCTTTTTTGATAAATTTATTTATAACAACTTATCTATACATGTGTAATGTAAGCAGGGTTGTTTGCATCTACTTGCCAAGTGAGCAAATATACATAAATATGCCATATAAACAGTTCATTGCAATCAGGCTGTAGTATGTTGTTATTGAAATGGATTGCAATCTGTCAATATGCAGGATTGCATGGTACATAAGTGACGTCACCAGGCATGGTGCCGTGTGCAATAATGGCGGCCCCCAGCGTTGTGGTGGATAGTGCAAACTTCACTTTTAATTGACACCAAATCATACTAAAATTGGACTTTAAGTTACTTGTATTTACGGCAATGTGTTCTTTGTCATCTAATTGAACTTTTAAAATTAACATGCAAATCTCCTTTAGTTCCCCTTTAAGACATCTTGGGGGTCTGTCTTTGAAATTAATACGAAGTGGGATCCTAGATGCAAATAGAGCACCTGATAAAAGTACCATCAAACTTGTTATCTTTCTTATTAAAAGTTGCAAAGAATGGCATATAATTAGCATGAGATAGGCTCTTGTACAAAAACTGGGTTCAACTTGGAGGTAACTTTATATAAAACTTGCCAGGCTCATAATGGTGGTTGTTGGCTGGTTGGTGGTCTGTAGTATAACCCACAAAAAAGGTCCACTTCATTCTTGGCCATATTTTTCCATAAATGGCACGGAGCGGTGCAAAATGAACAGAAGTGTTCTCAACAATTTGAATCGCAACTTTCTAGCTGATAAAAACGATTCTGGCAACCAAATAACCAGAATTTTGCTGTAGCCCACTCTCCATTGTAATTTCTGCTGCTTCTATGTGAACACAACAAATGGCTATAATGATAAAAAAGTGGCAAAAATTATCATTGTAAAGATAGGGAACTTGAAGTTAATTTGTAGAGAAAGCGGTTTTTATGGGTTAGAAAGTTGGGCTTCGACCATCTATTTTGTGCTTCTCTATGATATACATATAAGCCCAAAAATCAAGTGGTTAAAGCTTAACCTGTACAAATTCCTCTGAAGGTTAGGAGCTAAGGCCTTTGAATCTAGTCTGGGCACTCTTCGTTAGCTACATCTCAGCTGGATGTCGGTCGCATGAGATGTCGAACAGTTGAAGCGACAATGCCTTGTATTGAATGTTCTCGTATCTATGATGGGGCAAGTAAGAGACCCCACCCATGGGGTAAATCATTTTTCCCTCTTGTGGACTCCTCATCATCTCATCTGGAAGCTGGGCATATTAGTCGACTAAGCTTGCTATCATTTAAGTCATAAATCGAAAGATTAATATATCTAACAACCAGTTTGCATTGCCTGCTTACAACATTCCTACATAAGATGTGTAGTAACACTGTTAGCAATAGTAGGCAGACGTAATGATGAAATGATAAGGCTTTTGGCGACTTTTACCCACCTATAAAAATTTCCTTTATAGGCAACTGATCATTACTATAGACAAAAACAAGTTCTATAAAAAAAATCAGAATATGTGATTTACATAATAATCATTAAACTTTCATATGCTCTTCATAATTTCATTTCGCATATAGCTGTTAAGCCGCTATACAAAATATTCAAGATTTTTAATACGATTGAAGCGCTCGGTATTCCATGCTCAGACAACTTGAGACTTAGCCAGCTGCAAATTTGAACGAGATGCCCCACAATATAATACAAGGCCATACATGCAACAATTAATTCACTCTACACTACAAAGCTACATGTTCATAAATGCATAAATGTCCTTCAGTCGAGCATGTCATCTTTGATAATTTTTTTTGCATTATACAGAATAGTCTTTTCACTGAGCAGCCGTGAATTCAGCAAGACGTAAGTCTTTCCTCTCCTTTTATTTCTCATTTTGCTTTTCAGACTTAGTAGATCATAACTAACTGATTCCATAAATATAATTTTCTCAAGGAAATAACAAAAATCAACGAAATGACAAGATGTCAAATATACATTAAAATGCACTACAGATACTGCTGCAAGGATGCACTCTACTTCAGCCAATCAGAGTCAAGGGCGGGAATTTTTTCAGCGAATAGAATTGCAGTATTCTGTTGTAGCCACCTGGTGGAAATACAGAGAATCTTTCATGAAAATCCACTATTGCATATCAACATGCAAATATTTAGCAAGACCACTTCCACAATTAGACCACATTTAAGATTGGACCAGTACATGAGTTCCTGTCTATCCATTTATCCATCTATCTATTGTGTCGTGTTTCATTGTCTCAATTCATCTTGTAGTTTGACGAGCAGCCAAAACCCGACATAATGAGGAGATGCCAAATCAAGTACAAGACACCTCCATTTTAACGTCGCGTGTGATCGACATCCAGCTGAGATGTAGCTCATGTAGATTGCCTTGGCAGGGAATCGCACCCAGGACGTTCTGCAGAGCTATATAAATAACCTTAACCACTTGACTAGTCCGACAAACTATCACACGAGACGGCGTGCTTGCAAATGACAGCGATGTTTCGGTCTACCACTTGACCACTGCACTTGGTTCTTTCAATTTCTGCGTAAATTCTTTTCCACTATAAGCGTTACTTTTTTCTATTCTTCTCTCATTTCATACTTTTCTTGCTTATATCTCATCACAATACAGCCCACATATGTTCTTTCTATTTTTTTCCTCTCTTTTTCTTGTGATTAAGATGTCCCAGTGTGCATCGGGGACAGGGAGTGACAAGGTCATTGACCTGTGGTTGCTGAGACAAGACAGGTCCAGACAGATGTCATGAGCAACACACACAATTGTGCACAACCCCTATATACTGGCTAAGCACAAATACAGCCATTAGTTGCAGTCAATGGCCAACCCACAGCCTATTGTTTTTGCTTTTCCTTGTCCTGTTTACATATATTTAATCTACTCATTTTACCTTATTTTTGAATATATAAAATTCTATGCTTGCAGGGGAATCCTTTATCATTTCCTTTAAAATTTCCTTTATCATCTCTTAACCTAGGTGGCTCCCCAGTAGCGACAAGTTTTTTTGTCTTTGGGAGTCCACACACACACACACACACACACATATATATACTGTAATTTTCACTAAGTCTTGCCAAATCATCTAATCTCATCCCATCAGTGTTGTAAATATCTAAATAATATGAATGAAATAAATGTGTTTTGAAGTTATTTTATTCTTCTAAATCTTGACAATTTTAACTGTCAAAAATGACTTCTGAATTTTGTCTCATTTCTATGGCAAATTGCAAACACCAAAGTAGTACCATCGTCACATATTATGTATGTTAACGTAATTTGCATCATCAGAGACTGTTACATTTGAGATCTAAAATTTAGGTGCACAGTTCATTGCACTTGACCCATTCAATATAAAAAACAGGAAAAGGAAACAAAATTCACTACTTTTTATTGAACCATTATAATTTAATATTATATACAAGGCGACTTAATAATAGCGACCCAATGTCTTTTTGAGCCTCCTCACTCTATTTTTTACATTTCATTATTTCTTTTCTTGTAATGAGAGTGAAATAACCAGTTCGGAGTTCTGATGCTGGCTAAAGTATGTGATCTCAACACCTGAGTTCGACTTGATAACTGAACTCCAGATGATGTCACATGAATCCAGGACTCCCATTGGCTGATAGGACAATCTCCCAACCAATGGGAGTCCTGGATTCTCATGACATCATCTTGAGTTTAGTTTAAGGCTATGAAATCTGCTGTAAACCTGATCAATGGTAAAAATCTGATGTCCTAAGTTTTAAAAAGTTTAAGCAAGAAATGAATGGAAGCGAGACGGCAGATAGGCAGATGGCAGCTCATTCATTTTGTGCCGTGATTAATTGATTGCAATTACCCTTGCCAAGATTTTAAGCTTTTATCTCTTTATGGAATTTTTAAATTGTTTGTGAATTGTTTTGGGTAACTTTGTATGAGCGGTGTATGAGCAGTTTCTAAAGCATAGCTTAAACTGGTTATTATTTTAAAGTAGTTTGCCTATTAATAATAATTATTTTTGACGTTTGAAAGTGATCTGTGTTGTATTAATTACATAGTTCTCAGCATAACAACCAAATCTCTTAGTTTGCCTTGAGGTATTTCCAGAAGATTTTTCTTCAGTTTAACAACACAAAAACGTTCCACATAATTATTGAAATATATTTCTTTCTGGTTTAAATATTATTTGTCTTTCTGCTTAACACTATATTTTAATGATTCCTGAGTTTTCTCGTGGTTTTTTGTTGTTTTTTTCCATAAGTTTTTCCTTGTACCAGAAAACTAAAACTCGATTTCCAGGCTGATTGCTAAATTTCTAATATTATATAAATATCTACTCACCACAAGTGACATCACAATGGCCTTCACACAAAGTATTGTCTTACCTGCAAAGAAAAAAGTAAAAAAATTAAAATCAAAGTAACTGTTAATACTGTATTCTGCACAATACAGTATCATCTGCTGACAGAGTTTATGACTCAGAAATATATCTATTCAAGCACAGAAATACAACTGTTACAGCATTACAATATTGGCAACTGGCCTTTTATTATGAACATTAACTATTTTTGTGGGCTGGAGGGCTCACTAAAGACAAGATTACTTAACTTTGGAACCAGCACATAGATTTGAATGCACTCATGGAATGAAGAATAATTATTTCACTGGAGCATTGTTTTACGGATGATAATTTCGAGAGGGATATTATATAAATAGTGGATGGTGAGGAGACCAATATGCAGTTTTACTGGCCAAAGCTAGTGATATTGTCTGAGGCGTAGCAAAGCACAATATCACTAGCTGAGGCCAGTAAAACTGCATATTGGCCAACTCTCCATCTATATTCTACACCTAAATGTAGAATTTAATTGATTACTTAATTTTAAGTTTTTTAATTTAATTTTTTTTGCTAGTTTCACTTTCACATGACCCATATTAGCTACCAATATCAAGATCTATTGGTCCTGTCATGTGATGCCCTCTGTGCATGCTGATTGGCTATTACAACTTAGGTGTTGAATATTATACATTTATAGAATTTATCTATTTTTTAACTTCCAATATAATAGGTAAAGTATTCACTAATCTTAGTAGTTAATACTTCAATATAAAGGCAACCTCGGAATTATATTATTACCAAACTGTTCTTGAAAGTCATAAATACTTCAAACAGGCGTAGATGACTAAGTACCTAATATATAATAAGACCCCATATAACAGCCAGCCACAGCTTAAATTTCCCATGGAGTCACCAGAGACTTCATGGATTCCCAGACATCAACCTGACTATGTGTTTCATTAAAATTTCACCACCATCAAAGATATGCTCTCATATAACGCTTCTAGAACATTAATAAGTAATAAGCTATGATAGCATTAAAATTTATGCCAGACACTGAGATTATATAGATGAAGGGCTAGAAATATAGATACACCCCTTAAAGGGTGAAGTAGTGAAATCATGACAACATGGCTGAGTCTATAACCAAAAGTTGAAACAGCATTCGTTGATCCAACAAAATTCAACCATTCAAAATAACATAACTGCAGATTATATACAACCACTGGTGTTAATTTGATGCAGAGTATTAAAAAATAATAGGTTACAATGCAAATTTTGATAAACCGTAATTTGCCCCCAAAATCTCAATGTCTAATTTACACCCTTTGCGTGCGGCAGCCATGTCGGCACTTTTGCCTCATTGACCTCATTATGATAACATCATATAGTATGAAATCATTAATTTTCCATTGCTCTTGCACTCTGTGACCTCACCATGGCCATTGTCTACTAATGACGTCACAATATCTGAGTGCAAAGAGAGGTCAATGAGGCAAAAATGCCAACATGGCTGGCGAGTGAAAAGTATCACAAATCTAAAAAGTCTTCTAAACATGACTTAAAATAAGAGATTACCATGTTATAAGATCAATGAAGAACAATTTTAACATTGTGGGAACCACGTCAATATCAAAACAAGCTCACAAAAATAGGCCCATGATCAAAGGTGCACTGTCTGTCAAATTTGCACATAAAAGTGATGATATAAATCAATACTGCCTTCTTGTCTCATGATATTTTTTCACCATTACATACCCACTTTTGCACAACAATTTAGTTTTAATTTACAATAAATAATATAACTATTTGTTTTTCATGCCATCAAAAACTCATTATGTAAACAAACCAAGTAATGACGTCACAATATTGAACAATGGTGATGATGACACTTCCATTGTGTTTCCAATGCTTTGGTATGGATTTTCTCTCAATGTATAATTCATTTTTAAGTAATTAATGTCTTATAAAATCATTAGAGCACACACATTTAGTGTGCCTTGATTAATAAAGGTAATTATCAACTGTTTGATAGCATTTTTAAGTAATTAATGTCTTATAAAATCATTAGAGCACACACATTTAGTGTGCCTTGATTAATAAAGGTAATTATCAACTGTTTGATAGCATCTGAGAAAATTGCAAGTTTGACAGACAGTGCAACTTTAAATTCATATCACACAAAAAAACAGCACATAAAACAGACTTATATAACGGAAAAACTCACTGGCTAAGTACACGGAAAACCTTTCTCAATGTAGTATGTTAAGAATTTATAGTGAATGACTCCCTCAGTTTGATATATGCACACACAACATGCTGAGATATTTCTAGGAGTCTATCTGTCTGAGTGGTTTATTGCACAAGTAAAGGAGAACAACAAATTCAAGAATGTAAGATATCTTTCTTAATTAAGTCTGAGAATTCCACCAGCCCTCACAGACAGCCTATTAAAAACGAGCAGATTTATTGGCCGAAGAATTCTGTGCAGTAATAAATCAAATGCAAGTGATGCTAGCGTTTGGTGGTTTTGCTTCAGCAGCCAAAGGATGATGCAATTATTTCTGATAAAAAAATATAATAAATAATGCTTATTTGTCAAGAAGTTGAATAAGGCGATGGTTTTATTTCTATTACTCGTGAAATCATGAAATGCAAACTTCACAAATTGTTTCTAACATTTTATGATAGAGTGAGTGTTGTTTTTAAATTGAATATCAACTCACACCATTTTTTATGCTCGGGATAAAATTACTATGGCATTGCTGCTAGTCAATTGTAACTAAACTATTCAATGTTTACTGATAGTTCACATGACTACATGATTGTCTGTGCAGTAGCGGATTTAGGGGGGAGGGAGGTTAGGGGCTTTAACCCCCCTCCTCTTGGCCTACTACATTTTAATTTAAAATATATATAAAAATTTCAACGATCCTCGCAATAAATGTTATTTGTCAACCCCCCCCCCCCCCTCCCCATTTGAAAAATTTTCTAGATCCGCCCCTGCTGTGGACTTTGATGATCAACTGATCAGTGCACACTGCTAGTTTCATACTAAAACTTGTTTCCAAATACTATACATTTTAATTTGTTTGCTATATTCACACTAGATTTGACTATATAAACAAAATATTACATACATACATATATCATCTCATCTCATTCTATCTCACCCTATCTCAACCCACCTCACCTCATCTCACCTCCCCATATCTCATCTCATCTTCCCAATCTCACCTCATCTCACTGAGAAGCTAAAATGCAACCACAAAATTTATTACAAAATTCTCAGGTAATGATAGAAATATTCTTCACTGTATCCAAGTAAAGGGTTTGAACCAAGACAAATGGACATGATGCTACTGATGATACTGATGATGCTGATGATACTGATTGATGATGAAAACGAAAACCCTGAGTTGTGAGAAATTCAACTTCATTTATCAAGAAGTTTGCGAAGCAGTGAAAAGGGTTTCAGATCTAAGGGTTTCAGATCTAAGGATTTCACATGAAGAAAGAGGAATATATTATGTGATTTATGAACACTGAAATGGTTGGAACTGGTATTACACTTATAAGTGTCTTTACGTAACCAATATATTTTCTATTTCAGATTTAAAAAATACCATTACAAACTATATACTCTCAACATACTGCACCATCCTTAAATCACATACAATGTAAATCTCAAGAGGTCACTGACCTTCAGACGGAAATATACCATTTCCTCCTACATAAACGTATTTCATATTTCAACACTCTTTGAACTCCGCAACAGTTTATGCATGGGTCAACGATTCGGGTCAAATGTCAAAGTTTATGAGCTTCAAGAGAAAATTAGGTCAAAGGTCAGCTATTTTTAACGATGCTGTGTGTCATCACAAGTTATGGCTTGCAACAAGGAGAAGTTCGTTCACCTCAGTTATCATTAAAATGAGATGGGTGTGGTCGAGTAATTTTTGTAAAGAACAATCTAAAGCATTAATTTCGGTTAAAAAAAAAAATTGGTTTTAATTCTAATTAAGGTGATCTTACAGTAAATTTCATAGACTTGGAACCAAACTCCACAGGACTTATTAGGATTTTCAGCTCTTGGATGAACTAGTTTATAGATCATACAGTTTCGTGTGTTCCATTATACTTTGTTATGGATATGCCTCATATAATCATATTTAAGAATGAAAGGATAAAAAATAAGTTCATCATTCACCAAAAAATGTATCACTACAACAGCCCAAATGTAAGAAACTGAAAATATTTTTTTTGGTCAACTCAGAATTTACATTAATTTGTTTTTCCATAATTTATCTTGCCCACAATTACACTCTTTATAATGAACACATCTTATGATCTATAAGAGGAAATTAACATTTCACTTCCTTCATAAGGTTCTAACCCAAGACCAAGACAAATTCTAAGCAGTCAAACCATTGAGCCAGCTGACTCAATCTCACGTGGCTACCTAATATTTTAATTGATGACGGAATCCCCAGCCTATAATACGGGACCAATTCCTAGCAAAATACGAGGAGATTAGGCGTTTCAGATAACACATTTGCAAAGCCCCTCTTTTTGTGTCACTCTAATTGAAACCAATTTATCCTAATCCAAAGATTACTTAGAATTAATAGAAAAAACACACACAAATTAATGTAGGTTACTGGGTCAGTATCTATTTCCTCTCTTTCTCTCTCTGACACTCTGCCACACACTGTTTTAAGCAAACAGGAACTGTATTACCACAGTATCCTCACTTCTCATTTGTAAATAATTTCATATTTTCGCCTCGTTTTTGTTACATTTACCTGTTAGATAAGATAACATTTTATTTATCGTCGGCGGTGATACAATATATTAATGAATATATTGCAAGTTTAGACCACTACTGTAACAGGGAATCACTGAAATGGTCTTAATACCCAGGTAAAATATTGCAGGAATATTCAACAAAAGATGTTGTCAAAAGATGTTGTCAAAAGATGTTGTCTAATGGTTAAGGTGCTTCATTGCCTGCAAGGTTGCAGGTTCAAGCCCTCCACTATAGCATGGAGTAACTAAGCAGATCCTCTGTAACTCTCTGCTCCACTCCACCCAGGTGTAAATGGGGAGCTGGCTATGGACAGTTGATGAGTACTAAGCCCCCTGCAGGTAATTATATGTTACTGGCTATATAGTCCCCAGAGAGTTGAAAAAGGTTGATGCTTGAACAGGTACCCTTGTAGGTTAAGTGTAGCTAGTTGTAATGACAGATTACTAACTTCACAACAAATTAACTTCAATTATGGACCAAGCAGAGCAGTATCAAAAGTATAAAAAGCCTTATATTATAGTCTTTAATTGTTGGATTCTTGTGTATGTACTGATCTAGATACTCCAGATTAATTTTTGCACCATACATCGCCGTAGGTGAAACATTATTCCTTTCCTTATCCTTTCTGAGCTCTCCCTCAGGATGACGGTATGGTTAATTGGACAGCAGACACAAAACATGTTTAATTTCAATGCTCCATTCCCCCTACAATAATTAGTGCATTGCCTAAAATCACTTTAGCCACAATCTCAAGACATGTACCCTTAATTGCCTGATGGGAACTACGTGTCCGTCTAATGAAGAATTCATGGAAAATACAGACTTGTGTCGCTATGAATTTGTGATTGTCTGTAGATGGATTAGAGCGATTCGTCACTTGTCACCATCCCCACCACTTACGTATGACAGAAACACAAAAGCATGTTGGGTGCTGATGTGTTTTATCTAGCACATCAAGGGGCCGAGCAATCATTTCTTGACAAGCTCAGATCTTTTCCTTTCGTGAACTGAGTTTGTTTTTACTTGTCTTATGCACAAGCGCCCCTCGTGAGAAAGTCCAAGTGTAAGGAGAAGAGCATAAGAAAGTTGTCTGACATTTAAATGCATATTGTGACAGCTACTTTGTCTTTAAATCGATTCATCAGTGTCTGGGATTCATCAAAGTACGAGGGCTGGACGACTTTCCTCATGGGAAGTGCAAATCGACTCGGCAGATTTTTTCACCTACAGAGACAGCGATTATCGCAGTTTTATTGAGACACTCCAAAGAAAATTCTTTTGGAATTCAAACTGAAGCTTATTTTGCATTCTGAAACCTGTCCTGTGACTGTTTTTTAGTGGTGACCCCTGATGCAAATTGGGGTTTGACGAACGCCCTCTGGTGTACTGTGTTGACACCATTTATTCAAGTGTACTCCCGGCTGACTGCCTGCTATCTTTAGAATTCAATCCCTTTGATGCTTTAGGGCGTGTATTGCCATCAATACACGGTCTAAAAGGAAGTCTTCATAATTTACATGCATATTAGCTTTGGCTGGGGTCTCTCAATGCTTACGGCATATGCTGGACTTTGAAAAGGGGGAATTTAAGTTCAATATTGGATAGAATTATATGTGCTTCAATGACTTTCAATGGTAGTTGGCACCCTCCAGATTTTTATCTGTATATTTTTTTCCTTTGAAGATATTAAGAGGTTGAAAAACCTTTCACAATTGATGCATACTGGATATTTGTAGACTTATTACAGAATGGATGGAGGCAAAACCAGGACTGTTCATATTCGATACACCTCTCGACTCACAGCAGTGTTATAGATTACCATTCGTAGAAAGTGGCTCTCTCAATTATTTTCCTGTGAAATGTTTTTTTTATCTTTTAAAAGAAAGTTTGTTTTGTGCGGTATTAGGTGTGTAAATACATTAGAATTCCCTTAGTGGGCGAGATATTCACTTAAAACATTTCTTGTACGATGTTGTGAACATCAACTTCCCTCATTTTTATTACATAATTCACAAATACAATTACTGCCCAAGCTGAAGGCTCATACTTTCATCTTTGCACTCTTATTTTAACAGCATTTGCCAATTTTCTCTCCCAAATTCAGTCAAACACAGTTGTGCAGAAGACAATCATGCTAAAGTTATCACAAGAGAATAGTCGAGCCAACCGGATTCTTTTGTGGCTTCCAGTTATTTACTGAGGATTAAACTTTCCTCCGAGGAACTGAGGAAACGCCACCCATTTGTCTTCACGCTGAAGTCCCTAGAAACTTCTTTGCCTTGCTTTTAAAGTCTTTTATCCGCTCTCCTCAGGCCTTTGTTCTGATTCTGTGGCCCTTGTTGCCCTGATTAGTATGTAAGTATCTGTCATATATTTTATTGAAGTTTGATAAATTAATAAAGCAATGCTTTGTAAGGCATCTTAACATCAGTTATTGTACTGAAGTATTCAGAAATTAAATTGGTCATGCCTTGTACTCGGTTGCTATGCTGGGGAAAGTGAAGTCCCCACACAATCATCTCCTCATTATGTCTGTCAGCGGCAGCTTGTCTTGTAAGCTACATGTAACTAATAAGCCTCAGACCCGTAGCAATAAGACCATATAATGTTCCATTGGAAGAGAAGAGTTTGTAAACTAGGTAATTCTGTTACAAATAATATAGAAGATGAATTTCACTATTTGTATGTAATGCCTATAATGATAGAAGAACTAGTCTTTATAATAATATTAGTTACATTGATAGTAATTTTGATGAGTATGATGATTTTGAAAAATGTGTGTTTATTAATAACGAATATTAGATACAATTGGCGAACTTTTTGCTGAAAGCTATGGAAATTAGAGAAAAGGTACTTTTTGTTATTTAGACGTCATGTATTTAAGCACTAAAATGGAGTGACATATAAGCCCTTATGGGGCTGGGTGGTTTATGTTTCCACATATGATGTTTGTATTGTTGTAATGTAAAACCAAATGTCAATAAAGATAAAAAATAATAATGATAAAAAATATAATACCGTACAATACACGAAGATATAAAAGGAGTTTCGACACCACTTTTGTCCTCCAGACAACTTCAGTGATTTTGGAGACTGGTCTAATTTTGTGTAAATATCTATTACTGAAAGGCTAATAAACAATGCTTGTCACATATAGGCAGGATATGTGCAAATCTCCTTGAAATTAAAATCCTAATATCTGTCAAGCTAGCTTCCCTGTTTTCTGGACATGGTTTCAAGCAAGGCTGTGCAATTTAATCACAGCTTTTAAGAGAAAGTTGACAGTAACCTTGTGCATTGTTCATTTAGCGTCAACCTTGTACATTCCATATTAAGATTAACATTTTGCATTAAATGTACAAGTTTGAAGGCTGTAAGTTTTAACTGTCAGCTGAAACTTTTTTTATGTGTTGTCGGAAGCTTAGCCAGTTTCAATGGCCACCTGTGGCAAAATAAATGATGACATAAGGTTTAGATTCCACACCATGTTACACATTTACCGCATGAGTGGAATTTTACTTGCCCCAGCATAGAGCCATACATGGCCAATTGTGCCACGTGCGTTTTCCATGCGTTTGGATAAACGCATGGAAAACGAATGGTTTTGCCTCATTATAATTAGCTAAAAACCATGCGTTTTCCATGCGTTTATCCTTCTCATTTGGCCATGTAGACGACAAGTCCAAGGAAGAGTGCCGAGGCCATGGATCGAACCCAGGACATTCAGTCGAGCCGGCTAGTGTGCCAACACCTGTGCGGTTTGATCATTAGGCTGCCCTCATATGCATGGCAACAAAAACCTGCTTTAGTGCGATGAAGTCATTATCCTTCTTTTAATGGTCCTTTTTGCTTATTAAAAGCAGACACTGGTTGCTCATTTGTCTTGCAGGGAATTAGCTCACCGACTCTCCTTGTGCTGAAGTGACATGAAGTAAAACTTAATGTCTCTGAAAACATGAGACAATGGAAGCTTACTTGAGTGCTTTCTTCATCGATATGTTTTTGTTTCCTTCTTTTCTAAACTTTCGTTTGTTAGGACACTTCTCATTTCTTGTCAAAAACTGTATGCACAGGTTTGTCTACAGGTTTGTCTACGACTACCTTGATCATCTCTTAATGGGATGTTAGGAACCATCTCTTTGAACCAACTATTATCATGGTCACACATAAGGGAGACCAATAAAAAATAAAGAACTACAGAAAGTCAATCACAAATAACAGAGAAGATCTGTAAGTATCTGGACATGACTGCCCCTTCCCTATTCTCGTAGAAGGTGCCCTTTGTGATAATTGGTCAATGGGTATGTTCTATGACAGGACATTACTCTTCAGTCTTCAGATGATTGGCTGAGCCATTATATCCATATGAGAGGTACACTCTTCCAAGCTGCTGTCTTTTCGTACACCTTTTGTGTGCATATGAAATAAGTCTCTATTTTTTTGTGTGGTGCTGTGGTCTGGTGGATAAGGTGCTGGACTCGTATGCATATATTGTCGTGGGTTCAAGCCCAGCCATGGCATGTAAGAACTGAGCAGATCTTCCTTAAACCACTGCTTCACTCCACCCAGGTGCAAATGGGTACTTCGCTATCGGCAGAGATGGCGTTTGTAGAGCGCTTAGTCTGTGTGTGCTGACTACAGCTGCTCCCCGTGGTGTTAAGAAAGGCACAGCTTGAACAGGTCTGCCAAGCGTATAATTATAAAGTCGGTTTAGACTGCTTGAGTGGTGTAACGGACTATAAAAAATACATTTACATTTACAAGTCAGGGATTCTTTATGGGCTACTTTGAGGTAATGCTGACTCCGATGGCATAACATGTTAAATTCGTTACCTTGTCAATTCAGTTGATAACGGCATTGCAGCCCTTCGGTGACATAACATAAGAGGGAGAGCTCTTTCGGATTCCAAACAAAACAAAGCATTCAGGTCAATGCAGGGAGTTGCCGATTCAAATATCTCATGTGAAATTCGAGATAAGTGTTATACCAAATGTTCAGGTAAGAAATCAAACCCAAGTACCTCAGAGTCACAAACAAATGCCCTAACAATTAAACCATCCATCCGCTGCTTTTCTCTTTATTTCGGCTGCATGATGCCAGAAGCAACACTCTTTCCGCATACCGCAGTGCCAAACTTCCCAAAGCGAACGTCCCCGAAGATGAGTAAGCGGGTATTCCCTTGATGAACAGCTTTGTCAGCGGAGACCTGGAGGTCGCCGCTGTGTTGCTGTAACAATAGCCCCGATGTTAATCATAGGAAGCATCATGGTTGTCAGGACTGATATTATGGGTTGCTCATGATGTGATGGCGAGAAGGGATGACGCAACAGAGACAGAATCATATCAGTGTCCCGGTGTGACAATTTTCCTCATCTAAAATGTCACCTAGTATAATCCAATCTAATCTAATCTAGTTGTATCTAAACTAATATATTCTAATCTTATTGCATTGTACTGTATACTATCAACAAGGGATCCTTTTCAAACAAGCATAGTTGCCATTCACAAAGGTTTACTATCACAACTGCCAACAGTAAACACTGTTTGAAGAGATTCCAAAACCACCCAAATGTATTAGTAAACAGCTGCTAAGGCTTCATTTATTAATAAAAACGTCCCGAAAAATATTTACTACTTTGCTTTTCAAAACAATAAAATAATTTTGAGATTTGCAAAGAGTTGTACAGTTACTAATTTGTAATGTTCAACACCAATTTAAACATTTGAGTAAACACTTGCTCTCAGAAACAGTTACTATTAAACTGTATATTTCATATACTTGACATGGTATATTTCACTTCCTTCATTTGTAACACTTGATGTTTTTGAAAACTTCCTGTATTAAAAATAGAGATTCTCAAGTAGAAACAGCGAAATATGTTAGTAAAGCAATGCAACTAAGACAAAATTTAATGTATACACAATAATTAGAAATATTAAAATTTGCTGTCAATCACCAAACTATGTATTTTGTTAAAAGCTAATGACATATAAGCCCACTAGAGGGCTGGGTGAAATCTTGTTAAAGTTTATATTTATTCTGACTCATTGTAAATTTTCACATGTCACTTTAATAAAGATGTCTTATCTTATCTTATCTATATTCTTTACAAAAACAATCCAAATATCTTCTCATACAGTTACAATTTTCCTTCCATCCACCTTGTAATATAAGTCTTCATAAGACTTCAGAATCACTTTCTTGTGCCTTCTAACTCGGCCACATCATTGACAAGGGTTTTAAAAATGGTTTCTAGGGAACCTTTTGGGATAAGGCTTAAATCTGAAAGAGCATTGATTCATTTCTGGCCCAAAATGAAATTGCACTTATCTTTTGTTAACAAATCGCTGAGGATTTGAATGAGAATAAAGAGGCTTTTAGAGCCTAATGCAATGATAAATCTTGTCTGCCTCAAACGTTACTCCAGCAAATAATCAAATAATCCAATAGTTAGAAAATTGGCAAAGATAAAATTTTCAAAGACATCTTGATGCATTTTGGAATCTAGGAAGATACTTGACACAGTTCGATGTTAAAAGGCACGGAAAGGAACGAAGTTAAGGAAATAAGCACATGATTCAAGACTAAAAGGCGGAAAGACATTTTAAGCCCAGCAGGAAGGTCTCAAGGCTGAAATTCATGCTTGATCAGGGCACCTTTACTCCAAACACAAATGTACAGTTTTTAAGTTATTACTACAGTCAGACATGCTTTAAAATTGCTAATTTGAGACTGTCAAAAGTTGTTTGTCATCTGGACCTGTTTGTTATCTGAACCGGTTTGTTATCTGAACCGGTTTGTTATCTGGACCGGTTTGTTATCTGGACCTGTTTGTTATCTGGACCTGTTTGTTATCTGGACCGGTTTGTTTTCTAAACCTGTTTGTTATCTGGACCTGTTTGTTATCTGGACCTGTTTGTTATCTGGACCTGTTTGTTATCTGAAACGGTTTGTTATCTGGACCTGTTTGTTATCTGGACCTGTTTGTTATCTGGACCTGTTTGTTATCTGACACCGGTTTGTTATCTGACACCGGTTTGTTATCTGGACCGGTTTGTTATCTGGACCTGTTTGTTATCTGAACCGGATTTTTATCTGAACCGGATTGTTATCTGAACCGGTTTGTTATCTGGACCTGTTTGTTATCTGGACCAGGTCACAGGACTTCATCAACAAGCGCTTTAATCAATAAATACACAAAATAGGACTACACCCTTTACTGAGCCTAGGGGACGTTCAACTGCCAAGAAACACCAGAAATTTATTTGAGTGTTCTTAAAGGTCCGCGCCCAATTCAGAAGCCTTTTCCTAGGCAGCTGTGTGTTCCCATGCAACCAAATCTAGTGTGCAAACTGCACATTTCAATGATTAAATCCGATGGCTGGTGCCTGTGGTCTGGTTCAAAATATAAGCAAATTCATTCTGATAGCATTCCAGGTTGGACCAATATAAGGGCTTTACGTTCTGTATTACTGCACCTGATGGGCTAATTAGGACAGGTAGGGACCATGGCAATGAGATGAAGGATGAAACAGCCATCCAACATAGGCTCAACTGGGAATTGAACCCGGGACCCAGTTGTAGGAAGCCCAGCGCGCTACCACTGAGCTAGGCCCCACCCTGTCAATAAGCAAAGGAAGTGCCTGCACATACCGAAAGAAGACATAACTATACATAGTTTTTTAGTAGTTGCAGAACAGAGCAATAGGGAACCTCTTACAGAAATTCAGAAAAAGATCTGTCGGTCAGCCTACTTATGCATAACGAAAGAATAAAAGTATTGACAACTGATTAGTACAAGTCTTTTAAAGAACATTACTGTGAGAACATAGGTGTATGCAAGGCACAGCCTAGCTTACTACCAAAGAGGAAGGCACGTCCAGATACTTACAGACGTTAGATTTTTCTGTGGAACTTTGCTAAGATCTATCTGCTTGATGCGTGACCATGATAATAGAGGGTTCAAAGGAACGGTCTGCTCATTCCATTAAGAAGCAACGGAGATAGTTACATGGCAGACAAAGCTGGCACAATTTGGCGAGCATAGTTTTATGACAATTGCAACAGTATACGAAGATACACTACGAAGAACGAGAACAGCAAACTACTAACTGATAGATAATTTTCTGTGCAACCCATCTTTAAGGTACAAATTTAGTGCACGGCATAAAAAAGTCTTATCAGACACAGACACAGAAGAACATTTAGGACGAAATGTCTTCCAACAACACAAACAGGAGAGGAAAAAAAACATATTGATGAAGCACTTAAGTAAGCTTTCATTGTCTCAACTTTTGAGAGACATTAAGTTTCACTTCATGTCACTTGAGCACAAGCAGAGTCGGCGAGCTAATTCCCTTCAAGACAAATGAGCAACCAGTGTGTGCTTTTAATAAGCAAAAAGGACCATTAAAGAAGGATATGGACTTCATTTCTCTAAAGCAGGTTTGTCGCTGCGATGAAACATTGAAGCAAATTCGAAGGTAAAAGTCTTTACTTGGCCTCAAAATGAAAGCATGTCGCAAATTTGACCGAGCAATCTGCTGTTCACTTAAGTGCCGTTATTTATCATGGGTTATTCAATGTGGATACTTGTTCACAGTCAGAGGACACTCCTATGCACGAGTTGGTGCGACACATATAGCTGCGGTGTGGGCTAAAATCACCGATAACTTTGTTAATATTCATCGCTTGACCTTGAAACTTGGTATGCTGTAATATTTTTGTCACGCGACACAGATATTGGCATTAGCATGTCTTTCAATGTCCCCAAAAACCCACGCGACACAGAATTTCAGGTGAGCCAACTCAGCCTAGGGTTTGTCTTCTGACTGTGAACTAGCGTCTACAATGAATAACCGATAATAAAAAACAGCGCTAAAGTGAACAGCTCAGTAGCTCGGGCAAGTCGCAAACATGCAACAAGACACAACAACCTTCAAATCTGCAAGCGCCACAATTGACTCAAATACAGTGATGCAATTGTGCAAGGATGACAGGATGATAACAATATGCATCAAGTAGTCTCGGCTGCCTCACTCAAGACCATATGCCCCAACAATAGACAGATCCTACAATTTTGTATCAAGACTTCTTGTATTCTCACTGTCGCCACAGCCTCTTCATAGAGCAGAGTGCCATATACAATGCATGCAATACTTCAATTGAGCATCCAGCATGCTGGGTACCTCTAATGTAAGGCACATTAAAACCCTAAAATTACTTTCCATTTTACAAATTACACAACACACTAACAGTCTTGGTAAGTACTGTTCTATTCAGGATATCATTCATTTTCGGTAACAACAACTTCTTCCAGTTTAATAGAACAGTGTTTATAAATAACTGATGTCAACATTATCTGTAGCTAACTGATAGACCTTTTTGAGAGAAAATATCTAAATTTGATGCTCCAAAAGGCTCTATTCTTTCGCTATTACTCATTTTACTTTTAATATCTAGAAGAATGTTGCCTGATGATTCAACAAACACAACTTTCTAAATAAAGTTAACACGATTCATTTAACTGTATTAAGATGTCAAATATACAAACTGCAAAGAAATAGTGTTGCTTGGAGAGCTTCAGTCCGTGATAATCTAGGTCGACAACCTCTGCAGCCAATAGGAGCGCAGCTTTCTGCTGTAGCCACCTAGTGGAATCTTCTAGAAGCTAACTGGAAAATCCATGTACTTTTGAAAGATATCTGAAATTTCTCATTCTGGTGACCCTGGACAGCAGTGTGCTCATTTCATTGGATAACCACAACTTGGCACATCACTGGCCCACTGTCGGCATCATACCTAGCCTGGCAGCAGTCCTGTCATTTTTCGTGGTATTTTGCAACAGGTTGAATAAATATTGTCTGGACAGTATACATCAGTGCCAAACCATCACCATTTTAAATCATTGAAAATGAGTAATTATGTTTTATCGATGATGACGAAGTCATTCAGTGACAACATAAAAATATGTTCAGAAGCAGAAATTGAAATTGCTGATTCACTGCATGAAAATAATGATTGTGGAAAAATAACAGCATGTTAAAAATAGTAATTGCGTGTGCACTTGTTATTTTTGAGCGTACGATTAATTCATACAGGTTAAAATGCTGTATAACCTGGTGCACATAGAATCCCACGAAATATATAAAGACTGCTGCATGGCCCTCATTCTGCGACTCGGACGCAAATGAGGGCCATGCTTGCTTGGCTAATCATACTGTACCATCAGTAATAAGTTGGGTCAACAATGGCACAAACTGGTCCAACATTGGCTTGGTACAGTATGCTATCTGAGCACAGTACACTACAGTTTCCATAATGTCTTCTTAAAAAACAAAAGGTTGAAGAAAGAAAAAAAAACGACCAAAGAACTGAGAAAAAGAATAAAGCCTTTAGAAAACAAGAAGTTTCAAGGGATTTCACTGTGCAGACAAATGACCAGTGCTCCTCTGTTGCCTAAGGGAAAGTATAATCCTCAGTAAATAACTGGAAGCACAAAAGAATCTCTTTGTTTTGTGTATTCCCTTGTGACAGCTTTAAGTGATTGTTTTCAGTGGGGTATTTCAAAAGACAAATACAAAAGTGGATACAAGGAATTAGGGTTTTAAAAAGATTCAAAATGTCGGATAACATCGCAGAAAGCAGCAAATTTCCGGGTTTATACAATAGAATAATCCAGTGAATTGTCATGCAAGCAACAGTAACTTATCCGCTGACTAAATTAACATGCAAATATTGCCATCTGTGAGGCCAAAAGATCAGTTCAAATCCTCAAGACTTTGAGAATCAACTATAAGCCAGGACATTTTAATAATTGAGGAAAGGTCATTTTCCTGGCAACTAACTTAGGTCAACGTCATTCGAGGCTCAGAACTACCAAAGATCCATCTGATTTTCAAGGTCAGCGCAGCTTTAGTGAATACTAAAACTGACCTCTAACTATTTATCATTGTTCATTCAAGGTTCAGAACTACCTAAGATCCATCTGATTTTCAAGGTCAGCGCAGCTTTCATGAATACTTTGACTGACCTCTAACTGAGATGAGGTTTGTAATTGAATGTATGACAACATTGCCATAAATTTAAATAACCAAACCAGATATCTTTCATCTTGATAAGATAAGATAAAATAAGATAAGATAAGATGAACAATGAGAAGGATTACTAGTAATGATATATTTCAGAATACATACTATTCAATCAATCGTAGTGGTATCCGATATTTGAATCTATTTAGACAAATCTTTCTGTCTATGGCTATGTCTCAATGCTACTGGGTCTTAAACTTAGCTAAGATGACAAGCTACCATCAGCATAAACACAGAGTACAAGGCACCTCCAATCTAACGTCTCATGCGATCAACATCCAGTCCCCGTGTCGGGATTTGAACCTGGGACCTTCAGCAGAGCTGGCAAATATGGAATTGGGGGACGCCTTAGCCATTAGGTCACCAACCTACAAATTTAAGATTTTTTTTAACCAGTAACTTAAATTTTCTTGTGTCAACATTTTATCTCACAATTCTTATTGTAAAACATGTTCATCTACCTAATCTGCTGTGCACTGTATGCACCCGTTCAGCCATATCCAGACTTGTGCCAAAACATTGCTGTCATTTGCAAGTGTGCCGAGGCAGTTTGTCGGACCAATCCAGGCTGCTATATAGTATAGTCTGCAATATTTAAATAGCACAGAGCCAGAGTCACAGTGCCACACCATCTGGTATCTATACACATCGGGGAGCTTTATCACTTCTGACAGCTATTGTAACCAGGTAATACCTTTAAAGGAAAAAAAATGACTGATAAAAATCCTCTAGAGGTGCCGTCTACCATTGAAACTCTTTGAAGCACATATAATTCTATCCAATATTGGAACTTAAAATTATCCCTTTTCAAAGTCCAGCATATGCCGTAAGCACCGAGAGACCCCAGCCAAAGCTAATATGCATGTAAATTATGAAGACACTATATTGATGGAATCTCTTAATGTCTAAAAGCATCAAAAGGATTGAATTCTAAAGATAGCAGAGATTCAGACTGACATGAAAAAGGGGCAATACCACTAATTCAGACAACTTCCGCCAGGGGCACTGAGGGTCTGGTCTTATGAAAAATCCTTCCGTAATGAAAACTAAGCTTTTATGTGATTGGATATAAATGTATATTATATGTATATTTATATACTCTTTTCTTGTAATTTAGAAATGGCTTTAATTACACTGTTAATATGTTAATTACAGCTGTTCAAGAAGTTTATTATGAAGGCACAAAATCATAGTGCGGACCGCTTTTTTGCAGCATAGCAGCATAAGGTAAAATTGGTGAAAAAAAAATGCAGTGGTCATGCCTTACTTCAATGCAGCTTATTTGAATTATGACTTTCTGATCTATAAAAAAAGACCAAAATTGTATTTTGGTTTTAACTATTTTTTACTGCTGGTGGAGTTAAAATCAAATTACATAAGTATTTTTTTCAGGAGGATTCAACCACAAATAGCATCACTGAATGCACAAAAGAGGGCGCTCGTCATAACTCTATTATATAGCACAAGGGGTCGCTACACCCAAAAAGCCTGCTGACAGAATGCAGAATGAGCTGCACTTCGAATTCCTAGATTTTGTTTAGAATTGCTCAATAAAACTGGTCTGATGCGATAATCGCTGTCTCTGGAGGCGGAAAAATTCGACGGTCGATTTGCACTTCTTTTATTGGAACTTCTCTATCCCTCATACTTTGATGAATCCCAAACACTGATGAATTTCTACAGACAAAGTAGCTGTCACAATATGCATTTAAGTGTCTGACAGCTGTCACTTGTTTTCCTAGATTTATGCATGGGAAATAACTCCACACATTTTGACTTTCTCACAAGGGCTGCTGCATCGACACAAGAGAAGTAAAACTTGATTCAGCTAATGAAAAGAAAAGATCTGAGCTGATTGCTTGGCCCCTTGATGTACCAGATGAAACACATCAACTCCCAACATACATGTACTTTTGTGTTTCTATCTTACATAAGTCTGACAGTGGCTTATTTAGAAATTTGTTAAGGGGTGGGGGGGGGGGGGGGCACTGACAAGCCAAATCCAGGAATCAATAATAGCGAGCCCGGAGAACGCGGGAAAATGAGGATCGTGAGCCATACACGCTTTCCGTTAACCACATTTTTCGCATTTGGATACAGTCTGAAAATTTTTTAAAAGATAAGAAAAATATGCATCGTCTACAGACATTTAAGACCATACATTTTCAGAAGAATTGCAATAAATTGTTCCAATTTTGGCCCACTTTTGTTTGCTTTCAAGGGTGTATTTTTTAAATATTTTTGGGCCTGACGGCTCCCCTTTCTTAATACGCCATTACAAGTGACAAATCACTCTGAGAGAGACACAAACAAGTATTTTTACTAGCATAGAAGCACTGAAACGCAAGTTTTGTCTGCTTTTGAGGTCACCAAAAAAAGTGATGCAAACCAGAGATTGTACTCTTAGAAACAAAGCATAAAGCAAGGAGTGATGTTTCAAAATCTTAATGTATCAGTCCTGACAGTCTTGTGCATCAAGATTTTAAGATCACTCTTGGGAAAAAAAAGACATAAAAGGGAATCAAAATTCTATAGTATTACCGGTCGAAAGATGGACAGCTCATGACATACTCAAGCAAAGTGGAAAATAATTAGTTAATCAACACAACTGGCAAAAACACCAATATATCTAAATTCTAATGAAGATCTTGGGACTGCGCGACATAGACAGACGGACAGTGTGAATTTGACTTCGCAGACCCACCATCTTCACAAGCAAAGAAAATCTTTCATCATCAATTCTTGATTCCTGTGTCATAAAGTCTGTAGGGGTACTCATGGCAAATTACTGAAAATATATCTCAATATACCCATAATATACCTCAAACAAATTTCACTCCAGTCAGCGAAAGGTTGAAATACCAAAATACACGAGAACTGCAGGTGCACCAACAAAACACAAACAGACCTACACAAGGGAGTTGGGAATCATGCAGAGTTTCCCACAATAAAAAAGCCATGAAAATTTTGAGTGAGATAAACAAGAAGTAATAGAAGCATATAACGTCCCATCTTGTCTGTCTAAATAAACTGGAACAGCTGGGGTTTGGCACCAGAAGACATTTCAGGAGAAATATCATCTCATTAAAAACAGGTACAGGGATTTGGGGTAATGGCAGATTTGCACAAAATCATGGTTCAGAGCCTCTAGATTTATATATTACATTGATTACATTCTGCAAGATTGGCCTGATATGGAGATGAGAAGATAGACAAATAGATAGATAGATAGACAAATAGATAGATAGATAGATAGATAGATAGACAAATAGATAGATAGATAGATAGATAGATAGACAAATAGATAGATGGATAGACAAATAGATAGATAGATGGATAGACAAATAGATAGATAGATAGATGGATAGACAAATAGATAGATAGATAGATGGATAGACAAATAGATAGATAGATAGATAGATAGATAGACAAATAGATAGTTAGATAGATAGATAGACAAATAGATATATAGATAGATAGACAGACAGATAGATTGATAGATTCTATGATTATTGTGATTAATGTAGACACACCAAAAAGGACAGACAGACGGCCAGACAGATGGCCAGACAGACGGCGAGACAGACAGACAGCTAGATTTCACAATTTACAATTCTAGATAACAACGGTGCCCAAACAACTCAAATGTTGTTGCCCTGTCACAACAACCTCACATGCTGTTGACTTCGAAGTTGTTGAGCAAATATAGTAACAGAACAAAGCAAAAAACAAACATAAAGAGCAGCAGACTAGAAACAGAGGACTGAGAATTAATGACATACTAGCAATCGAAGTGGCCCAGCTGACATGCCCGGATGTTAAACAGAACTGTTGATAGATTCTGCGATGACGTCATCAGTCTGTTAATTCTGCCGAGTCAGCAGTGACTTTCTTGTTATCGAGGCTAGAAGACTAGGTCACAATTAAGCTGGATGGTGATTCGGGGACTGTTTGGGAGTGATGAGATGAAGGGAAAGATGGAGAGAGAAAAAGACAGGACAAAAATAGAACAGTTGCTGAATTGTTTTGTACATTGATAGTTGTGATAATAATGATAGAAAAAACTGTTAATTTTGAAAGGAATACTGTTTATTGTGTAGGTGCAAAAATCTTAGAAAGGAAGAAAAATGTTATAATGTTAAGGAAGGAAACAAAGGAAGAAAAGACAGATTAAAAGAAAGAAAGGAAAAAGAAGGCAAAAAAGCAAGCTATAAAAAAAAATAATAATAAATAAATAAGTTTTGATGTAAGAAATGGAATGAAATAGAGTTTTGTTGTTTAGCCATGTTTTATTTTATTTTTTTTTTCAATCGTGTTTTCTTGCAAAATTCTAAATTTCAACTTTTCGATGCATTTGCCTGTTACAGTAAAGCATTTTCTGGATAACTGCACAACTTTCCCGTCAGTACAAGTTCTATTGGTATTTGAGCAATTAACACAGACTAACTAATGCAATTAATAGATTAACTAATGCAATTAATAGATTAACTAATGCAATTAATAGATTAGCTGATGTAATTAACAGATTAGCTGCTGGCATTACACTTAACATAATACAAGCATCAATGTCTAGATGATTTCATAACATGATGCAATTAATCAAATTCCCCAGCTTCAAAAGAAGAATGTCTTACATTAAGAAGAAAGATCAGCTGTGAGTCAATGTAATAAAATGCTATCATCGCCATGCACCAGAGTTAAGGTAATTTGGCCAGTTTGACCATAACCATGAAAGAAAAAAAGAAAAAAATAAGGAAGAAAGCAAAAGTTAGAAAGTAAGAAGAAATTTCATTGAGACTGAAGTTCTAGTATTTCGAATGAATGAATGAATGAATGAATGAATGAATGAATGAATGAATGAATACGTATCTCTAATACAAGTATGGATCATAGACAAGGCAATACAATATGTAGAATCATGAAATTCGTGGCCATGATTGCAAATATATATTTTTTTCTCAGATTCTGCACACTTTTATATCTTGACCCTTTCAGTCAGTTTTGACCAATGGTCAGTGACAGAATTAGGCCCTGCACCTGCTCCCCCGCTCTCCGGTCAAGCTGGGCAGATATCATGTATGACACGTCACTTATGACGCATGTGACACATGACAAGGCATGACAGGACCAAGAGCAAGCTATGGTTGTAGCTAATACGTCCATGGTTATAGTGGATAAAAAGCCTATCTTTGACTAGCCATTCTGTCTTGCTTAAGTGACAATGGTCAAGCCTGGTGGTGCTTTTTCTTTAGGTTTAACTGAGTGTTCCTGGTGGCCAGTTTGGGAATCAGACTGTTTTTCACTGATTGCCCATTTTGCTAGGGACGATTTTGGCCTATCTATGAGAGCAGTGGTTGTTTCTATGAGAGAGGTTGGAGTGTTTTTGTGACCGATTTGGGAAGTGGATGGAATTTGCTGGTTTGGTTGATTATAACCTGTTTGATATACGAACTGACAGGACATCATGGCAAATCCCAATATTTAGTATAATCATCATAATCATCAATATAATGAAATAATGGAAGAGCGTTCGAAGATCGAACCATGGAGCCAAGCATCCAGGTTTGGCTCTATGGTTCGAATTCAGATTATTTATTTATTTACTTATTTATAAAAACATATTTATACAGAGTAAATATAGTGATCAGGGTAAAATCAGGCCTCCCCTTCGAATAGGGTGGGTAGGTGGATTAGGGTTTTACGTCCTGTATTTATGCACCTGATGGGCTAATTAGGACAGGCAGGGACCATGGCAATGAGATGAAGGATGAAACAGCCATCCAACTTAGGCTCGACTGGGAATCGGACTCCCAGCACGCTACCATTGAGCTAGGCCTCCTCCTCCCCTTTGAATAAACATTATTCTACAAAATATTGATCACTGGTGGCTTGTATTTTGGTAAATACTGGGCCATAATAGCACTCCTGACAACCATAATTATTGTGAGAAAAAAAACTTACACGCGTGCATGTAAATGAGCATAAAACATAGTAAACGTTGTTACTTCCAGATGGCAGCACTTGTGCCATTGTTTACACTCCTCCACGTGGGGCAATTAACACGACGTTAACGTCATGACGTTTGATGTACGTCGCGCATAAACGTCATTTTGTGCGTAAAACGCAGCTGATGACGTTGCAAAACTTCTCCATGCAGTAAACATGGGCATAGTTTATCTCCTTGTTTTACACCAAGATGCGTTTCAGCTTTTGTGAAAAAAGTCATAAAGTTGACAAAGACTGAACTTAAAAACGCACTTGGATATAATAGTGTTTAAGCACATTTTTAAACTTTGCTTAGAATTTTAAAAAAAAACAAAGAAAAAAGTACACTATAATTTTTGGCAGCAAATCCGCTTTGTGTATTTCTGTTATAAACAAAAGTCAAGTTAATGCATCTTGTTTCTTGAAATGTCAAAAGGTACAAACTTGGATGAGACAAATCGTCTGCTTTGCAACCAGATTTTTGCTGCTCGGATTTTAGCCAATAATTTTGATTCTATTAATCACAGAGGTTTAGAGATTCTTAAGATTTTAAATATTATGAATGTATATCAACGTGTTGTGTATTTAAATCTTCTTTTAATGTTTAAATGTATTTATGGGCTGGCACCCTGACTATTTATGTAACCAAATTATCATGTCAAATGAGGTCTCTGAGAGATACACACGTTTTAATGATTTTAATAATGTATATATTCCGTTTCCTAGAAAAGATGTTTTTAAGAATTATTTTATGTATCAAGCAAGTCGTCTATGGAACAATATGCCAAATAATTTTAAAGAAATCATGTCACTTTTCACTTTTAAGCTGCACTTGAAGCATTATGTTTTTAACAATTTTGATTCATGTTCTTTTTAAATGTGATATTTATATCATATTTAATTTTGTTGTTATCAGGGCCAATTGTGAAACAGCATTTTTGTCTGAATTGTTACCCTGAATAAATATATTTTATCAATCAATCAATCAAACTAGGTCATGCCAGGTCACAGAAATAGGTCAGTGCGCCAAGATCGAGCTTATGCGGCATTTCTATTGTTACTTTTATGAATATCATAATTTATAGATGCAGATTCATTGTGCATTACTTTTCACGTTTCAGTGAACATTGTGTACCGGAAGTGCTTTATCAGCACAAATGCACAAGCACCGTGACCTATATAATGCGGTGACCATGACCTTTGCCAACAAGAATGCAAAGAACAGAAGATTTATTACAAATGACCATTGACCAGTGTTGTCAATTCTTATCTGTGCCATTTCATTTCAAGTACAGAAGAAGAGAACATAAAAGGTAACAAAGGTAAAAATAGAGAAAGAAAGGGGAACCTTAATACTTAGGATGCCTAACATTAGATAGATTGATGCATCTTTACAAAGATCTACTCCCAGCCCATTTGGTCTTATTAGTCAGTTTACACATTAAGATAATTCATAAAACAACCTGATGTATGACTTTTAACAAAAACAATTGAAAATATACAACAAAAAAAAAGAATTAATTATACAACAACAAATTTCTCCTGCCATAAGCCAAATAAATAAATTTGGCAGTGTCCTTCACAATTTCATTTGACATTAACAATTTAAATTTTGACATTATTATCATATTATACAGTCATTTATGTTATTTCTTAGATTTGGTGAAACATACTTATCTTCAAGTAATATACAGCTGTATGTACAAAATTAGAAAGTGGGTGCCCTTGTAGTTATATCTCCATCCCCACCTAGTAGCTGGATGTGACAATAATGAACAAACTGTCATTCTATAGTTCATCAATATACATTAACCATTGCACTATACCTTATTGTAAACACACAGTGTAATAATCATAAAATATGACAATACTAAAAATCTAGAGGAAGGTTTAATTACCAGCACCATGTTAGATTTTACACCTAATTATTTGTGTCCACAGCATGGTTATTATCATGAAACATTAATGCTAAAACATACCATTTACATTTGGCCATGATATAAAAATGCCATAAAAAAACCATATGTGCAGTTTGTAGCATAAATAGACAGATAATTTCGTAATTAATATTAATAAAATCCGCTGTGTGGCTTAATTAATTGGTACGAAGCACTTGACATAATTAAGAAAAATTATGTTTTTATGATCATATTTAGGATGCAGGGACATAAAAATGTCGTGAAATATTAAACAAGAAGGTCACAGGGGCATATACTGTGTAATGACATAATTTTGTTTATGAGACCAGAACAGGATGCTCCCCAGACTAATATGCAGAAGTATTGCACCACTGCGGTAATTTGTCAACCAAGATTAAGCAGGAATTCATGTCAAAATGTAGGAGAGACCTGTTGGCAAATTAAGACACATGTAAGATATTCATTGGTAATAGGTGCAGCTGCAGCACTATGGTTACTAACTAACAGGCAAATAAACAGTCAAACAACAAAACAAATTATGATCTTTTTGACTGACTGACTGACTGACTGACTGTTGCTATCTATCTATCTATCTATCCATCTATCTATCTACCTATCTGTCTGTCTATCTATCTATCTATCTATCTATCAATCTGTCTATTTGTCCACCTGTCCGTTTATCTATCTATCTATCTATCTATCTTTCTATCTATCTATCTATCCATCCATCTATCTATCCATCCATCTATCTATCTATCAATCTGTCTATTTGTCAACCTGTCCGTTATCTATCTGTCCGTCTGTCTATCTATCTATCTATCGATCTATCTATCCATCCATCAATCTATCTATCAATCTGTCTATTTGTACATCTGTCCATCTATCTATCTATCTGTCTATTTGTCCACCTGTCCGTTTATCTATCTGTACGTCTATCTATCTATCTATCTGTCTATCTACCTATCTATCTACCTATCTACCTATGACTTATCTATCCATCTATCTATCCACCTCCAAAAACCTCTCTGACAAATGAAACGACACATGGTGTGATAAACTACAATACAGATGTTGCAAACAAATATAAAGGATTGCGACAAACTAACAGCAAGGAATAGAAATAGTTCCTTAAGTAATGGACCATTAAACACTTTTTAACTTATGTCTTAATCAACTTAAGTCACACAATGTTTGTCTTTGTAGTTTATTTTTAAAGACCTCTAAATCCACTACTTTAATGACGAAATTAAGAAGTCAATTTGGTGCGTTTAACGTCAAAGAGGCAGTTAACATAACAATTTAAACACATCAAAAAAAACTTCTAGAATGAAAAGTTAAACATTTCAGGATTGCAAAGTCAACGTTCCACAAGCATGCAACTAGAATTAAGGAAAAGGAAGGTTGGTTGCCTGATTATTTGTTTGTTTGTTCAGTTTCTTAGTACTTGATGTTGTGAGTCAGTCAGTGGGTAAGTCAGTCAAATGTTCAGCCAGGTTGCCATCAGTCAGTCAGTAACTTCAATAAATCAGTCAGTAAGCAAGTCAGAAAGTTAGTTATTGTCTACAGTAACTGGGTCAGTCAGTCAGTCAGTCAGTAAGTAATAAGTAAGTAAGTCAGTCAGTCAGTCAGTCAGCACGTCAGTAAGTCAGTCAGTCAGTCAGTCAGTAAGTTAGTAAGTAAGTAACTAAGTATTAAGTAAGTAACTTATCCAGTTTTTCATTCACTCAGTTATTCAAAAGCTAGTGAGAGATACATTTTTTAGTTTATGTCCAATCAATTCAAACTAACTCACCTCAACTCAGCTGAGTCGGCCACAACACATTGTAGAGGCAGTGACATTTTTAACACCTTTCCAGCACAAAACGACTGGGTACCAAAATCTGTTGTGGCTCAAATCTTGGGATAAAAATATTTCTTGGGATAAAAATATTTCTTCCGACTGAAATCAGTCTTGGATATAATCAACCCACCAACTAAAATGTGGAAGTAGGTGCTGTTCAAACATAATGATCAGTGAACTGGGCTCGTTTTGGTCCATGGCAGCTGTCAGTTGCACCTTGTAAGGCTAAAACTGCTGGTTTCAGCAGAAGCTAACTGACAAGAGGCCCTGGACAACTTGCTATTGAGGGTGGAAAGTGCTCTGCTGAGAGGCCAGTCACATTGCAAATTTATCTTGATAAATTTATCCTGATAAATCGCACGTCAAACTGTGCAAGTGTCAAATCAAAGAGGTCCAATTGCTGAAGCCAATATCACCTCACCCAACCAATATCACCAAAGGTTATATAAGGACCTAGGTGATATCAAGGATAGACAGGTCCAATTCAAAAGATCCTCAATATTGCTTCCATATTTTTCTTATCTCTTTATCTTTTTCTGTATTATTTACCTCAGGAAAGTTTTATATGGTTAACCTGGTTTTTTCTGTACTGTTAAAGTTAGTAAATATCTTGTTGCTTTGTGTCTGCAATCCATCTGTCTGTTGTTGTTTTGTTTTTTTGCTTTTCTTTCTGTTTGTGTTTGTCTGTCTTTCGTATAATAATACTATCTGTCTTAGTCGTTTGTCTCTATCTTTCTGTCAAACTATCTGACTATCTGTGCCAGTGTCTCTGTCTCTCTGTCTGTCTAACAATCAATCAATCAATCAATCAATCAATCAATCAATCTATCTATCTATCTATCTATCTAGCTAGCTAGCTAGCTGTCTAACTGTCTTTCTGTTAAGCTGTCCAACTGTCCGTCTATCTATCTATCTATCTATCTATCTAACTAACTAACCAACTTACTTCCTAACTTACTTACTTACTTGCTAACTATCTATCTATCTATCTATCTATCTATCTATCTATCATGACTGCATTGCACTATGCATGTCCTTGCCATTCACTAGTGACACTATTATATGTCAGTCTTGGTCGTTCTCGCTCTATCTGTGTCTATCTAATAACATATTTGTCTAAAGCAGTCTATATTGCACCTGAATTAATATATTATACATAGTCATATTAATAACTAAAATTAACAACATGTAAGAAATGTAACACATCACAAACCATGCACTATGTATCAAAGGAAACGTATCTATTAATATTATTACATCAAAAGGAAAATGTGCGCATGAAATGAACATTAATTTCTGCTGACTACGATGCCTAAATGCAATGTACTGTTAAATTTATTTTTACGACCTCAATTTTATTATCTGGATGTTTCACCAAGTACGAATAGAAAGGAATAGAAAGGAACAGACACACCCTGAATGAATGAATGAATGAATAATTTAATGATTGAATGAAGGAATGAATGAATTCCTGAAATTTATATTATATACAACTGTGAACATTGAGACACCAATTTGACCACTCCCTAAACCCATTAAGCACTTGAGATTTTCAAAAAATAAATATTCAGCCCCAATCACAAAATATCAAAGTCCTATCGAACAAATACATTGGCTCCTATCACAAAGTAATGCAGTTCCATTATGGTAGCTCCGATCATAAAATATCAACGTTATATTGTATATAAATATTTTGACAATCGAGGTTCTCAACAAATGCTGTAACTCCAATCACAAAATAACGTAGTCCTATATCAGACCCGAGGTTCATATCAAACAGATATAGTTGCTCCTATCACATAATAATGCAGATGGTAGCGCCGATTACAAAATACCAAAGTTACATTACAGTCCTGAGGTTCTCAACAAACAAATACACTAGATCCAGACCTATCACAAAATAACAGTTCCATTAGACACCAAAGGTTCTCAACAAACAAATACGGTTGCTCCTATGACAAAATATCAAAGTTACATTAGAAACCCGAGGTTCTCATCGAACAAATACGGTAGCTCTAATCTGTTGTAATCACAAAGTAATTCAGTTACATAATTATACCAAGTTACATTAGACACCCGAGGTTCTCAACAAGCAAATACAGTAGCTCTAATCTGTTGTAATAACAAAGTAACTCAGTTCCATAATACCAAAGTTACATTAGACACCCGAGGTTCTCAACAAGCAAATACAGTAGCTCTAATCTGTTGTAATAACAAAGTAACTCAGTTCCATAATACCAAAGTTACATTAGACACCCGAGGTTCTCAACAAACAAATACAGTAGCTCTAATCTGTTGTAATAACAAAGTAACTCAGTTCCATAATACCAAAGTTACATTAGACACCCGAGGTTCTCAACAAACAAACACAGTAGCTCTAATCTGTTGTAATAACAAAGTAACTCAGTTCCATAATACCAAAGTTACATTAGACACCCGCGGTTCTCAACAAGCAAATACAGTAGCTCTAATCTGTTGTAATAACAAAGTAACTCAGTTCCATAATACCAAAGTTACATTAGACACCCGAGGTTCTCAACAAGCAAATACAGTAGCTCTAATCTGTTGTAATAACAAAGTAACTCAGTTCCATAATACCAAAGTTACATTAGACACCCGAGGTTCTCAACAAACAAATACAGTAGCTCTAATCTGTTGTAATAACAAAGTAACTCAGTTCCATAATACCAAAGTTACATTAGACACCTGAGATTCTCAACAAACAAATACGGCAGCTCTAATCCATAGTAATCACAAAGTAATTCAGTCCATAATTATACCAAAGTTACATTAGACACCCGAGGTTCTCCACAAACAAATACCGTAGCTCCTATTAAAAAATATCAAAGTTACATTTAACACCTGAGATTCTCAACAAACAAATACAGTAGCTCCTATCACAAAGTAACAAAGTTGAAAGAGAAAAGCAGCAAAGCCAGCGAGCTCAGAAAGCAATGTTTTGACCTTGGTTCTTGATCCTCAGGCTTTTTATGGATCAACCTGACACACTAAACATGATGTGTACTCCAAACACATGATGTGACTAGCATCCTTATGTCTGCTGCTGAAGCAGGTTGTAATGATAAAATGAGTGTATAAATCGCAGGTATGGACAGAATATCAATAAGGTTTTGCATGGTCGGTTGGCCTCTGTTTCATATGTGGTTTATAGTGTGTTGGTTACTGTTACAAACTTACAGATTTATGTTTGGGATGAGACTTTAATCATGATGAGCCATGTTCCTAAATTATAGTTTCATAAATATGGTTGACTCTAGACAGCTGTAGCAACCTATTCCTGGCTGCAGCTCTAACTGGGGACAAATTTGGTTGTTAAAAAAACCCAATGGGTTTTCAGTAAACCAAAAGGGTTATATAAAGTAAAATTTAATTTTCCAAATTCCATTGGACAATTTGATTTTTTCAAATAACCAATTGCAGTTTTCTGTTTTTACACTTTGTGAATCAGAATTATCCACGCAGTGATGTGTAATCATCGTTTATCTTTGTGTCATGTTTTAACGGACAAAAATGGCAGCTAATAATGTTAGATAAGACCTCTTGGTAAACTCCATTTGACAGTTTTGAATGGTTATTTTAGTTTAAGTTTTGTGAAACCGCAGAATTTTGATTTTAAAAATACCAAAATTCGTATTTCCGATATGTTTGTCTTTTAAGAAATCCAAACTGGTATGGTATACGGGACTAGGCAAACAACTTTCTGGGCACGATTTTTATTTTTTAAATAAAGTGTACAGTTTACAGTCACTGCTTAGAATGAACCAGTAGACTCAAGCTGGTGTCTCATAATTTACAGTAAATTAATTTACAGTAACTATGTAGGACTCATATGAAATGCAACCTATAAGAGTGTCACAAAACACAGTCTGGTGTCTCACAATTTACAGCCTATATATGTGAACACCAACAACAGCTGATGGTCAATCAACTGACCACTCCATAGGGCAGCCCATAGCTTTATAGTGCCCTCTTGACCCATGTCCATTTGTGATCTTTTTCTCTCTTGGTCATTAGTAGCATATTGCTGGACACTGCTGATCAATATGTATTTGGAGTTTGGTCAGCTGGGACTATGGAAAATGCCTTTGCAGTTGGGAAATAGAGTATAGAGAGACTAATGCGAGAATTAACTTGAGCTTCTGCTGTTCGCATAGGCGCTCTTGTTTACTATCGAACATGCATTGCGAGCGCTAGTCAGAGAGACTTGTATAGGCTGAATTAGCCCGAGAAACTCTTCCTGACCGCACACCGCTGTTGGCTCTTATTCATTTTGGGACCTTTATAGTGAGCCGCCATTGGCAGCCATCAGCTCACAAATGTCAGACAATAAACAAGCGAACATCAGATTTCTCGGGCTAAGGCTGAATAGGCGCGAATCATGTCATTGCAGGTGGGAAAAAACCCAAAATATCTTTGTAAATATCCTCCACTTCACTATTAAACTTGGTAGACTGTAGTGCTTCATCTTGCGACACAGGTTTTGTGAGGTTAGAAGGCTGGAAAGGCCCCCAACTCCTGTGGAACACAGAATTTCAGACGCGTCAACTCAGCCAATGCTCACAACAAATGAGCGAGAGTGTCCTGGCAATGCGAAAATGTGAACAACTGTAATTAGACACACCACATAAAATGTACCAGTACCACATTGATTTAACAATCTTTTTTTGGCAGGCAGATGCATTTTCTGAGGCTCAGTATGTATTGCAGCCAAATGTGCCACATGCGTTTTCCATGCGTGTATCCTTCTCATGGAAAACGCCCGTGACTCATTTGGCCATGCATGTACACATGGGTGACCAGGGATACAAAACAATGGTGACGTCACAAACACACTTGCACTGTAAACTGACAACACTTCATTGCATTTGTTTGTAACACAAATCGTTCCTTTACCCCCATTTCACACTACAACTCAGCATTATGACCTATTAAGGCTATTTGACCATAGCATAGTCTTCAGTATTTTCATCTTCAGTATGAATTCACATACACGATCTGCACCAGACTTCATGCACAACATGTTTCATGGTTAGCATGGCACTTCAAAGGATCTGACAAACAGGAAGCGTTTGACATGAAACCTCTCCAACTTTGCCTGCAGATTAGCTTCAAAACAGTTCCCCATGAAATTATTTTTCAACCCAAACGCTGCTGCAGATTATCGATCAAATTGTGGTTTATGCCAAACTATTTCTATTAAAGAGTTTATAAGTTGGCAAATGCCTTCAAGGTAGATTATTCTAAATTTATGGTTATCGATTTTCATACAGAATATTTTAAACATATTGCTAGATATTAGTAATTTTGGTTCAGTGGTGAAAGAGAGTGCTTGCTTGAAGTTGATTGTTGGTTCAAATCGCAACTAACTACACCTGTAGGGATATGAAATTAGTTGGCAGATAATCTAACCATACAGTTTGGCATTTAGATGTTCAATGGATGCTGGAATATACAACAAGTCAGGAGGTTGAACCCATTTGTAATACCAGTTTACAGGAAACAAAAAATCAGGTTTACATGTCAAATAGAACCGTATAGAATTATAATTTACATACAGTGTAGTAAAAAAAAAAACCTAAAGTTATTAAAACAAGCAAGAATAGAATAGAATAGTATAGTGACATCAAATAAATGATCACAAACTTTTTTCTTGTAATCAGTAAACAAATAAATAATTCAATCCTGTACTTGAACAATCTGTCAACCCAGGCCTTCTGCAGCTTAGCCATTCTCGAGGGTCACATCATCTAGTCAACCCAACAGATCTGCAGATTGGCTGAATAATCGAGTTTGGTCTCAAGCAGATTATCTGTGGTGGCTAAAAATAACCCAGTAGGACTACATTAACATAATGGGAATCCCCCATGGTTAATAAATAACCGACCCGAGCCCGAAAATCGACTGAATAAATTTGGCTTTCCAAAGAAATTCGACACTCAGATAATAAAATATTTTTGAATCAAAAACTAACAAGAGAAAAAACAGATAGAACCCAAGAGAAGTTCAATATTGTAGAAAAGGAAAAATTTGAAAATTTCTTTTTAAATTAGCTAATATTTCCAGGGTTTTGTGCGTGTTGATGTTCAAGATTTCAAGATTTTTTAAATTTATACACAGTATGTTGTTACTTAAAAGACATAAGCATACTGTGGGGGGGGGGGGGGATGTGCACTAGCTTACTAAAAATCTCTAAAATTGCGCACACCCCTTACATTATAAATGATGTTAACTCAATAACATAAAATAATAAATAATAAATACACTTAAAAAAGATAAAGATATGGTCCTATAAGAGTGGTAAACATTTCTTTCGATCAATCCAGCTGAAAGAAACTTCTTGAGTTTGATTTAATTAATAGTGGATTTTCACGGAAGGTTCTCTGTATTTCGACCAGGTGGCTAAAACAGAATACTGCAATTCTATTGGCTGAAAAAGTTCCCGCCCTTGGCTGTGATTGGCTGAAGCAAAGTACATCCAAGCAGCAGTATTTATAGTGCACTTAAATGTATATTTGACACTTTATCATTTAGTTGATGTTTGTTATTTTTCTGAGAAAGTTATATTTATGGAATCAGTTAGTTATTACCAACTGTGTCTGAAAAGCAAAATGAGTAACAAGAAGAGAGGAAAGACTTATGTCCTGCTGAATTCAGGGCTGTTCAATGAAAAGACTCTATTGAATATTTCATTGTAATTATCTTGTCATCACTGTAGCGTACATGTCAGTTCCATACTTTCTGCTGTACATACCTGATGCCAGATCAATGTGTAGGCACAATCGTGCCAAAATAATTCTGACATTTTTGACAATTTCACTATTTACAAATACATATTTTGTATATGCATATAGTTTCTGCAGCCCTATCGAGCCATTGAAATTTCTTTCTTTATATATAGTACTAGCAAAAAGGCCATTTAGAACTGGGATTTGCAACAAAACCTCTAGCTGCTGTAATGTCTGCCAAAGGAAGACCATTATTACAGTAGACAGTTCACGTATTTTAGTATTGAGGTTGTCCTTATAGTGAAGTGTCATAATAGCAAGGTAAATTTTAGAAAAAGAATCCAGACGTTGTAATGGCTAGTTCAATTTAGTAGTGAGGATTTTTTAATATAATAATGAGATTGTCATCAATAGTGAGGTGGTCTTAATAGTGAGGTGATCTCAATAGTTGGTCCATTAATGAGGCTGTCAAGATTATAGTGAGGTGGTCTTAATATAGTGAGGTGGTCTTAATAGTGAGGTGATATTAATAGTTGGTCCATTAATGAGGCTGTCAGAATTATAGTGAGGTGGTCTTAATATAGTGAGGTGGTCTTAATAGTGAGGTGATCTTAATAGTTGGTCCATTAATGAGGCTGTCAGAATTATAGTGAGGTGGTCTTAATATAGTGAGGTGGTCTTAATAGTGAGGTGATCTTAATAGTTGGTCCATTAATGAGGCTGTCAGAATTATAGTGAGGTGGTCTTAATATAGTGAGGTGGTCTTAATAGTGAGGTGATCTTAATAGTTGGTCCATTAATGAGGCTGTCAGAATTATAGTGAGGTGGTCTTAATATAGTGAGGTGGTCTTAATAGTGAGGTGATCTTAATAGTTGGTCCATTAATGAGGCTGTCAAGATTATAGTGAGGTGGTCTTAATATAGTGAGGTGGTCTTAATAGTGAGGTGATATTAATAGTTGGTCCATTAATGAGGCTGTCAGAATTATAGTGAGGTGGTCTTAATATAGTGAGGTGGTCTTAATAGTGAGGTGATCTTAATAGTTGGTCCATTAATGAGGCTGTCACGATTATGACTCCATGACTATAGTGTGGTGGTCTTAATATAATGAGATTGTCATCAATAGTGAGGTGGTCTTAATAGTGAGGTGATCTTAATAGTTGGTCCATTAATATAGTGAGGTGGTCTTAATAGTGAGGTGATCTTAATAGTTGGTCCATTAATGAGGCTGTCACGATTATGACTCCATGATTATAGTGTGGTGGTCTTAATATAGTGAGGTGGTCTTAATAGTGAGGTAGTCTTAATACGGGGTTCAGCAAATTCACTGATTACCCATCCTATAGGGTGCAGGTTCTAAGCATTCCTTGAAATCCTGTGGCGTGCCCAGCACTGCAAAATACCTGCTCTCACGGAAGTTTTAATGAAATTCTTGCACACTCATAATTTGGTACAACAAAGTTCAGTGCAACACTGGGGTATCATTACTATACATAGGGGTGTTTAGAGACAGATACGGGTATGTTATTCAAATCTACGATACCATAGTAAATATTTTGCAACCAGTCTTGACCCAAATATTACTTAATAGAGTGGTCTTAATTGTGAGGTGAATGCAATAGTAATAATACACAATTCTCTTTCTTAAAATATATGGTTATTTGTGATTCCTAAATAGAATTCTTAATTTAAATCAAAAATCTTCGGAGACAATCACAAATGCTATATTTCCATGTATTTGCAAAAACAACATTCATATAATTTACATTATCATATATTCATAATCCCACGTTTATCTTCTCCAACATCAAATATGACAATTTACCCTTTATTACCCCGTTCTACACCTTGAATACACCAAATTTTTCCTCCGTAATTGAAGATTTCCAGCAATGTCATGAATGTGTCGTCTGCTGAGAGCACGTGCATTTCACGTCCGTTTTATGGCACGTGTACATGTCCCGGATGTTTCCATATGCCCCTCACAACATTCCTCTGTCCAAGCCAAGATACACTGAATTGTTGAGTCAGACTAAAACACCATTTTGTCATATTTGCTAATGCAGCTAATTACAGTTTCTTCCTGGAATTTTAGATTCTGACTGATTTCATTAGAAAACAGTATTTATTTCAAGGCTGTGTAAAAGCCATTTTCGCGAGTTTCATGCATTCTGTTGCCAAAAAAGAGTTTTTGCAGTAAACATACTGATACACATTGGCTTGCTTCATTTTTTTTGCCCAGGAGCGTATTTGTATTGTATTGTGTTGTATTGTGTTGTGTTGTGAGGTGTTGTATTGTATTGTGTTGTATTGTATTGAATTGTGTTGTATTGTGTTGTAATTTGTATTGTATTGTGTTGTATTGTATTGAATTGTGTTGTAGTTTGTGTTGTATTGTGTTGTATTGTATTGTATTGTATTGTATTGTATTGAATTGTGTTGTAGTTTGTGTTGTATTGTGTTGTATTGTATTGTATTGTATTGTATTGAATTGTGTTGTAGTTTGTGTTGTATTGTGTAGTATTGTGTTGTGTTGTATTGTGTTGTGTTGAATTGTGTTGTATTGTATTGTTTATCCCGTTAACTTCAAACCTGCCATAACTTGATGCATTCACAACATGTGAGATAAACTATACACGAAAGTCAGCTAAAAATAACCATTCATAATGAGCACATGATGTAAAAACAACAATCGTTCGACACAAGTGACATGACATCATGTCGCCACGTATTACGTAAAATGAAGCCCTCTGGCGTCTAGCAGATCATGTGACTCCCACGTGATTGCGAGAGAACGAAATTCGGATGAGATAATTAGAAGCAAACAGCTAGGCAGTCGAGCTGGTGACAATGCTGTCAGCTATTTTGGGTTGAAACATGAGATGTTGAACGCAGAAAAATTAAATTCACCCAAAAATATTGACACATGGAAATTAGAGTATAACTTTCGCCATAGCAACACTCCACAAATACTAACACTTTCAAATCACAATATCTGTAGCTATGCAACTTGGAAATAAAATATAAACAGAACTATAGAATTACGAAAGAAAGTTAATCCAACAAAATTGTATAGAAAATACATTAAAATTCTATAGCTATATATTTAGAACAATTCCTTAATCCACAGTATCTAGTAGTTGGTACTTCGAAAAGAAACTAGAATTTATTAATCTCCTCTCCTTTGGTAATCAATCTCTCCTCTCTCCCTCCTCTCCTCTCTCAGGTGGCTCAATGGTAAAGGTCAATGCCTATGAACTGTGTTCAAAATTCAGAAATCCTGCATTCTGTCACTGGGCAGATCCATTATAGCTCTACGCTCCACTCCACCCTATGGTGCAAATGGACAGAAACCAGGGGGGGGGGGAGATGTGGGGGATATATACCCCCCCCCCCCACTTTCTGAGAAGGGGGGGATGATCAATGCAATCATCCCGCCCCCCTAAAATTCACAAATGAAAAATAACCTTTTTCACACACTTTTGTTATGGAACATTTGTGCTTTGTTAGACAGCTTTACACTTGATATCACATATAAGTACAGGTTAATAAGTTTGGCACAAGTGATCCACCATTAATTTACCTCTTGGCCAGTGTCCACGCATTAACTGCTACTACTTGTACGAGCAAGGGAAAGTCACAGTGGGACAAAGTAGGCCTACATCCCTGAAACCGTCAAGAGAAATCGACGCCCCTGACAGAAACGTACTTAGACGCTGCTCACGAGGTTAATAAGCCATTTAAAACTACAGGGTGTTGGTAAAAACACGGTTTGTACTAAACATATTTGTATTAAATTTGGTAAAAAATTATATAACGTAAACAATCATAAAATTTCATCCTGAACTGTTGATTTCTGCTGTTATAACCTGTATCACATCTTTTGATTTAGTTGAGAAAGGCTCAAGCTGAACAAGATCAGTTGATGGGTTCAGTGCAAAATAATACCTTGGGATGATCTCTAGTTCATCCAAGATAATACAGTGTATCTGTGAATCAGTTTGGGTTTCAAAAGTGTGCCAGGGTTTTCAAAAGTTTTATTTTAAAATCACCACTTTTGACAGTATTTATCTTAATAATCACACCTTTAATGGCTTTGGTTCAAATATTTTGGCTTTTCCTTGACATGTTGTCCGCATTGACATTTACATGACTCAATTAGCAACTGGGCATGCAATGTTGCATGTCACCTGACCAAGCCCACTCCATAATGCACTCGCAAGGAACTACGACACTTCTGAAATCCGAATTCCTCGAAGCTACAGGTATCCAATTATTGTTGATTGTGCAAATGCAGGTAAAACTTGAAATGGAATGAGTATGAAATAACCACATTAGGCTATTCAAATTCAAAAGAAGTATATACATGTTCAAAAGGATATCCTAATAGCACGCTATATATATATATATATATATATATATATATAATATCGGCTAGACATCAGCACGTCGTCGACCAATCACAGCAAATGTTCAAAATATGACCTGCAATGTTATCTTGGATCTATCTCGACTGAATCCTGATACCTAAAAAAATTTATTTGGTATTTTATCGGAACCCTACAAATAAAACAACTTGGTATTTAGACCATAAGTTTCAAAACCGATAGAAATTAAATAGATGGATAGTTGGATGGAGTGATGGAGTGATGGAGAGATAGATAAATAGATAGACAGATAGACAGATAGACACATAGACAGACAGATAGTTAGATAGTGGATGGACTGATCGAAAGATGTATGGATGATAACTGACTCATATTAGCGTTTTAATGTCTCAACATTAATTACATCAGATTAATCAAGTCTGTAATGTAAACTTTTTAATTGAGGAACTTTTGAAAATTGTGTAATTAAGAAAAGATTTATTCTGTACGTACAAACAAATAAAAATTGGTCTGAAAAATAAATTATGAAACTTGATACAAGAAAACCAATAAAATTGAATACTAAAGACAATATTTCCCATGATTTCTCCTTCATTCTATTTGAACAGATTCCTGAAAATCCATGAAATCACCAAAACATTTAATTTGATTCGCAGAATAAATTCGTAATGAGGTCTTTTACATTTCAGGGCACGTCTGGAGGCTAAATTTATTTTGGCACAGAATTGTTAATGTTTCCGAATGCAAATCTGGTTGAGTACAAATTCATTTCATTAGGCCTGTAGGGCCTGATATGTGCCCCGAATGTGCAAAACTAACTGGCCTAAATGATGACCCTTGTGTGACGCAGGTACTTAGAGTGCAAATTCTAACACAATTCACACATGCTGTTAAACTGCATAAGTTATTTATTTCAGCTCTTCGAAAGTTTTTGATAAGTATTCCAGCAGGTTGATTCTGCACACAAGCTCTCTGTGCCAGAGAATTTGCCGTTGGATTTATTTGTGGATTTATTTGTCCCAGCATTTTTGGTCAGATGTTTGTGGTTCCAGCTTTAGTATTCATGTCACAATACCCATCCCAAACAATCTCGACTCCTGTATTCAGGGTTCTAAAGCCTAGGTCTCACAAAGCCGGTTTTGCCGTAGTGAAGCCGTAGTATGATGTAACGGTTATGCAACAGCTTTTTTCGAAAAATATCATGAGACAAGAAGGCAGTATTGATTTATATCATTATTTTAATGTGCAAATTAGACAGACAGTGCACCTTTTATTGATTGATTACCTTCTTATATACAACCCCTACGCTGATGCTGACGCTGGTAGCAGTCGGCGAGTTACTCCTACAACTCGGCGGATTACTCCTGGAAGCCGTCGAGTTACTCCTACTACCCGTCGGCTTACTTCTAATGACCCATAGAACCCTCCGAGTGACCCGTAGAACCCGCCGAGTCACCCGTAAAACCCGCCGAGTCACCCGTAGAACCCTTTTTGCCGCCAGAATGCGTCGCCAACCCGGCGAAAAAAGCTGTTGCATAACCGTTACGTCATACTACGGCTTCACTATGGCAAAACCGGCTATGTGAGAGGGGGGCTTTAGTATAGTGGCCCTTAAGTCAAGGTTCTTGTGTTTATTTCATGCCAAATTAAGCCACAGTATTGTGCTATTAATAGTGAATTTTCACGGAAGCTTCTTGATATTTCCACCAGGTGGCTATGACAGAATACTGCAATTATATTGGCTGAAAAATGTTGCCGCCCTCAGCTGTGATTGGCTGCAGCAAAGTGCATCCTAGCAGCAGTATTTCTAGTGCATTTTAATGTATATTTGACATCTTATCATTCAATTAATTTTTGTTATTTCCCCGAGAAAATTACATTTATTGGATAAATTAGTTATCATCTTCAATGTCTGAAAAGCAAAATGAGTTATAAGAGGAGAAGAAAGACTTATGTCTTGCTGAATTTAGGGCTGCTCAGTGAAAAGACTCTATTCAACAGCTAAATGTCAAATTTAAGTCACTATAAACAATGACCAAAACAAGAGACATTCCCTTTTACTTAACTGCGAACATCCCTGCTCTTAATTTGAACAATCTCCGTTAATTTTCCCCCCAAGGTTTATCCGAGGTTCTTCCAATAGAGGAGTTGAATCTCACACTTTAAATGCCTTCATTCGTCAAACAAATCCCCTAATTTTGCAGTTTCCCAAGGTTACATAAAGATTTTTGGACTATTCCTGCAATTCTTCCAAGGCTGTGTGCATGGATAAACATCCAAGGTTGGAATTACTTGAGTTTGCTTTTATTATGACAAGACAGATGTTCCATATTTCATAAGCTGTAGAAAAACATGAATTCAAAGAGGCCTTAACATAGTGGAATCCTGCATGGCAATACCTGTGTACAACGGAGCTATTGCTTAAATACATCTATCTATCATTCTACCTGTCAATCAATCTATCTATCATCTATCTATCTTTCTATCCATCTAGCCATCTATCTATCAATCTATCATGATATCCATCTATCTATCTATCATCTATCTATCGTTCTATCCATCTATCCATCTATCTATCAATCTATCATGATATCCATCTATCTATCTATCATCTATCTATCGTTCTATCCATCTATCCATCTATCTATCTATCTATCTATCTATCTATCAATCTATCATTCTATCCATCTATCCATCTATCTATCTATCTATCTATCTATCTATCTATCATCTATTATCTATCTATCTATCTATCTATCTAGCTATCTATCTATCTATCTATCTATCTATCATTATATCAATCTATCTATCTATCTATCATCTATCTATCTATCTATCATCCATCTATCTATCTATCTATCAATCTATCATTCTATCAATCTATCTATCTATCTATCTATCATCTGTCTATCTATCAATCTATCTATCATCTATCTATCAATCAATCTATCTATCATCTATCAATATATCCATCTATCTATCTATCTATCTATCTATGGTAGGTATAGGTATAGATATCAGCCGATACTAGTGCGCACTTTACAAGACAATTTGTAACTTTTTTTCTTTCTTATGTTACATTAAAGCATATGAAAAGAACACATACTATAAGTTGAATTAGTTATACAGTAATAGAGTAATACAATGAGATAAAACAGTAATACAATAAGATAATACAGTGATACAATAAACAGTTTCAGTTGGCAAACTCTGTCACTTTCTCTTTATTTTCCATTTCTTTGTATTTCTTCCCTTTTTTCTTTCTTTTCGCCTTAAGCAAGATACAAATCAGAGAGGAGCACAAAGGGCTGGGGAATTGTAATAATACCCTCTTAGGTTTGTTTCTTGTTGCTTCCTTGTATGGTGAATGGCTCTTAAGACTCTGGTGTTAGATTTGTGTACTGCTTAAGGCTGTTGCTTAAGGAAAATTGTTTGTACACCCCTCGCCAAAAAGTTTGTAGTATCCTATCAGATTTTACACGACAGATAAGGGGCGGATCCAGAAAGTTTTTCACGGGGAGGGGGGTTGACAAATTAAAACGTATTGCAAAGACTTGCTTTTTTTTAAATTTTTTTTTATTAAAATCTACTAGGTCAAAGGGGGGGGGGTTAAACAACCCCCTAAATCCGCTCCTGAAGAACTAGGAGTATTGTTTTGATTTAGGGTCTGCTCATTCCACAGATCAAATGCATGTTTAAAATTGGTTGTTGTATTGTATTGTATTGTATTGTATTGCACTATATCGTATCGTATATTACATACTATTGTATTATATTCAACAATTCAAATTACATTTTACAGAATTTTTGTTTTTTATTTTATTGTAATAAACTGAATTTCATTTTGTTATTGCATTTATTGTCTTTTCTTACGTTGTCTTTTACCAATGCCACTGTTCTCAAGCTTACTCAGCTTATATGACCAGCTGCCACAGGCAGATGTAATGATGAGATGATCAGCTTGCGGTCCACACCGCGTCACACATTCACCTCATTGGTGGGGTCTTTTACTTGCCTCGGTATAAACACAGAGTACAATGCGCTGTTATCTGAACATCAAGTGCAAGCGTCTTCCTAAAGCAAGCCTCACTCCTCCGCACGGCCATGGCGTGTGCCTTGCTAGAAATGGGCTTGATGATCTGGTTTGTGCATATCCAGTTTGATTGGTCGCCACGATCTGTGGAGCGCCAAATCAGCGCCGTTGTTTACGAAATGTATCTATATTTAGCGCACCAATGTGGCCTGCAGTTACGGTTGAGGCTTTTGAACTCTGGTGCATCGCTTGCATTGGCTGACCTACTTTCTCACAAGCGTATTGACCGTTAGAGGGCTAGAGAGGAAAAGTCACCACATCGCAGTGAGATACGGCAAATCCACTCAGTAAGTGGACTTGCCCTGGGAAGGTGAGTGCAAAAGACTCCCGCTTGAAATTTAGCTCATAGAGATTCCATGATTCCAGAATTAAACCCAGGACCTTCAATGTAGCTGACCCATAACTAACATATTAACCACTACACCACTCACGTACTAAAAAAAAATATAGTAATAATACATTTACATTTACAACATTTGAAATAAGATCTTATACGGACAAGTTATTTCTGAACACTTTCGCCTAACTTTTGGTTTCCGGCATAGTTGATGTCCTTCAAGCAATCCTGTTGTTCTGACTTGTAAAGCAACAATAGTGGTAAATTGGGCTTTTGTCATTCTAATAAGACATGGGGAGAGGACAGCAGGTAATTGTGCAGATTGGACAATAGAACTCACCAGAACAATAGGATACTTTGGTAACACAGATTAAGAAAACAGTTGTTGTTTACAATAGGTCCATCAGATTAATGGTGTACCTCAAGGATTGACTCGGCATAAGCTGGTTTAGTCAGATGAAAGTATGGATGATAAATGTCTCTTTTCTTGACTGGTACAATACTAATTGAAATAAAAATGTGATATTTGCAGACCTTATCTAAACATGAGTCATTGGCCAGTTACTTAATCGTCTTCTGCTTGACACTTAGTCTTCTATTTTCATTAACAAACTTGATTCATAATACTTTGAAAATCAGATATTACCTCAGTTCTTAAAGTTCCCATGTGTCTAGATTAAGCATAGGCAAATAATTATATAAACCAATACTAATTTCTTTACTCATGATAGTTTTTACCATTGCATGCTCATTTGTGCATAAGAATTTAACTTTAAGTTAAAATAAATAATACAGAGTTTTTCATGCCATCAAAAATTCACTATGTAAACACACCAAGTGATGACACCACAATACTGAACAATGGCTGATGATGTAATTTCCATTGTGTTTCCAATGTTTTGGTCTGGATTTCTTTCAATTTGTCATTTATCTTTTGTAATTAAGGCCTGATAGATTCATTAGCTTACACATATTTAGTGTGCCTTGATCGAATAAGGTGATTTTCAATCATTTGATGAAGTTTTAGAAAATATAAATTTTGACAGACAGTGGAGCTTGAACTATTTTTTGTGTGTCTTATAAGACAAAGACTAATACTTCTTTATTAACAGTGACTTAAAAGTATAAATAACGATAAAATATTTGATCGACAGGAACAAACTTTACCAGCCTCTTATCGGCTGCTCTACCTGTTTTCCCTGTCTCTATGTCTTATTTGTGTCTGTCTATATATTTCCCTCTGCTTCGCTGCCTCTATCACTGTATCTTCATGTTCCTGTTTGTCTATCCCAGTACTTACATGTCTGTTTGTCTGTCTTATTTGTCTGTCTTTGTATAACCATGTCATTGGCTTTAGTCTTTCTCAGCCTGTCTGTCTGTCTCTCCAGGCAGTGAATTAAATAAACGAGTCTGTCTCAGTTTGTCTGTCTTTGTTTCTCCATGTCTGTCCCTGGCTTTCATCTTGAATCTGCCTGTTTCGCTTCATTTCTGTCAGTCTCTACAAATGCATCATTAAGGCATCATTAAGGCATCATTAATCGTGAAGTGACCGGAGTACACCAGGTGGCCAGAATGTCCGGTTTCCGTCCGGTTCCGTACTTGTCCGTCACACAAGAGAGACGAACAACCCAACTGACATTTCACAGATGAACCTCTTCCTGTCAAAGCGCAATTAATGCATGTCATTCCCCTGTTTCCACGCTCTCCTATATTTCTCTCCGAACCCAGGCGGTGCCTGATTTGATGCGCAGGGAAAAAAGGGGGCAACCTCATGGTTAAGGTGTTGCTGTTCTACTCTAGAGGGTCCCGGATTCAAATATACTGACACAAGTATGATTGCGTATAATAGTGTGGTCGCTAATCGCATCATTACGTCTGCTTGTTCTTCATGACTAAAGCAATTCTAGGATTTTCAAATGGAACTTCCAACCACTAAGATATAATGATTCTCCACCAACAATCAAAGAGGCAAAGTACAAAGCAGCCATTATTGTACTCGGGTCAAATCTGGTACTGAACCCCGGATCGAGTGGTCAGAACCCACCACTGAGCTAGCTTCCGCCACTGTTATGTACTGGTCCTGTGTGTACCCAGTGGTCATTTGGTGGTCAGTAACACTGCTTTGTGTACTGGCTGACCAGTTGACCAGTTGTTGGACACATCTAACCTCATTTCGTAGATGTCCCACTGGACCTACCCTGGACGCAATAAGGACCAAAGTTAATGAGAAGGGACAACACTGGGCTCAAGGTGTGCTTGGCAAATGGCCTGGATAGAACTGCTAAATAAACACACATCACAAACAAAGTCTGGTCAAGCTATGCCTTGACACCTTGGCTTTTTCTGGACCAAGTTATACTGACCACTAGGCCTGTGTCGAGCGAGCAAATTCTTGATATGGCTCGTGGGCGGAATACTCGAAACTATAATTGCAGTTGATATCTATCCGGTTTATTAGACAAATTGATATCTATCACATTTAAAAGATGTTTGTAATAATGCAAGGAATCAGCCATTAACTCATTGGCTTTTTGTGGACCAAGTTATACTGACCACTAGGCCTGTGTCGAGCGAGCAAATTCTTGATATGGCTCGTGGGCGGAATACTCGAAACTATAATTGCAGTTGATATCTATCCGGTTTATTAGACAAATTGATATCTATCACATTTAAAAGATGTTTGTAATGCAAGGTATCAGCCATTAACTCTTTTAGAAGCAACTGATACTCAGCCTATTTTACTATGAAAATGTCTGTCATTAAATAAGAAAATGACTGTCATTGTTCGTTACTATAATGGTTGTAGGAGTTTAATAGCATCTTAACTGTCATTACAACAGATTGGTAAGCATAAAATAATAGTGACGGAAGCCCGAACTGTCTTGATTCTTGAGGCCCAAGCATCGATATTGAAATCTATCCTGATAAACAGAATCATAGGTATTGGTTTCTGAATTATCCCATAATTCGGTCCTACACCAGAGGAACTAACCTCATGCAGTTCTATTTTTAACCATAGTTATATTCCACTTAGACTGTTTTCCTATTGTTCTGAGCCGGATATAACAAACGAAAATGTTAATTAATTCCTCCTGAGTGCAAACTGAACTTGTTTTTCATAATAAAGGCAGTAAAACAAAACAATCAAATAAATTAGTAAATATGCCTAAATTGAACCCAAGACCAAATGGTTGGCAGCCCAGCACACCACCACTCAGCTACAGTTAGTTTCATTAAAAACGGCCTGTCAAATTGAATCTAGACAAAGCTAGACAACTTTTGCTATATGATGCTACCTGCCACTATACTGAACTGTCTGGCTATAGCTGGCTACTCAAAGCCGGATCTAAAAGTATACATGCAGCACCATTTGGTGCATACGTTGAGAGTTACGCATAATATTTGTAATTTTTTGTTGAAAAGATGTATGTTTATTGTACATACATACTTATGATGAATTAGATAAATTCTTAAATCTACCAAGGTTTATATTTTTTCCGTGGTGGTAGGTGTAAGCCGACTATAAGCTAGGAGTAGACAGAAGTGGCTGGTTTTAGCCAGTTATAGCTACAGCCATGAATAGGTCGCTACAGCTGTCTAGAGTCAATCATATCTTATGGCGAGTGACAGAGACGCTAGCCATGCTGAATACTGAGACGGTGAGACACATACCAAGACATCATTATACTGAATCTTAGCTAGATGTAAGTTGCATGTGGCATACCAGCTTTGAGTTATACTTACAATCTATGCTGAGACAAGTGAAAGACCCCATATTTCAGAAAATCTGCTACAGCCCATATATTGATGCTTCTGTGATGAAATGTTCTTTTAACTACAATGGTGCTATTTTATGGAATGGCCTTCCTAATTCTTTAAAGGTTTTAGCTGATGTCTGTGATTTTAAACGGAATGTCAAAACTTTTGTACTTACACATTTTTAGCTATTTATCATGTTTATGTATTTATTGTATAATTTGTTTTTAACTATATTTTTATTTTTATGTATCACTTTTTTATAACAGCACCATTTGAAAAACAGTTGTATTGCTGACAATGTGTTGCTGTCAAAATATATTAAAATAAATAAATTAATAAATAAAAACAGACTCGGCGAACTCCTGCAGTGTCCTCTAGCTAAAAAACAATGTATTCTACGTAGCCGAAAGTTGATCCACCACTAATGTCTGATGCACAACAGTCACAAAATCAATGCGAATGTACTCCGAGAGAGAGAGAGACAAACAAAAAACTTGTTAAAATTCTTGGAGGGAAGACTCAGATTCCCTCCGGCAATTCATGTTTTTTTGTTGCACTTCAAGCCCTACGTTGGACGTTCTTTTTTTCTCTCTCGTTTCCAGTCTTGCACTCTCCGAAATTTGTTCGGCTTGCTTCATTAAGCGACCGGAAGGTTCGTTTTGGGAATGGTCCATTGAGCAACTATTCGTTCCTTCCATTCAAACCAAACCAATCCCAGAATCGTTCGTACAAACTCGAAAACTTTGGTGAAGACATTTCATTCAGTTCAGGTCTACTTCGGCATGAAATCCATCGGAAAACTTTCATCGCATGTGTTATTTTCATTCTCCTCAGTTGAGTCCGTAAAACTATGAAACTAAGGAGTATGCCTGCCAATGCACTGGTGCATCTCCATTTCGGAAGTACAGAATTCAAGCCACTTCCAAGTATTCCATACTTCGTAAGTGGTTTCAAATCACCACAGAATCAGACAAAAACCAAATGACATGTGCGGATACATTCATACGTACATTTAGGGCAGATCTCAGATTCAGTTATTTTGCCCACTATTATTGCAAAAACGTTACAAATACAGAGATTTTCATTTAATAAAATAATGAGCAGGGTGCCTCCTCTAAGATAATCATTTCATCGCTGCCGCTAGAGTCATTTGCTGAAAGTGTGACTACAGGATTTAATCACCTTGGACTAAGGGCTGAGGTACGTACTTGAAGGTTGTGGGTTTGAGTCCCCACAACAGAGACTTAAGACGGAATAAAGCGAACATCTACCATGCAATTCTTCTTTCCATTCAACTCACTCAGTGGTGCAAATCAGGAGCTGGCCATCGACAATGATGGCGACTTTAGAGTATACACAGTCCGTCCCAGATAGCATTCCAAATCAGGCCAGCATCGTTTCTACATCGTTTTGACGTTGCCGACATCGCGCAGACGTCAATACGATTTGGAATGCTATCTGGGCTGTGGGTAATTATATGTACTGGGTTGCATGACATAAGCTGAGCAGAAAGTTGAGACAGACCCAAAGCTCACCAGGGTTAGTGAATTTGATGCGAAGAGTAAAATTCTCTCAAGATTTTCTCGGACTTTAGAGTAAGTACAGTTCCATCACAAGTATAGAATGATGCACTTAACCCATTGGCTTCGAGTAAACACTCTTCTTTGGTCCACTACCCTCGGGTAACAATAAAACAACACGATTGTTGGGTTGAAATTGGAACAAGCCCTCTCTGAAATATTAAAGCGCTTAACTCGTGTTATCGAACAAATACGGTATGCATAATGCCTCATTGCCGAAGTTCATGTACCAGAAAGTGATCGAAGCCCATGCATTGCACCTTTGTAATAAACAATAATAAGATCAATCCATCAATGCCGCAGATGTAACATTGGTCATTAGTCGTTGTCAGAATGGCATGCGGAGATTTTGTCCATTTGAAGCAGGTTCTGCTCATTCAGTACATCAAGACTGGGCAAGACACAAAGGCAAGAGTGTGCCTAAGAGATTAACGACTACAAAAGACCCAGTGCCAGAAGCAATCACTAAAGAGCCACCTGACGCTGAAATAAGTAAGGAGCCATATGGGACCCTGTTTGATGCCCTTGTGGGAGTCCTATAACCCTGACTGCAAATGTGGCCATAGAACCACTAATGCTGCCACAGGACTGCCCCAGGACTATGGACCCGTCGTCCTGTACCATACCTTATGGTAAGTTACACGAAGGACCTGCAAGTCCATTGGAATCCACATCAGTCCATAAATGGGTCAATGGGGTCCACTGGGTCACTGGAGGTCCACTTGGTCTAGAACACCCAAAGGGGACCATCTGTAGGTCCACCTTAGGGTCCATCTAAGGGTCATTATTATGGACACTGTTTGCTGTAGCCACAAGTAGCCAGTGGGCATTTGCTAAGCCATTATGAAGTCATACTCAGTTACTGGAGACTAAAAGGTGATGGGAATTGCAATACAGTACGAGAGAGCCAGAGGACTACATTGAAAATGAAAGCAGCTAAAGTTGTAAAGAACACAGCAACTGAAAGGAGCTAGAGAAAGTAAAGAAGACATTTGTAAGAAATGTAATAAATCCATTGAATGGCACTACACTCAAGATTAATCAAGTGTATCTTTAAAGAAATAGCCTTACATGTAGACTGGCTTTTTATGTTATGTTCAAGTTGTATGTATTTGTCTGTTGTACTGATCTTGAGCTTAGGTGTAAATTACCTGTCGCTCGAGCAGATGTAATGATGAGTAACAAGGGTAGGATACTCCATTTCTATTGCTCAAAGGGACCTTAATGCTACGGGTGTTATAGCAATGCACAGGACTAAATTCTTAGTTTTGCTTCTGTCCGGTCCCTCATAAGTCAGTCCCGATCCGAGACTCCAACTCAGATTCTTTATATTCATTGCTCAAAATAAATATAAGATGAAATTAATTACAATATCTTAAAAATAAAATAATAATAATAAAAACAAATTAATATAAAGAGCAATGGATGCCGCTGAAGAGGAGCCCACCATCCGCGGTGTACTTATGCAGCAGTCGGATCCCGTCCCACGACTTATCAAAATAGTAACCATGATTTTCAGCAGCATTCCCTCCCTACACTGACAGAGGTTAATGCTTATGAAAATGATGATTATTGAAAATGGGTATATTGAGTTTTCCCATGTGCTGCTAAACCTATGGATTCAACATGTCAGTAGCATGTACAACATCCCATCCAATCATACACATGAGTAGCAAAAGGCTATTACACATGAATAAAGATTGAGGACAATGACCTTCTGTATGGGGCGAAGAGATGCGGGGTGGGACCAGAAGGGTGTTGGGGCTGCTGCTGCTGCTGCTAATGGTGATGAGAAGATAAGAGCATGGCGTGTTTACAATATTCCATTCACCTGCATCAGCTGATACAGGGTGTTATACAAGGACACCCCATCAGGCCATCACTATTACAGTCTACATCAGCAGCAGCAGAATGATGCATGTTAGGGTGTCACAACTGATTATCAGGGGTAAGATCACCTCACAATTAAGTCCACCAAAACTTGGGCGCATCTATGTTATTGCATTTCAACTCTATCAAGACCACCTCATAATATAGCCAGTAAAATTTAAAAAAGACAATCTATAACAGATCTTAAGCTGAAAAAGAGTCTTACAGTTGCTACATTAAGGCCAATCATTGGGTTTTCTGTGAATGAAAATTTGAATTTACAGTCTGTTTCCCCTTTTAGGGAAGTTCAACTTACTTTTGCAATTATGCCCTCAGGAGATCTGTTCATGCACGACTCTTTCTCAAACTCCCTGGGGAGTATGCAGCCCTTTACAATAAAGAATTATTAACCTGCAGGGGGGTAAGCACTCTACAATCACTATCACTACTAAGCGCCCATTTACAACTGGGTGGAGTGGAGCAAAGAGTTACAGAGGATCTGTTCAGTTCCTTCATGCCATGGTGGGGGCTCGAACCTGCAACCTTTCAATCGTGAGCAACTGAGCATTTTAACCACTGAGCCGCTAATTTTTGTGTCATTGGGGTTCATCTGATGCATTCTCCAATGGTTTATTGACACAACATAGGGTATATGTAATGATGAGATGATAATCACATTAAATAGCACTCAAAGAAACCATGCCAGATGTCGACGTCGATACGACATTGGCGATGTGAAGCCGTGGATTTTCATGGAAGGTTCTCGATATTTCCACCAGGAAATGCAGGGTAGAGTTGTGGCTAAACAGAATACTGCAATTCTATAGGCTGAAAAAGCTCCCGCCCTTGACTCTGATTGGCTGAAGCTAAGAGCATCCTAGCAGCAGTATTTTATTCGTAAATTTTAATGTATTTTTGACATCTTATCATTAAGTTGATTTCTGTAATATCCCGGAGAAAATTATATTTATGGAAACAGTTAGTTATGACATAATATGTCTGAAAAGCAAAATGAGTAATAAGAGGAGAGGAAAGACTTATGTCTTGCTGAATTTAGGGCTGCTCAGTGAAAAGACTATTCATGTATGTGAAATATTCTCTTGGATCAATAGTGACCTGCTCCTCAATTTATATCTTTGTAGCTTTGTAATTAAAGAATTAATTATACACTCCTATGGACCAACTTAAGAAGCACAGAGTAATAATACCCAGAGAAGACAGTGCAATTAAACCAATGTCAGCCTGTTCAGGGTTGGTGATTCACAGCATGACAAGCCCGCAGAGTCCTGGTGTTAGTTATCATGCAGTCGGTGCTTCATTTACACTTCACTAAAATTGAAATATTCTTTATCAGATGTAGTGTAAAGGTACGGAAGCCATTTTAGGACATGAGAAAAAAAAAATTAAATTGTATAAACGTTTTAGTAAATTGTATATACGAAATACTAAATTGTATATACGAAGTACTAAATCGTATATACGAAATACTAAATCGTATATACAAAATACTAAATCGTATATACGTAATACTAAATCGTATATACGAAATACTAAATTGAATAAACGAAATACTAAATCGTATATACGAAATACTAAATCGTATATACGAAATACTAAATCGTATATACGGAATACTAAATTGTATATACGAAATACTAAACTGGCCATATCTTAGTTAATATTTCATCTACAGTTATGTGCAACCTATGTAGAGACTCGACTTGGGCAGGGCTATCTAATAAACAAGACACAGTATGATCTGTGACAACGGCATGTCCGTATACCCAGCTCTTTCTATCAGGCCCCAGTCTTCCCTTCCCTTTTTAGTAGTATTTCCTGTAGTTGGGTTTACTATGTGATGCTGACTTTAATTGCACCATGCTACATTTGAATAATATCTTGATCCATGCTAATTGCATATTGTCAAATTGCATAAGTATTACATATAGCCTGCAATTATAGACACATGGATGATATTAGGAAGGAGGACTTTAAAATAACGTTTCCCATCAATCTAGGAGGGATCCAAGATAGATAGATAGATAGAAAGATAGATAAATTAGATAGATAGATATGGTGGTTCTTGCAACGATCGAGGGTTGATTGATATTGAGAGGGAGGAGGAGTCCACCTATGTTACACTCTTACCCCATGGGTGGGGTCTTTTACTTGCCTTAGCATATGGACACTGACTGGTTATAATTTATCAGGGCCCAATAGATTCCAATATGGCTCAAATAAAAGGGGAGGGAAGGGAAGGAAACGGAAAGCGAAGGAAAGGGACAGGGAAGGAAAAGGAAGACTTGGGCCTGATAGAAAGAGCTGGGTTTAAGGACAAGGGTAATTAGGATGTCATATTGTGAAACAAAGTTATTCCCTTTGAGTGCTGTTGTCATAGGTCATGCTGTACCTAGAATTCTAGCTTAGAGTATTAAATAGCCCTGTCCAAGGCGAGTCTTTAGATAGGTCACACATAATTGTAGACTAAATATTAACAAAGATATGTCCGGTTTAGTAATTTGTTTAATGATATAGTAATTTCTTTTAAACGATTTAGTATTCCGTTTATACAATTTAGTATTTTGTTTATACAATTTAGTACTTCGTTTATACAATTTAGTACTTCGTTTATACAATTTAGTATTTCGTTTATACAATTTAGTATTTCGAATATTCAATTTAGTATATCGTATGTTCAATTTAGTATATCGTATATTCAATTTAGTATTTCGTATATAGAATTTAGTATATCGTATATTCAATTTAGTATATCGTATATTCAATTTAGTATATCGTATATACGATTTAGTACTTCGTATATACGATTTAGTACTTCGTATATACAATTTAGTATTTTGTATATACAATTTAGTATTTCACATATTTAGTATTTTGTATATTCAATTTAGTATATTTATATTCAATTTAGTATTTTGTATATACAATTTAGTATTTCGTATATACAATTTAGTATTTCGTATATTCAATTTAGTATATCGTATATTCAATTTAGTATATCGTATATTCAATTTAGTATTTCGTATATACGATTTAGTATTTCGTATATACGATTTAGTATTTCGTATATTCAATTTAGTATATCGTATATTCAATTTAGTATATCGTATATTCAATTTAGTATATTGTATATTCAATTTAGTATTTCGTATATACGATTTAGTACTTCGTATATACAATTTACTAAATCGTATATACAATTAAATTTTTTTTTTCTCATGTCCTAAAATGGCTTCCGTATAAAGGAAACAAATATTTTAGATATACTTGTATTTCAAGCTCGCAGAAATATGAAGTAACAATTAAAATCACAATGACATCACTTCCGATTGTTGTGATTATGACGTAATATAGCAAAGTACACATATTTTCGCCCAAAACACACCCTAAAATGGCGGCTAATGACTTACGTTTATGAAGAACAGTCCAATCTGTGTATATCCATCAGTGTTAAGAAGACACAATTTCCATCATGTTTTTCACTTAGCAACCACACACATTATTTCACAGACAAAGCAAAGCTGTGCATGATGACCATCTCTCCATCACACCCAATTGTCTAGCAATACAAGGAAAGGGACTCTGCGCCTATTGTTCTATTGACACATCTTTCCTTTTTTGGTTTATGAGATGAGTTTATGATGGGAAAATCTTGACTTATTGCACCATTATGTGAGAGATGACAATCAAATATCAGCAGGAATTGTCTTTTGTAGGAATAGTGGGACTGCCCCCAAGACATACAAGAGAAATCTCTCAGCCAAGTGCCACTAAAGCGTGCCAAGTCATACTTCCCGAGTCATCCACTTTTTTCGATATTTTCTCTTTCGACTGATTTTGTTGTCGCATAAGCAGGACTTTCCAAACGGTAGGACCTCATTACATCGAAAATCTTTTTTCACTATACGTAAGAGCACTTTGATAGCGTTTTGAGTGATATCCCTCATAGTCGGGAGTCAACTAACATTTTTGTTGGTTATATCCTGACGCCAAAGGCAGAGTGATATAACCAAGAAAATGTTAGTTACCTCCCGACTATGAGGGATATATGTTACTTATACTCCACTAAACATATTCACTGATTTGTTTGATTGTTGATTTGTTTAACAGCTGTTATTAAGCAATTAAAGTACAGTTTGCACTCTCGAGGGAGTTTACTAACATTGACGTTGGTTATATCCTTACGCCAATTTGAAAGGCAAAGTGATATAACCCAACAAAAATGTTAGTTAACTCCTGACTATGAGGGATATAACTAACTTATACTCCATTAGGCATATTTACAAATTTATTTGAATGTTTGTTTGTTTTTACTGCCTTTATTACACAAGACAAGTTCAGTTTGCACTTAGAAGGGAGTTAACTAACATTTTCATTGGTTAAAGTCCACTCAGAACAATTGGAAAACAGTCTAAGTGGAGTATAACTGTTTTTACTTGATGTTTTATTCTAAAATTTAAAAATAACATGATATGCTTTTGTTTTACTTACACCGAGTTTACCTCATAAGCAAAGCAGGTAGCCATACTATCGTAATTAATGACACTACACTGGCTAAAAAAAAAGTCTAATTAAGTTCGTAAGTTAGTCATCATAAATTCATAAAGTTCAAGTTAGGCCACTTCTGCCTTAATTTGTCAAATTACGAGGTCACATGGTGTGATGAATTGCTCTTGTTAAGGGTTAAATTAACCTAATTAACTGATTGCTGAGAGAGGTTTGTCCAAAGGTTTACTGGCAAAGGTGCTAACTGCTAAACCCAAAGTTTGTGGGCTCGAGCAGCATGGTAACTATATGAAGTATTACTCCCAAGGCAACTGAGAAAGTCTCAGGCTAGAATAGGTCCACTGGCAAGTTCAGTGAAGTCTAATAAGTGAGACGCTGCAATGATGCTTCCATTATGAGTGAACATGAAATTGCAACCATCACAAGACACTATTTATGTACTGACCACAAACAGTGAGCGCCATAACCTAAGCGCACTGGAGGAAACTGGCATCCATCAAAAATGTCCACAATCGAATGAAAGTCAGGAGAAAGTGACCAGGACTGACCACAGTGACCAGATCTAACTGTGATGGCAGACAGAGTAAGCACAATCTTGACCGAGCTTGGTCCGGTAAGCACAGTCTTGACCGAGCTTGACCGGACCATCGAACAAGCGCCAGAGCAGGAAGTTGGTGTCAGATGCGATATTTGTATCCGGCGTCGACCGGGTTTATTGACATTTGTAGCTGGCCAAATAAGTGTTAATGAGAATTACATGAAGATTCATGCTCCTGTTTACCTCAATTACTGAGTGGCAGGTCCTCTGCGAAGGAGGAAAACCCTTGACAGATTCAACTCGATATGCGGAATGAAGTCCGCACTCGCTAAACGAAGTCCGCTACAGCAAGATATCTCGTTCAAGAGTCACCGATGAACCTTATATGGACACACATGCATCCTAAATAAAATTTGGGCCACCAAATTACCTGACCATCATAAAACTTCACTATCAGTGTACATTTCATGATGATAAACTATTTTATTGGAATATTATCTAAAAATTGTGTTAGTTTGTTAGGGTCCACACATAGACTTGGAAGCTAAACTCCAGATGACGTCATGTAAACCAGGACTCTTATTGGTTATAGCAAATGCTAAGCCACTTAGAATCCTGGATTCATATGACGTCCTCCTCAGTTTTGTTTCCAACTCTATGAAATGGTGAGGCATAATTGTCTCAAGCCTGTTTGTGTTTGTAGTGTCCCTTCCTCAAATCCAACTACTGAGTGGAAAAATATCAGTGGTCAAGTGTTAAGATGCTCGCCTGCCCCTTTGAAAGAACCAGGTTCAATCCCAGCCCCAGGAACTCATGAGTAACATCTCAGCTGGATGTCGTTCGGATCGTTCGGATGAGACGTTAAATTGGCGGTCCCTTGAACTCTGTGTCTATGCTGAGGCATGTAAAATACCCCACCTATGGGGCAAATGTGTAACATGGGTGGACTCCTCTCTCTCTCTCTCACCTCATCAATCAACCCTCGATAGCCTTAAAGGGCTGCACACATTCCATATCAATTTATCGATCTATCTATCTACCTATCTATCTATCTACCTATCTATCTATTGATCTATGGATCTATCTATCTATATATCGATCTAAAAATCTACTAGATATAATTACTAAATAATTTAAGCTAACAACATTTCTGTTAAATGGACAGCTACCTTTAATTCTTAATTTCCTTAATTTTTATTGAATTATTGCCTTACTTAAGTCAACTTTATATCATACACTTAAAACTAATTAAATTTAACTATATCCATCAGTCTATATATCAGGTAATTATGCATCTAAGTTGTGTAATGTGTATGAATCATTAATTTAAAACCCAATTCAGAATTCTTTGTTCACTTCTTCCTCTTACCTGTCAAGATATCAGCTCTAAACACAATTCACATCAATGAGTAGGGGTCATTAGCATTCATTGCCCTTTTTTTTTTTGCCTCATAAAATATTCATTTCATCGTGTTTCTCATTTATTAGCATTGAGCACAATATAATCAGTCTGGCTGGAAATGTCAGTTATGTCAACAAAACTTAAGGCTTTAATAATCCATAAGAAGTCAATGAACGTCATCCATCTTGCTTGACAGCCATTGGATTCAACTTTTAAACAAATTATTGATTGAGCTTCAAAAACACTGAATAGTACTGGGTCATATTGTATTTGAGTTCTAAGTTTTCAGGTGAGGAAATTCACCATACAAAGACACTAGAACATCAATTAGTTGATTTATGATATATGATACACAAATTATGGGTTAGTTTATTGTCTCAATTGATCGCAATTTTTCTCTAAATTACTGCCGTGAAACTTAGCTTATATGACAATACCAGGCAGATGTAATAATGATATGACAAGGCTTGGAGTTAGGACATTTACTCATGATCGGGTCTTTCACCTGCCTCAGCATAAACAGAGTGAACAAGGCATTTCTTATCGACTTGCCTTCTGTAATTACATGAACATACACAGCACATTTGCCTGTTTGTTTGTTTGTTTGTCTGTTTGTTTGTTTACATTTGTCTTGTTTGTTTGTGTGTTTACATTTTAAGAGAACACAGCCAGGTGATATTTGACTATTATTTACGGTTTGTTTGTTTGTTTGTTTACATTTTAAGAGGACAATGCCAGGTGATATTTGACTATTATTTAGTTTGTTTGTTTGTAAACATTTGTCTGTATGTTTGTTTGTTTACATTTTAAGAGGCCACATCCAGGTAATATTTGACTATTGTTTACAGTTTTATTTGGAAAGTCCACCGACAAAACAAGCAAAATCTCATTAGTTTTACCAAAAAATTTTTGACAACTGGTGGTTTCTCTTATCCTAAAATAACTACTACACGTCATCTACATGCCATATTTGATAACATGGAATTTCCAAAGCATTTAATAGACAGCTGAGCAAGAACGACACTGTGACAGTCACAGTCAAAACACCCATTCAAAGCTTTGTAAGATGTTAGAGCTATTTCAAAACAGAAACTTAATTTATTGTGATGATTTTTTGCTTGACAATAACTCTCAAGTTCTGTGACAGACTAGCTGCTACTCAACCTGGTTTGATGGAGAATGTAAAATGTAATCACTGAAGATAGAACAACAGAAAAGGGCTAGTTCCCATTACAACCGAGGCTTGTAAAAAGTCAGGACTGAAATGGTGACATGGAAAAGCTGGACACAAAATTAATCCAATGTCTGTACAGTAGCTGATAGAGTCCATCCTAAAGTGCATTAGAATCCAGAGGATGTCACGTGAATCCAAGACTCCAATGCATTGGCTGGGGGGTGACTGTCTTCGCCAATGGTAGTCCTGTATTTACATTCAGTCAAAAATCTGTTTGTTTTAAAGCTCCAATGTTTGTCAAAAATACTATTTTCTAAAACTTCATCAAATTATTGAAAATCACCTTATTTGATCAAGGTACACTAAAGCCACTGTCACACGGGCCGGTTGTGCCGTAGTGAATCCGTAGTATTACGTAATAGTTATGTAACAGCTCTTTCCGCCGGTTTGGCGACCGGTTCTGGCAGCAAAAAGGGGCGGGGCAGCACCCGCCGGGTTACCCGCCGGGTGCTACGGGTAACCCGCCGGGATATACGCCGGCTGCCACGGGTTACCTGCCGGCTTCCACGGGTGCCTCGGCGGGTTCTACGGGTGCCTCGGCGGGTTCTACGGGTAACTCGGCGGGTTCTACGGGTTACTCGGCGGGTTCTACGGGTTACTCGGCGGGTTCTACGGGTTACTCGCCGAGTTGTAGGAGTAAGCCGGCGAGTAGTAGTAGTAACTCGCAGCTTCCAGGAGTATACTTTAAAAGGCTGCTGCTTCCCTAATATTAGTCCGATTTTCGTTAAATAAGAACTAAAATTGTAGTATAGTTTATACTGATTCCATACCTGTTTTCGGATCGAAAATATACCAAATATTAAGCGAGTTATTTGTCTGAGAAGGTAGCAAGGTTGGCGGAGGCAAACAGTGGTGCTCTCGCAGACGTCCGCGCCGGGACTGTATCAATGCTGAGCGCTTCTTTAAAAGGCTGCTGCTCCCCTAATATTAGTCCGATTTACGTCAAATAAGACTGGATTGTAGTATAATTCATATTGACTCCATAGGTGTTTTCGGATTGAAAATAGACCAAATATTAAGCGAGATATTCGTCTGAGAAGGCGGTTGTCTGGTGGAGGCTGCTGCTCCATTAATATTAATCCGATTTGCGTCAAATAAATATTGAATTATAGAAGAGTTCATACTTATTCCACACATAATTTCAGATTGAAAATAGACCAAATATTAAGTGTGATATTCGTCTGAGAAGGCAGCAAGGTGCTCTGTGTATGTTCATGACTTGAAATGGTGTGGTCAATATTTTTTACCATTATATATACATTGTTTGGATGAGCTTTATTGCAATTAATTTCTACTCATTCTGCCAACTGGCCAATGGGAAGGACTTTTCCTTTGGTTTTGTAAAGTCAATTAACCTATATATGTAATAGCAATCTGCCTTGACCGTTATGTCAATTGCTATTAGCATTTTGAATAATACATAGAATGGGGTAAGTCATGCTTTTTCATCACTGATCACAAGCATGAATTGAAATCATTGATCACAAGCATGAATTGAAATTCTGAATTGACCGTTATTTCAATTGCTATTAACATTTTGAATAATACAAAGAATGGGGTAAGTCATGCTTTTTCATCATTGATCACAAGCATTAATTGAAGTTCTGAATTTCAACTGATTCCTGTTTAATATGCATATTAAAGAGGGAGATTGTTTTGATCATGGATGGAACATGCAATATCAATATTAATTTCAGTTGGATTATTTTCAGAAACAACAACGAAATATTGATAATTTATATAAACTAGAGTATATCTATCTATAGATAGTTGCTATAGCTCCATAGACATCTTTATCAAGTCAGAATTTTATTGGCAACAAGCAAACAAATAGTAACATATTATTAGGTGAAGATCTTATAACTATCTGTCTATCTACATATCTATATTCTATGAGGTATTACTAACTTTATTAACAAGAATATTCTTGTTTGTGCCTAGTATACTCCATTAATTTTCCCCACCTTAACTATTATATAAATTCTACACATTTCCCTGAATAATTCAGTCTTTATTTGACGAAAATCGAATATGTAGATAGACAGATAGTTTAGAGAGACAGATAGATTTATATGCTTATTATATAATATAGAATATCTAGCTTAATATTTGGTCCATTTAAGTACATAAAAGATAGCAAATAAAATCACAGATCAAATCACAAATAATAATTACAATATCAATATTACATTTAAATTTTACAAAAATATACACAAAAAGATAAGAATGTTCACATGTATAAAAAAAATACCAATATACAAATATAATCATTGCCTGGTAATTACAATACAATACATTGTTTTTTAATTAATGAAAGCAATTATATCTTTTTGTAATTGTGAATGACAATCAAGACAATGTCATATTACTGTGTCATCTTTGAACAAACTATGAAATGACAGGTCAAAGAACCCCAATTTAGGCAATTAGGCAATTGACACATGTATTGAGCATTTGCTGTATTCTCTACACCCATTCTTTATATCATTCAAAATGCTAATAGCAATTGACATAACGGTCATGGCAGTTGGCAGAATGAGGAGAAATGAATTGCAATAAAGCTCATCCAAACAATGTATATATATCAAGGTCAAAAATATTGACCACACCATTCAAGTCATGACCATACACAGAGCACCTGGCCGCCGCCAGATTACTGCATTCTCAGATGAATATCTCGCTTAATATTTGGTCTATATTCAATCCGAAAACATGATGGAATCAGTATGAACTATGCTACAATACAGTTTTAATTTGACGAAAATCGGACTAATATTAGGGGAGCAGCAGCCTTTTAAAGAAGGGCTCAGCCCTTACTGCATTGATACAGTCAGGGCGCGCACGTCTGCGAGAGCACCACTGTTTGCCTCCGCCAACCTAGCTACGTTCTCAGACGAATATCTCGCTTAATATTTGGTCTATTTTCAATCAGTATGAGCTATACTGCCATTCAGTCTTTATTTGAGGAAAATCGGACTAATATTAGAGGAGCAGCAGCCTTTTTAAAGTATATACCTCCCTGCCTACGCTGACGCTGGTAGCAAAAAGCCGGCGGGTTACACGTGAAAGCCGGCGGGTTACCCGTAGAACCCCTCAACAAGCCGCCGGGGTGAAATTAGAGACGAATAATTCGCCGGGTTCTACGGGCCAGCCGCCGGGTTCTACGGGCCACCCGCCGGGTTCTACGGGCCACCCGCCGGCTTTCACGGGTTTTTTTTTTTTTTTTTTTACACCCGTGAGCTTTCTACGGTTGTGCCATGCAAGCATGGCACAACCGGCTACCGGGGCCGGGTTTCGCGGCTTGGCCAAGGGTCCCACGGGTGCTTGACGGGTATCCACGGGTATCCACGGGTGGCCGTATTGGGGCCGCCGGCTTCGAGCCGGGTAGCGATTTCCGCAACTATTACGTAATACTACGGCTTCACTACGGCACAACCGGCCCGTGTGACAGTAGCTTAAATGTGTGTATATTATATGAATCTATCAGGCATTCATTACAAAAATAAATGATATATTATAAGAAATCGAGACCAAAACATTGGAAATACAACGGAAATGGCATCATCACCCATTGTAGAGTATTGTGAGTGTTGTGACGTCATCGCTTGGTTTGTTTACATATTGGATTTTTGATGGCATTAAAAATTTAATACTGGGTGAAGTTTATTTTATAAAAAGACAGTGAACCGGCAAAGCTCTGGGTAGTAGGTAATCAATATTAAGAAGACAATGAAGTGAATTGCAATAGATTTTGGTCACTGTCATATTGAGTGACAATCCAGCTTTAAGTATCTAACCAGGAAGGCTTTATATAATCAACTTTTTCAGCATCTTCTCTTCTCTTTATTGTCTATTATTGTGATTGGACGAGATACCAGAGGCAGACGTAATGATGAGATGATGAGGCTTAGAGTCCTCACCATGTTACACATTTACCCCATGGGTGGGGTCTTTTACTTGCCTCAGCCACAGGCATAAATTCCTGATCTCACCACTTCAGTTAGATGTGGTGTCCTGTATTATATATAACCCAAAGGGTATCCATCGGCCATGCGGCCCCCCAACTAATGCCCACACTTTGTCGATGTTTTCTGCGATAAATACAGCATAACATAGATTGTTAAGGCACAGAATTGTCTTAGATGTAGTTTACAACTGTTGTTCACATATGCTGCTGCTAGAGGGAATTCCTGACTAAACTTGCACATTTTGTTGAATGTGGCTGCCTTCGGCTCTGATGTCATCAGTAGTAGCGCTCTGGGCTTCCAACCGCTGGGTCCCGGGTTCAATTCCCGGTCGAGCCTAAGTTGGATGGCTGTTTCATCCTTTGTCTCATTGCCATGGTCTCTGCCTGTCCTAATTAGCCCAACTGGTGCAGAAATACAGGACGTAAAGCCCTAATCACACACACACACACTGACGTCATCAGTAAAAGGGCTGAATGGAATACTGCTCTGTAATTGGCCAAAACTGCGGAGCTGTGTGACGTCAGAGCCACTTCGGGCCAGAGGCCTTTCTTTGGGTTATGAACGATGTTTATCTTGTGGTACGGAAATTTAGGCCTGTGCCTCAGCATAGACACAGAGTACAAGGCATCTCCAATTCAAGGTCTCATGTGATCGACATCCTGCTGGGAAGAAGCTCATGAAGAGTGCCCGGGCTGCACATCGACCCCGAACCTTCAGCAAAGCTGGCCAGTGTGGAATTGGCGAATGCCTTAACCATAAGCCCACTTGCAGTGTTTTATCTATCTGTGGAAAACAGACTGTTGCTACAAAGTACATCGAAAGTGTTTTGACCACGATTTTAGCGATTTCACACTGTCTAGAATGCCAAGACTGCCCCCAGAGTCTATGTATTACAAAAGGCAAGAAGAATACGTCCAGTGCCTGGAGGCCTATTCATCTACCTTGATAGGACTTGAATCGAGAATGAGAAGAGACATTTCAAATCTTCATATATGTCTCTCAATTTAGCACTAATCACATGCTATATGTGCACCAGAAGAACTTGAATGAATCTCGAGAGAGGTGATATATCTCCAAAATCTTAAAATATAACATAAAACAACACAATTAAATCTTAAGGTTCCAATCAGTCAAAAACCATGAGAGAATGGCCCTCTAGTAAAACAATGTGATCTTCTTAAGTGAGCCTCAAATTGTCACCGACAAAGAATTTCCAAGGGTTTCGAAATCTTAAATCATGTAGATCAGTCACTTTTCGCAAAGTCATTCAAACAACGAACCGTTTCCGACTCAACAGTTCTTTATTTTTTGATCATCTGAAAAACCGACACCAGATTGCTAAAGCAGAAATTTAGTCCACTGAGATGAACATATCGCAGTGGTTTTTCAAGATTTAAAGCTTTCTTTATGCAATATCCACGTATAGTAATATTCCTATGGGAGTATTGCTTTATAAGGACTTCTAAGTGTTAAAATATCAAACACAAATCTGAAATATTTTAATTATTGATGCATAAAACTTTGTTCAATAATTCTTTTTTCACCAACCGGAAATTGCATATTCAAATAAGAACACCACTAATTGTTGACAGATATTTAAATTTCCTGCATTCTGATTGGCTATTTTTACCTCATTAGCCTTCTCAAACATTTAAAACAAACGGTAGAAAATCTTTACACCTTGTTTCACGTAGTAAAATAACAATTTATGGTCAATTAATACAAGACAAAGTACCTCAGTTTCCTCATAATGCTCATATTCTGAAACTATATGTAAAACATCATTTTCACTGAAGGTTTGCTAATTAGCTGGATTTTAGAGCTTTTCTATTTTTTGTTTGCTTCTTCGTTGTTTGCTTTAATAATACTGTTTGGTATAAACCTGGAATATCACCATCTCAAAGTTGTACAGTTAGTTTCATTAAAAGCGGCCTGTCAAATTGAACCTCAAATTGAACCTGACAAAGGTAGACAACTTCTGCTATACGATGCTACCTGCCACTAATGGAACTGTCTTGCTATAGCTGGCTACTAAAAGCCGGATCTAAAAGAACATTTTTATGATATATTAGATAAATTTTAAAATTTACCAAGGTTTATATTTTTTCAATGGTGGTAGGTGTAAGTCGACTATAAGCTAGAAGTAGACAGAAGCAGCTGGCTTCAGACATATAAACTTACAGGTGGCTACAGCTGTCTAGAGTCTTCTTTATTTTATGAAACTAACTGTAGTTGCAGAAACGATAATGACAAATCACTCACCCCAATGTCACCTGTTTTTTTTTTAAAGAAGTCACTCACCTGAAAAACAAGAAAAAAGTATTTGAGCAAAAAATAGATTGACAAATATAATTTACAACTTTCAGACATAATCTCATATTTGCCATTGTGTATATATTTCAGAGTTGGCAAATTTAACCTACCAACCAGGTTTAACCCATATTAATCCCGGGTTGGGCTACATTGACATTTTGCCCAAAGTGGGTTAACCTGGGTTAAAACCCATAACTTTACTTATAAATAGTAGTAAAAAAAGGTGCAAACATTAACAGATGTTAAAGCAGGTAAGATAAACCAATATTTAACACTATTGTTTCTTCAACATTAAACTTTGCATGGATGATATTAGGACATAACCAAGATCAATGGTTGTTACCCCCAATTTGCAATTAGGAAAACACTAAATTACTTGATGGCTTCTCATAATTTTTTTATCTCTAAAATAAAATCTTTTGGAATTCAGCAGACAAGGACATGTAACATAAGTGTTTTTCAACCTAAAACAGCATGATCCTATGTGCCATAACTTTCTGTATTTGGAAGTCAAGTTTTGTCAATCTGTCTGAGCGTCCGTAGATCACTATAAGTCTCTGTGCCATCGTTCAGGAATAGCGATATTCAAATTAATATTCACGATGTCCCTAAAGTGTGAAAAGCTCAGTGATATCCATTAAAGTACAGTTTAAGAAAAACAAATCTTCTTTTTCTCCATATATTTACTGTTTTATATATATATATACATGTATTTCTACTAATTTTCAATCCTATGCGGTGAGCTAGTGGGAGAGTTTTTGCCAGGTTTAACACTACTGTTTCTTCTTTTATTGTTTTTGCCAGGTTTAACCCACTTTTGCCCGGGTTAAAAACCCATTTTGCCCGGGTTATAAACAGGTTTTTACCCGCTGGGCTGGGAAAAATTGATTTAACCCGGGTTAAAGTCCAACCCTGGTATCTATTGATACAAAGCCATTGGCACAAAATCATTAGGCTGCCTGAAGAAAACAAACCAATATATTTTTCCACTATAAATAGTCTATTTTCTATCCCCATGTCCCTTATGACCTTATTCTGTCTATGTTGGCAACTGTCCTTCGTGTTATTGACCACACAGTAATTAGTTGCCTGGTGCCAGAGGACAGATTTTTGTTCTTTCTTTGAGAAATATTTCTTGCTTTTTGTCAGTGGAGTTTTTCTGTCTTTTGCCAAAGTACATAGAAGCCAAGCTGCCTGAGGCTAATGGTTATCAAAAAAAGGTGAGACAAACAGTTGAAAATTGTATTCATAATGCACGAGACCTTGTAAGAACCATTGTTATGAATAAAATAAAAATAAATATTACTGATCTGAAAAATATGAAGTAAGAATCATATGAAAGTCATAGTTTCGTCACTGTTTAGCCGCTTTATTGTTAATCTTAGCTGGATGTCAAGAGGCATAAACTAAGTTTCTCGTGCTCAGTGCCTATGCAGAAGCCAGCAATAGACCCCACCCATGGGGTTAATGCGTAAAATGGTGTCACTGTAGAGTCCAAACCTATCTTGTTGTGAATTAACAGTTTTGCCTTATACTTTGTGTCTATGCAGAAGCAAGTAATAGACCCCACCCATGGGGTTAATGCGTAAAATGGTGTCACTGTAGAGTCCAAACCTATCTTGTTGTGATTTTACAGTTTTGCCTTATACTTTGTGCCTATGCAGAAGCCAGCAATAGACCCCACCCATGGGGTTAATGCGTAAAATGGTGTCACTGTAGAGTCCAAACCTATCTTGTTGTGATTTTACAGTTTTGCCTTATACTTTGTTCCTATGCAGAAGCCAGCAATAGACCCCACCCATGGGGTTAATGCGTAAAATGGTGTCACTGTAGAGTCCAAACCTATCTTGTTGTGATTTTACAGTTTTGCCTTATACTTTGTGTCTATGCAGAAGCAAGTAATAGACCCCACCCATGGGGTTAATGCGTAAAATGGTGTCACTGTTGAGTCCAAACCTATCTTGTTTTGCTCCACTCCACCCAGGTGTAAATGGGTACTTGGCTATAGGCAGAGATGGCAATTGTAAGCGCTTAGCCCCTGCAGGTAATATTATGTGTAAAGGGTTGTATACTCCCCAGGGAGTTGAGGAAGGCTCGAGCTTGAACAGGCCTGCCAAGGGTGTAATTGTAAAGTCAGTTGAGACTGCTTGAACAGTGATAACAGACTATAAACCACATTTACATTTACATTAAATTTTACCTGTTTTGATTGTACAGTTTTGCATCATACTATTTCTATGCAGAAGCAAGTAATAGACCCCACTAATGGGGTAAATGTGTAAAATGGCGTCACTGTAGAGTCCAAACCTATCTTGTTTTTATTGTACAGTTTTGCCTCATACTTGGTGTCTATGCAGAAGCAAGTAATAGACCCCAACCATGGGGTAAATGAGTAAAATGGCGTAACTTTAGCGTCCAAACCTATCTTGTTTTAATTGTATTGTGTCATCTCATCACTACATCTACCTGCAGCTAGTTCAATCAGCTTAGATTATTATCACTGATTCGATGCAACACATCTCAGATAAACAGTCATAATCACATAATTTCCATAAACTTCCTATAGTTATAAAATTGATAATCATATCTTCATTAATTAAGTTATTAATTTCTAGTGATCGAGAGAGATTTAATATCTTATAATAAAGAGTAAGTAGCAATGTTTTGCAAAAGAGTAAGTAGCAATTACGAAATACAAAAATTCTGATGACATTTTTAAAATTATTACTCATCTCGGTTACCTGGTAACCAGGCACTTAATAACTTAGAGGAAAACCACTCAAAACATAAAAAAAAAGGCCATTCATTACAGCATAATGCACCTGGGAATTTATAATGAAACCAGGTACTTCTGTGTGGTTAAGTCCAGTAAAATAAATCTGCAAGTTCTAATTTTCTTGCTATAATATCAACAGACTAAATTTGCAGTATCTCCCACTGGGTGTCTATGCTGGGGCTAGTTAAAGACCCACCCATGAAGTAAATGCGTAACATGGTGTGAAATCCCAATCTTATACAGAGGTGTAAATAGTCTTCCAATTAATAGGGCTACTTTGACATAAAAAAACTGGGGGAAAATATTAATTCATATACTATTATCATAGTTTGTGACGTTTATGATTTAAAACAGCTGAACAGTTTAAAATATATCGGTACATGGCCAAATGTGCCACGTGCATTTTCCATGCGTTTGGATAAACGCATTGGAAAACGCATGGTTTTGGCCTCATTATAATCAGGCACAAACCATGCGTTTATCCAAATGCATGGAAAACGCACGTGGCACATTTGGCCATGTACATAAATATAATAAATGAATAGATAATGCAATACTGATGTCACATTCATTCTATACTTTCTGAATATTGGTGTCATCTCAAATATAGAATACATCTTGTCCTTATACCCAGATAGCATTCCAAATCGGCCCAGCATCGTTTCCATATAGGCCACTGTCGTTACAACATCGTACTAACATCGCCGACATCATGCCAACCTTGAAACGATTTGGAATGCTATCTGGGTAATGAGGTCAAGCCTAACAGTGAAATCCAGAGGTAGATGGATAGATAGATAGATATATAGATAGATAGACGGATAGATAGATATGGAAAGTGCTGCCCTCTAAGGCAAGTTCTTGCTGCTATCAAGGGTTGATTGATGAGGCGAGAGAGAGGAGGAGTCAACCCATGTTGCTCATTTACCCCATGGGTGGGTTCTTTTACTTGCCTCAGTATATACACAGAGTACAAAGGACGGCCAATTTAACGTCTCATCCGAACTACATCCAGATGGGATGATGCTCATGAATGCAGGATGCCCAGGCCTGGGATTGAACCCGGGTCCTTCAGACGAGCAGGCGAGTGTCTTACCACTTGACCACCCAGCTGCCTCAATAATATGCCAGTGGTAATAGTGAGGTCACTGTATAGTACGTGGTCTTAATAGTATAGTGGCCTTAATAGAGAGGTTTAAACATATTTACGTAGAAAAAACTCCACAACATAGCAACCCCAAATTATCAAGTGTCACTCTTGACCGACCCAATATTTCACGTTATACAATAAATTATTATCGTTAATAAATTACATGCAATTAATCATGTTGATAATAAATCCTCATGGTGCATATTGCTAGGTAATTAATTGCAGAACAACTCGTATTTTTGCCAAGATGAATTTGTCACCAGATAAGATTGTAGATAAAGCTCTTTCAATGATGAATTGATAACACAATAGGTGGCAGTTATATGAGATGCAGTTGCTGCTGCTGAGGCAAAACTTGACATCCTGAGGAACATCTATTGCCATTATGTCCCAAGAAGTGTTTTGTTCAAGTGATATATTGCAATGAGTTACCATATGAGTATGTGGGTATGAGGATTTATTAGGGTTTCGTGAACAAACACAATGGGGACGGATGATGTGAGAAATAATAATACAATTGTAGGTCAATATTGATAATACAGGATCTTAATATTGAGGTGGTTTCACTACTGAAGTCGCCTTAATAATGTTATATAATGTTATATAATGTTATCTTTAAAATGAGAGCACCCAAGGGGCGGATCCAGAAAATTTTTCAAAGGGGGGGAGGTGACAAATAAAATGTATTGCGGGGACCGCTGCATTTTTAATATTTTTAAATTAAATGTACTAGGCCGGGAGTAGGGGTGCAATCCCCAACCCCTCACCCCCCCTAAATCTTCCACTGCACCCATTACAAACCACAAGCCATTATCATGAGAGAGTTCTCCCTCCCCCCCCCCCCTCCCCCCAATGGCCAAAATTAACTGGCTTTACCCAAGTTCAGAAGAAAGTTTAATACCTGAATTTAGAATATACACTAACTTTCAACTGGCTTTTCAACTGGCTTATCAAATTTCAAAAGTAAGAAAGTTCTTTGTCCAAACACTGATAATATAGTGGCTTGTTTTTTTTTCTAAGTTCACAAAAGAACAAGTTTTATGTCGAAATATCCAAAATAAATTGGCTTTACAAAGTGCAAAAGTGAGAATGTTTTAATATGACCAAACGTCCAAAATAAACTGGCTTTTCTAAGTTTACAAGTGAGAAAGTTCAATGACCTCAAGTAATTCGAAATATAGTCTGGTGAGGAATATTGAACAAAAGAAATATGGAAGCAAAACTCGACAGTACATGATCTACAGTATCCAAAGTCAGAACAAGATCAAACTGAC